>JAPYZI010000007.1:0-266365 GCA_030523105.1 Ophioninae sp. A BG-2022a
TTGGTGTACAGTTATATAATTTCTGCATCGAAGCCGACGCCAAACGCATCACGCACGCGGAGACATCTCTGAGCGACGCGGCCAAAAGTGCGCGCGCGCACCAAAAATCAACCAGGAAAGACGAAGAAGACGAAAATTTGGCTATCGAAGGACAAATGTATGGTGCTGGGATTGCAGACTAACGGTAAACATTTTTTTTTAACTTCTTTTTTTAATATTTCCAATAAAAAACTATTCGCAAAACTTTAAACGCTTTTTTCTCGAAACATGGTTTTTCAAAATGGCACGCAGCATAACTCGAACAATTTTCATTGTTTTACTTGAAATTTTAACCAGCTGTGAACATTTACATTATCTTGAGAATGTCGATCGGAATTTCTAAGAACATTATTTATTGATTTTTTATTAACAAAAAACTTGCCGTTTTTTTCGTCAAAAATAAATTTTTTTTTCAAACGCACGCCAAATCCACAAAAATTGATACTTTTTAAAATTCGATCGACATTCTCTAGCTATAGCCCTCTCGATTAATGACTTTTTTTGTTCTAGATTCAAAAGTGCACCAGTGGTGCTGCGAGCCGCGGAGCCCTGGAAGCAAAACATGTCCCGGGAAGAGAGCTGTGGAACCGCCATTTTGTTTTTTTTTACTGTTAAAAAATTTTATAATAAAGTGTAAGGTATGCCCGATAACACCATTAAAAGTTTTTTTTCAAATACCTTCAATTTCGGGAGCAAAAAATTAGTGATAAAATCTTTTTTTTTGGGCCGTTACAGTGGCCTTACTCGTTAAGAGTTTGACTCAAGTTGATCGCTGCTCATCAACGTCCGTTCTACTACAATCGAATATTCCTTCACTACAAACCCCAACGAGCATCTTCGAGTCCATTACGACGTTTGTAGTAGTCGTCTAGAGTTCACAACCGGAGTAATTCACTCGAAATCACTCCAAAGCGAGTTTGACTCAAGTTGATCGCTTCTCATCAATTTCCGTTATACTACAATTGGAAATTCTTTTATTTTAAACCTCAAATCAGGCACGAGGTTCAATAACAAGTAACTATTTAAAAAAAAAATCATAATAATTATTTAAAAAATTTTACAAACAACTACAAACGAAAATTCGTTCACTACAAACAACTACTAACGATTTCCTATACAAATCAACTGTTAGAATTCATTTTTTCCAATTCCGGGGGATGGCTATTTTTGCGTGACCCCTATTTTTTTTCGGTCAAACTACAAACACAATTTTTTTCACTACAATCAACTACATACCCAGCTCTTTAGTAATGCGTTAAAAAATCGATTTTCTTAATCAGGGTGCCAGCTTCCCACAGGTTTACTTTTTCACATTTTTTCATTTAGTATTTTTCGACATTTCCCGAAATGATCTGGTTATATAAAACTTTTATTAGTGCATTACTACTAAAGGTGCATTTTTCATTGTTCATTTCGGATCACCTTAATAAAAGTATATAATTTATATTGTACTTCGGATCATCCTCGTAGGTAGAGCCACTGTTATACTCGATCAAATGTAGCCACCCATGTTGACAAGGGTTTCCTACAGTTTTCCCGTGCCCTCCATCGTGTTTCAGAATTGCACTGGGAAAGAGTTGTCTGGGTGGTATTCCAAGAACTTGGAGACAATAAAGTCGCAAGGTGACTATAAACGCGCACAACGTGAGATCGTAAAAGCCCGTAAGGGCATGCGAAAGAACATTATGAAAAAAAATTCTCGCAGCTTGACGTAAATTGCGAGCTTTGGTTTCTTTTCTTTTTGATAAACCGGCAAGCCAAAATGACGACAAGAAAAATAGCAAAAAATTTAATTTTCTCCATTAACCTGACGCGGTAAGCGGCAACGCGTTGAAAGAAAAATCTTTTTATGCAGAAGCCCTACGAAGGCCTCAGCTCGGCTGTTATGCATATTTAGGGTGAAAAAAACCAACGTGAATTTTTCACGAGACACACAGCGAAGACTCTATTTAATAAAGCGTCGCCCCAGATGTGATTTCTGCACTATGTGTGCTCCGTCTCGCTATGGTGAGCCCCTCCGCGTAAAACAGAACGTACACGGTGTGGTGTACTCACGTATACACCACGCGTACTCTTGCGCATACACACTGACCTGTATGCATTATCTCGACCACCGCGGTAAAGTAGGTTTCATTATTCAGGTTTCTATACCGCACTGACGCGCTATTGATACCAATCCTACTAACAAGCTTTGCGCTAACTTCTAAGGGATGCCTAGCTGCGTATTGGCTATCTCTCCAGAATCAACTTAGGCAGGGGGAGGTGTCGGGAGACAAAAATTGCTCAACAATGTATCCTTGCCCCTGGGTTTTGTTACAAACAATTTTTACTTAAACTGAAATAATACGAAAATATGCCCCTTAAAAAAACCGTTACTATTTTTTATATTAGGTGTAGTAAAAAGAAATCCATTATTTTCGTGAGTCAAACAATCACAAAATTGTCGCAACAGTTTGTTTAGTATGAAATCTCATCTTTCTAACGCCATCTAGTGTAACCTGATCGGACTTATGTAATGTGAGATAGAGATGACTAAAGCCATCTATTGAAAAAAATCATGGATTTCTTGTTACTACACCTAATATAATCATTAATCCAAGGTCGGTGTGAGGACCATCCGGTCTTCGTGATGAACAGCATACACGAACAGAAATGTGAGGACCATCTTCGAAATAGCCAAAATTTTTTTCATATTACGAATTCGAATAGCTATCTTTCCAGCTGTACAGGTATGTGTTTGTGGTTCTCTGTATATAAAGACAAGCGTTCCGTATGTAAAACGACAAACAAGATCGAAGCAATTGGATAATTCGATAACATACAGCATCGTAATCCCTTCGCGTTTCGCTTTCACGGGGCTCTGAACTCTACTAAAGTCCTCCTGGCTCGTATAGGCAAAGATTACTCTGGTTCGTTGGCGATTGTTAGAGCTTGTTTGTTTGACTGTGCTCCATGTACGCAGTCGTCCGAACGCACCCGTACGGCGCACTGTAGACACCACTGGCAATATTGCACTTTGAAGATCGCGAATATATCCACGCATCTTAAGGTATTATTGGATAGATATTCAAAATCACGGAAAATCTTGAAAATTTTAGAAGTACTAAAGAAATTATTCTTTCGTAATCCTATGCACATATTTATTAAGCATGGAAATCAATTTTGTATTTCGTCTCGATGATCGACCTTCGGAGATCCTTATTTCCAATCGAAAATATATGAAAAAAATACAATAAAAAACTCGGCTTGTCGAACTTTTCGTGAGAGTGTCAAAATGTCATTGAATGAATCACAAATGAATATTACAAGGGATATTTGGTGATGGCGTTCAAACCGATTATTAACGTATACTTTTCAAAGTTATTTTTATTATACGTACTGAATATCAAATAAGGGACTTCTTGAAAAAATCAACTTTTTATTTAACGAACCGGTTGACGTAGGAGCCATCTCGAGTCGTTCAATTTTTGCCAGATAATGCGTCAGTCCCTCAAGATTCAAATTAGATTGGGACAAATTGGATTTTAATGGCGAAATCCAATAGAAACGATACATGAACGCAACGTTTTAGCATAGGGTCCCTATCCCAATGCCTAATCCCTACAGTGCTCCAATGTAATAGCCCAACGAATTTCTGTCAGGAAACAGATGCAAGTATGGGAATTCAATTGGATCCTTACAATAATTTCTGCGCAGGGAAAATGGCTTTGGATTTGTTAATGAATGTTTGGGTTTGTTTATAACCCAAACAAGTAAGCAGATTGATCAATCCAGATGAGGGTGGATGAACGGAAAAAGAAATTCGAATGGGATTGGCGTCCGAAATCAATTATATGGAATCATGTGCGACACGACGCCAGATATAAACCCTAAATGCTCATAAAATGCACTTGCCGTTTACCCATGCAAATTATCCATATCTATGTGCACTGATTTACGCATGTGTTTGGGTTTATACGTATTTAACGTCCACTTGCATATAGGGCAATACTATTTCGGATAAGATACCTGTCCGGTCGTTAAAACGTGCATCGCAGTCGTAATACGAAATATTCGTGAAAGGCATTATCGTTGCTCCGATCGTAACGACCACGTAAGTAACACAACGAACGAGAAACACTCGAAAAAAGCCGATTAATTTTAATTTACAAGCGGAATTCCAATTCGATAATTTTTTTAAATTTTATCTTTTATTTCATTGAAGTGCGATTACAGTCTAGCAAAATTTCAATTCGATGTCACAAAACTGATTCTATCGGTCGAGCACATCGAAAAAGTGACTTTTCAGGTTTTTTTTTTGCTGAAACAGAATTCTCGCACAAATGGAGTGCGTTTCGAATAGTAATTCTCGACGTTTAAATACATTTAATGTCTGTAAGAATTATTTGATATTCGACGCTTATTATAAATTATTTTCAATTACTCGGCGTCACTTTCTGTATGCATTAAGATGTCCCTCCACGTGCAGTGGTCGACTGCGTATTTCGACAAATTCTTCTAGTTTTTTTCGTCAGTGTCGATCGTGTACCATATTCGCGAGTTGTATTCGTGAGGTCTTTTCGAGTGTCTCCTTTTCGCAGCAAATAATAAAAGCTCTTACGGTGAATCGACCCGTGTATTCATACACACACACACACGCACGCATATGCATTTTTACTGGTGAAGTGCAGCTTCTCGAAATTCAAGGATTCAATGTGACGGCACAATGCATCCGTGACGCTTAGCCTTAAGGCACGATGAATGGAAAGACGTTTCAGTGAAATATTCAAAGACTTGTCTTTATATTCCACAATGTATGTCGTATACAAACGTTATCCGCACGCACATGAATAGAAATATATAAAATGTGTATGTATAAAATGTTCATATAGATATATTTATGTTTATTTATTTTTGTATCTTTTGAAATATTTTGGGTTTATTCTTTTATTTATTTATTCTAGAATTTATTCCTGTATTTTTGTATTTATCCATTGCTTCATTTATTTTTTAATGGATTTATTTATTTATTTATTTATAACACAAGAGTACATGAAAACGATCCCGAACTTTCCTGTTTATTCTTTCAATAAGTGGAGACATATTTTTTTCTTTCTCGGACAAAGCCGTGAGAATCACCGCGAGAGCTCACATTGCGAAGTGCATCCTATTCAGTCTGTGCCTCGGACTCCCTGTACTCACTGTTCCAGATTTTTCGCGTGACAAACGCGAGCGTCTGGACCAACGACACGGACGAATAGCTTTCATGCGGAAAATGCGCAACGCAAAATTGTCGACGGCTGCACAAACGCACACCCGCGTATACAAAAATATAAGTATATCCGTAGTGGAGCCGTATTTGTATGCGTTTATATATACTCTGAACTGAGTTATTCCCATCGTAAATAAACATTAATCCCGTTCGTCGCAATTATTTATCGTCACTCGGTGCGAATTCTAACAGCCAAGTTCAAACGCAAGTGCTGCCATAAATTTATACGAATTTTAACTCTGATGCGAAACGAAAATGCTAATTCGTTTTTTTTATCGTTCTTCTTGAAAACTCGTTTACCGTAGAACGATGTAACGTGTATTACCGTACAGTGAGAAGAATTGCTCTCATATCCCGAGGGATTTTTCGGTATAAGGTTGCAGCAGGCTGCTATGCAGCAATGACATCGCACCGCTCTGACCCAATTCGAAGTGCGGTTAAAAGTACACTCCCGTTCTCTAAACCGTGCATATATATATTTGTACGGTTTGGAGAACGCGGTATATATATATATATATTTGTACGGTTTGGAGACCGCGGTATATATACATAGTGCACGGGGAGCGGAAAGAAAAGCGCTTGGATTCGTGCATGTTGCGTATCAGCCCTGAGGTATAGAGCGTCTGGTCGAATGATTGGAATTGTCGAAACCGTGGAACAATGCAAGCCCCAATTCGATGAAATGAAAACCGGGAAAAATTTCGAATTATCCCGAGAAATTTTCAGAAACACATGCAGTTTTATCCATTTGGGGGCAAGGAAAATGATTTTTTTCAAGGGGCCAAATTTCCTTTCGCTCATTTGAGATATGAAAATCAGACAAACATTCTTTAGGATTGCCATTATATTGCTATTCGTCCACACCAAGCTTATCATAATTGTGCAATAGCGGAAATGAAAAATAAATGAGAACCTTATTGACTTTCAATTATTTGAAATAACTAATGAAGTGCAAGTCGTTTGATTTCGCTCCTTTGTGGGACATTTTTGATCTAGCAATCAAAACGTGTTCGTAGCAACCTTTTCGATTTGAAATCTTCCGCTGATTATGAATTTTTCAGATAAACATTCGATCAAAACGGAAGTCTCGCTTCGGTAAATTTTTAAACACGAAAATAAGTGTCCTGAGATGAATGAGGTTCTGTACTAACAAATAAAATGATAGATACGCTTTTCCTGAGTGTATAGATGTTTGGGTGTTTTGCACCTAAACGATTTTCAGTCGCTACAGGTATCTGTTTTTTACATGTGTAAGCTGGAATTTGTTTACTGAAGTATAACGTTATAATGTGAAAAATATTCTTATTTGTTATTTCTCTGTCGTACATGAAAATGTATCTGTAGAGTTTTTTAACTGTCTAATGAAGCCACATTTAAAATCATTATTGAGATACCCCTCGAACTAAAAACGTAAAAAACTCTTTTTCGGAGCACATTTATATCGGGACCCTCCTTGACGTTTGTTTGTTTCTTTCTTTTTAAATTATTTTCCACAATTCATGTCACAATAACTCATATTCTTTCGACTTTCAATCGACTACATTTTACGGCGATGAGATATAATCGTGACGGACAAACGTTTAGATAGGCTCAACTATAGAATCTGTTGGCACCTTTTATGCAGGGAACCTCTAAAACCTTTCATTTAATCAACCATTTGTAACAGATTTTCATACACGAATTTTCGCGATTTTCTACATTGTCGAGAAAAATTCCGAGGATTTACGTCAGGTGCAGTCCACGTCAATTGATATCCCGGCCCTTCTTGCGAAGGAAAATGAAAAATCTTTGTGACGTTCCACATATATAACGTATTTTTCTACGAGACAGAATATTTCACGCAAAATATTACACAAGATAGGAGCAATGGTATTTTGCACGCAGTACACAAATCTCTACACTTCCAATTCGTTCTCAGAAAACTGATGATGTGACGGCAGTGATAGAAAGGGGGGAGAGCAAAGATCGCTCGTTTTATACGACGACACGGAAATGTTTTCCCAAAAGAAATTTGGCTGCTTACCTACAAGCACATATACATATA
The DNA here is from genome assembly GCA_030523105.1 of Ophioninae sp. A BG-2022a. Lineage (NCBI taxonomy): Eukaryota > Metazoa > Arthropoda > Insecta > Hymenoptera > Ichneumonidae > Ophioninae sp. A BG-2022a. The sequence continues at coordinate 7,335 of JAPYZI010000007.1, forward strand.
CATATATATATACATACACACACACGTAAGTACAAGAATGAGAAAGGGAAACGGTGAAAGAGCAAAAGCGAGCTAACGCACTCGTCTCGCAATGGAGTCACAAGAAAAGGCGAGAGCGTGGGCTTAAATTAAAACGATCTATAGCATCCACGGTATTCGGAGCATTTGCCAAATTCGTACAGCGGTACATGCCTTCTCTATTTCTCCCTTTCTCTCTCTTGGACCCTCAGTCTCCCCTTGCTTCGTCTCGCTCGGTCCAGCGATAAATTTCTCTGGCACACGCAGAATCCCCATTTTTTTCGCCAAAGCGAACGTATCTCATCTTTGCACAAATAAAATGTGATAAAAATAAATGTGTCCATAAAATTTTGTTGCGATTTGGAGTTTTGATCGTGAACAGTACAAAAGTGATAGTTTTCAAGATTTTATCGTATAGTCAAAGCTGCGTCAATTTGAGATACGTTTATTTCCTTTTTTTTTTAAGCCGAAGATCGGATTTTCCTAGAGGATTCTGAATCTCGTTATTGTCCAGTTTTGTATCGCAGAGGCGTGTGTGCGTGTAAAATTGATCGTTCTTCGTAAATCGAATCTTGAAGATTCGTATTTCCTGAGATCCAACATACTTTTATTCCATAAGTTCCAAGAAGGTACCCATTTTTATTTTCTGTGTTCCAAACGATTTTTATTATATCAACTCCAACATACATCCTCTTGAGTTTTTGGGTTTTGAGGTTTTGGGCTACACTGTACCAAATTTGCTAGGGGGCATAGGAAAACTTTGAAAAATCACTGTCGATAAAAACGGTCAGAATATTGTTCTGATTCTCCAGTGCACTAACGTTTTACTCCAATATTTATGCATCAACGTCTCAGAAGTATCTAAGCGGTCACCGCACCGCGTATCGGCCATGCACAACACTGTAGCTGTGCACAAATGTCGGCTTGACCCACGTATACATATGTCGAAGATTTCGACGTCGTTCACAATCATTAGACATATCTATTGTAACGAAGTCTCGCAACATGTTTCGTAATAGCATACTATACGTACAGCTGATTCGAACGTAAATTTCGTCAATTGCACTTGAATTTGGAACGCACTAGCGTTCTGACAATTTGTCAATCCTATACTCAATTTCGATGTATCTCTTGTGTGAATAAACTGAAAAGAAAAGTTTGCACATTTTACACCTTCTCTTTAAATGAAATCAAAACTGTACCAAGTGACCGTTGGCGTTACGGCAAACATTTTTTAACCAACATTTCTCAGAGATTAATCATTTTGATAATAAAAAAAACATTATTATGCTCTAGGTCTGAACATTGCACAGAGTCTGATGCTTAGTATTTCCAGAAAAATAGAATCGTCTACAAAAAAAACTGTATTTGCAAATTTGTAAGGTTACGTTGATTTTATACACGTCTTTAAGTCTACAAAGAGAAACATATGGATTCATATCTTCGTACGTTGCGTATTAAGTTGAAAATTGCTCGATTATGAGAAAGCAATAAAGGAGACATCCTTGAATTGATTGCCCCCGGTGATAATTTGTCATTCATAAGAACCGTGCTTCCCTCGAAAATTATTAAAATTCATACGACGCAAAGCGCCCACGAACGAAAATGTACACGCGCCCGTCCATTATTCATCCTTTTACGCGTTTGGGTTTGTTTATGCAACATCCATGTGTACACATGTATTTGCATATATGTTATGCCACGTTGAAACCCGAATATACGGGGTGGAACGAGCGACGGAAAAAAAAGGACGGCGAGGTCGCGGCTATTGCCGTCTTGAGGCTCTCGTAATGCGAGGTAATCCACGGTAATGCGGTATACTTACTGTAGAGACTTCCTGACCCACTGACTAAGAGGCTGGGAGGTTTCCGCTGGTTTTCTCCGGCAACTTCACCGTAACCACAGCACACTTGGAGGCCTCTTCTTACCGGACCTTCACTCTTCCTCTCTTTTCTTTTCGCGCTTTCTCTTCTACCCTCTCTCTCTCTCTTTCTCTCCTGGCAGAAAAAGCCACGTTCTTCCAGTAGAGGATATATCTGCTTCGCTATACATGAAACTGGAGTTACAACCGCACTGCACTCTCATTCAGTCAATTCATCCCTCGAAGTGAAAATATATTTCCACCTGGAGGACCCTAATATCCTCTAACTCCGCGACACCCAACTATGAACTCTACAGCTCAGAACAAAGTCTCCCGTCACTTTGACAATTAGCATCTACACTTCTAAAATTGTTAACCAAGGTTGAATCGACGTGAATTTCGAACAATCATCACGAACGTCCCTCGAAGTTTCTTTTGACACTGTTTTCAATGTTGATTCTGTCAGTCTTGAATGGGTCACTGCAGTGGTAATTCGTGCACGCGTTCACTTCGACGATACTTCCGGTTGTCCGTTTTAGCAGCCATTGCTGTTATTACCGTTGGGTGTGTGCGTGTGTTTGTGTGCTCATGTGGAACGGAGAATTTACCTGGCCTTATGTTCAACCGGACATACGCACAAATCTACGTGCTGGCGCATACGAAACGGAATTCCCCCCGAGAATAGAACCGTCGACCTGACCACCTCTACTCCTCAACCGTACAATACGTTACCCCAAACTACCCAACAGTATTTTCGACGAATTCGCAACCGTGCAAAGGAAATAAAAACCGGACCTGGTGGGAATTCCAGTGAAGAACAACATTTATTTCGCCCGGGGAAAATTGGAGTGGCGTTTATTGGAAATTCTAGAAGGTAGAGAAGTTATGAACATTAGAAGTAACGAAGTTGGAAAATGTAGCTGACCCGTGATCACGGAGGAGGGGAAATATGTGACGAAGTGGTGGAAGTAACCGTGAGAATGGGTTATCGAGTAGGTGGGATGCCCGACCTTGACGGTTGAGACGTACACGTGGACGATAAAATAGCATGAATGAAAACGCCACTCCTTATCGATTACTTGTCCATTTCATAGAAAAAAGGAACGATCACCATCAATTTGTCAATACATAATTCTGGCATGAGCATCTTCTTTCGTAAAACTCAACGCTGAGCTTGTTTATCGTTGAATCGCACTTTTCAATTTATGAGTTTCGAGAAGTCATTTGTATTCCTCAGCTAAGAGCGCGAGAGCTGTCAAAACAGATAGATAAATAACACTGGGCGAGGTTATCGTCCATAGTCAGAGTCCGGAAGCTTTCTAACTGGGCACTCTGTTGAGTAAATGGTCGAACTGTAACAAGAAAGGACCGCAAGCGATGATCGTTCCCCCTCGCCTCGTATTTCGCTCCGGAAATGCGACGCAGGTGCGTTCAGGTCACGTGACGATGAGCGACGAGTCGGTGAACGAAACTTCCGGTGTTTGCTCACAAATCCTATTCTCCTCCCCTCGATCCTACCTTTCTCTTACCCTCTCTCACCCAAAATTCTAATAATCAGACGATAAAGTCAATCGTTTTATGTAGAAGAAAAAACATAACGAAAAAACTATCGTGCGCATTCCACCCCACGAAATTGTGAAAGGAAACTTGATTAATCGTTACAATTTTTTTGATAATTTCGAGTCGCGATAAGTCGTCTAACTGAGGTTCCGATACATAATGTAATCGGTTGACGAATCGTTCGAAAAACGCGCTCACGCGTCACGAGTCGCGGCTCGCGAGGAACTGAAGACCCGCGCGGTTAACAGAGAGAGACTCGTCGTCGGTTCCGTCTGCGCCCCTTTCCACTGGGTTCCATCCCTTCTTCCCCCCCCCCCCGCACCGCAACCAACTTTGACGTACTCCCCGCACGCGTACTCTCGCCCCATTCTGGCCCCCTCCCTTTCGCACCCTCTCTCTTTCTCTCTCTCTACCACCCTCTGTCGTCATCGCACCCCCGCGTGTATCACCTTTATATTCACGGGACACCCCCGTCGCTCTTTCGCAACTCTCGCAATCCCCGAACGTCCACATGCTCGCCTAGGCCTTAAACATCGTAGGGTGAATTGGGAGAAAAGTCCAGGTGTCTGGAACGAAGTAATAAGTAATGATAAAGGACCGATATACATATTTCGACGCACGTGATACGAGTACGCGCGTAGACCTATCTTTTTTTATGATCGTACGGAACACAGACGTGTTATCACTGTCACAACTTATCTTATCTACGAATCTTTCTAATGACTGGCTGATGAAAGTTCTTGAAAGTTTACCAATGGACTATGCACTTCTCGCTGATGCTCGTTCTTCTTTCAATTCGGGCTTTCCGTTCCAAAATAACGATGGGAAATAATCATTGACATTTCGTTCGATACTCGAGGATTGAACGGTCGAAGTGTTATCGCTTTTCGATTAACTCTGTTATTGAGTTTACTTATAGCTCTGTGTTTAATGGAACTGCAGAGTACGTCTATTTTCGCGTTTATAACTAGATTGATTTTTTTATGGAAATATAGGTTGAATCCTGTGACCTAAGTTAGCCTACTAATCGGAGCTACGTAAACCCAAACATAAATATTTATGAAAAATGTGAAAATGTAAGGGATACGAAAGTGTTAGGGGTCCCATAACGTCCTGGAAAATTAATAACACAAACTGATTTTAATAAAAATGGAGACGGTCCAAGAGAAGAAAAAGGTTTGTTGATAGATACTAAATCCAGGCTTTCGGTACAGCAGATAGGGGAGATGGGCCCAAAGCGGGCATCTTCAGAGAAAGTGGCAGAAAAATTGATTAAAAACGTTACGACATTATTTTTTTTCTCCCAAAAGGTCCATTACAAAATGCTTTTGAATAGAGCATGGTTTGATTTTTCAAAAACCGAAAAATTGATTACTTATAAGCAAATTACGAAACCTCTATGAACGCCCGCTTTGCCCAAGGAGAGAGCCTAAAGCGGGCACTCGTTTAGGGCAAAGGGGGCATGGGTAAATTGGATCCCTATATAACAAAATCATTAGAAAAGGGTCAGCCATACTCTGTCTCCCGATTAAGTGGAATAAAGGAAACAATCTTGATCAAGATCTGTATTTCAACAAAATTAGCAGCAATAATGTCACAATTTTAATATTCCAAGATAAACTTCATAGAACTTTTTACTCGTTACGAACAAAATAGGTTCTTATTGAATACATTTTTATTTATTAGGAACGCAGATCTTTTAACATATTTCGCAACGACAATTTCAACTTGACAACGGCTTTCAACAAATTCAATAACGACAATATTCATTAACTCATTTTAACTACATAATCATTCACTTTTCTTAATCTAATCGCACTTTCTAGTTACATAAGGAGTATTTTTGGTATATATCCGAACTACCTATTTAACAAAAAATGAAATTAACAATAATCTTGTTGCTATGTTTTTGACAGGTCGCCTTAATTCTTGCATTTCAAGCAGTGCTTGCGACATGGTTGAGGGGGCTTTCGAAGTTTTTTTTAAATATTTATTCATCATATAAAAATATAAAAAAAACTATAGTAATTTATAGTTTAATATTGTGGGCGGGTAAAGCGGGCACGTGCTCGCTTTACTCTGCCAGCTTTGCCCTTTTCGATAGTTGAAATATCCAAACAAAATTGAACTGAAAAATGTTCAAACCCGTGGCATTTAGGTCAACCAGCTCACAGCCAGATAACTACTTAATAACTAAAACGTATTAATTATGGCATTGTAAACACTAAAAAAGTGAGAACACATGATACAATATTGCAATATTTTGAAAAAAATCCGCGTAAAACATTTTTTTTATCGCAACTCGTGGTGGCGTGCTCAGAGGCGAACTCGACGACTGACGCGAGGTGTGCGAGCTGCGGGTATAACTGTCACATGTTTAAGAGCGCGCGCTTTTTAAAAATGGTGATATTAACGAGAGTGCCCGCTTTAGGCACGATGCTCGCTTTAAGCCCATCTCCGTTAGATTTCAGTATCTCTATGTAAAAAGTTTCACTATTTTATTAAAAGTTTAAGGACAATATTAATTTGTATAATAACAGGGGAACTCTTTCCATCGATAGGATTCTCAGGCTAGCAGAATTGAACAATATTTTTGTCATTGATTTAACGACACATTTCCGGAGACTGATTTCAGCTCAACATAAATAACTTTTCAAAAAACACATGACAGCAATACGACCGTCTCGTTTTGACAACACGCTATGAGGTCGAGGCTTGTACTATTGGAATGGAACAATCTTTCCTTTTTTATTTGGATTTTTATGCAAAGTCTTCTTATAGAAATCTTTTTATATAATAATTATCTATAATAAATTTTATATAATACATTTTTATAAAAAGAAATATACTTATCCAGACAAAATAAGTTTGAGTAGTAAGTAATAAATAATTCTGGACTGCTGAAAAAGTATAGTGGAATCCGTAGAATTAGTTTTGTTTCCAATCCAAAAATGCGAATTGCGAATGAGGGTCTTAAGCGAGTTTTAATGACTGTGAGTGATTTTGAGTGACTTTAAATTGCTTTGCGTGTCTTTGAGTGTCTATAGCCCAAACAGCTCAAACAAAGTTTCGGACCAAAAATATCAGTTTTTGTTGTATCTCATGGATGCAAATTGCAACATACCATTGAGCTGTGTTATTGGTTGAAGATTTTTAAACTTCCAACGTTTAAACTTCCAACGTTTCGATTTCTGGGTCCCGCAGAATTAGCCACTGCTCTATGCTAAACATTTGAGGAAACTTTGAGGTTTTAATACAACTAAAGGATAAATGGAACCCAGCTCGTATAAGGATCGTATCACAATCCTCTCCGATATCACCCAGGCTTTCAATCCCTAAATGCAAACTTCAGCTTCACTTCAGCCTTCCTTTAGCCTCCCATCAGCTTCCCTTCAGCTGAAACGAGCAGTACGGACCTTTGGTAATTTTATATGGTCCGTATCACCGAGCCGAGGCCATATTAGAATAAGCTATTCACAAGGGTACACTGCTCTTATGTACCCTTGGCTGATCCCAAAGATGGCAAACGGATGGGTCAGCGTCGGGATTCAAATCAGTTATTGATGCAGTCACCGGTATAAACGGCCGGAGATTGCCGAACGTATAAGAATATGTAAACAGAAGGCCAGTTATTAAATTCGGAATTGAACTTCTAGAAGCGTTTCTGGGACGATCGCAGACCGGAAATATTTTTATTTGCATGAAATTGCGTTTTACTATTTTAAAGAAAAAATCTATCATTGTGTAGATGTTTCTTGGTGTGTAGGAAAAAATGATTAGTGGTGCAACTTGCTGGCGTCTGTAAAAAAATTGCCTTGCCGGCAGTTCACCGCTCGTTTTTTTCAGATCGTGGATTATCTGCGCACAAAACGAACATGGAACGTCTCGTATTGCCGTTTCCTTCGGTGCAAAAATGTACCCTCTTATCGTTCATCGGTACGAACGTCTCGCACGCGCGTCGTCGTGCACTTTCCGTTTTATTTATTTTCTCTTTTTCAAACCATCGTTTGTGCGTTTTTTGCATCTACTCCTCGAATGTCATCGGATACATCGTCGGTGCATACGCCAGCATACGCGCTTCAGACTTTTGTCGTGCACCCGAGACGTCATTATTCTACTTTTCCTCATTCTTCCTGGCTTCCGATCATGTACGTTGCATTTTTTTCTTTCCCTGCCCTTCCACTCTATATCTCCTCTGTCAAAACCTTGCGCCATCCTTCGTACATTTGAAACCAGGCTTTGGAATTCCTGTTGACTGATACGATGTAGTAGTTTATTTATATATTTTCAAATATGAATAGTGTTATTATTATTATGGTTAATATTATTTAAGTATTATAATTATTAAATACTTTTTCGTAATTGCCAATAACTTTCATTTTTATAATGATTAATATTGCAATTGTTATTATAGAATTAGATAAGATATTACTGGATGGATATTTAAAAATCGCCAAAATTGTTTAAAGTTCGAATCACACTGGTAGAATAATTTGATAGAATAATAATGAATGTATTATTTCAAAATTTCACATGTTAAACTGCAGTTGTTAATGATTGCATATCGATTGGTATTGAATAGTCACAAATTCTGAAAATAATACAGTGCTCGTCTGAGATTTCTGGTCCAGAATATGAAATAAATAAGCAAAAACTAGAAATACATAAAAACATAAAAGATACAGCGCGAGAAAGTAATAAAATCGACGTTCATATACACCCTGGAAATGAAACGCCATCGCAAAGGGCTTCTCAGGATAAGAAAAAGATTCGACGAAAATCGCAATCAAACACTCATGAATCATTTCCGGAATGTTTCTCCCATCCTGCGAAAATTATTCGTGAGTGGAATCGAAAGAATGTTGCGAAGCGTTACGCGAAGAATTAACGTCCGTCAAACGGAAGTATCGAGAATCGCGTGTCTTTTAGCTACCGAGCCTTGAAAACCACCTCCCAATCACAAAGGACTCGTGGTGATCGAACGAATTCTATTGACGATTCGCTGCACGCATTTTGGAAAGCAAGAATTTCCTTGATCAGTCGTCTCGCATGGAATTCAGAATTGAGTCATGAAGTCTTTTTTTGAATGAACCGTGCTTGGCACAAGTTAAACTCCTACAGATCGCTCGTATGCGGTTTTGGCTAGTTTTCTTGTGCCCTTCTTCGAGTTCGATACAGCCCTAATAGAGGTTTCATACAAAATGGAAATGACGTGTTGACAAGCGTGGAATACAAGGAAATGGAATCAGCCAAGTTTTAAAAGGCTTATCCGCTTCGAAAGTAAGTGGGTTGATTATACATCCTTCAATAGTACAAATGATGTATACTCTAGTTACATTTTATAAAGTATATTGACTAGTAACATTTCTAGATGTAAAGCTTAAAGTCCTCTGTGAGTGTTACATGTACACATTTTACACCATGTCACGTCAGGTTGTACATGTAAGGCATCAAAGTACCTTTAATAAAAGCATAGAATGTTTCATAGACCCATAAACAAATGTATAAATATATAGCAAATAAATATATCAAAAGACTGTAGTGAAAATTCCACCACGAATTCTGTATGCTAATCCGTAATAGAAGTGCTTAACGTAAGACTCAAGTGTAACAACTTAATTCATCCTAAACATGAAGAATTTTTTTGAAGAACGGTATACGCACATAATGATATCACAAAATTTTGTGTATATTTATTTTTACCATATTATATGGTCATTCATAATTGAATTCATTATGAATATTGTGAAATATATATAAAAAATATCCCTTATGAGCAAAAGAATACGTATATTTAAAACTTACTAAAAAATTATATAAATGGGTGTGTGGGTATTGAAATGGAACTGTATACTTAATGTGGGATATTGATAGTTTGCCTATCACTTGAAAGACCAGATCGATCTTACGTCATGGTCAATCAGATTTTCCATGTAATTCCATACCTCTGATGACCACTCTACAGGTGTGCAATAATACCACATGGAAATCATACATTTATGCGTGTTACAAAATGCGTAAGTGTGTCGAATCGAAAGGACTTTTTGCGGTGTGGGAAGATAGAAGTATAAGAGAAAAAGAGAATTAGGAAAAAAAGAATATGGAAGATCGTGGGAATGAATGTAGTTAGATGAGCATTACCCAGCCAAGGATTTCGTCGTTTCCCGTACGGATAACGATCGCGATACCACGCGACGTCTTTTGTGTTTCCAACGACTGAAGGGCTGCACACGTCCGTATCTAAGTTTGTATCCGAAAGATCTGGCAAGTATTCGAGCGTTTTTTGTGACTCGACACGAGGATAAAACAGCACTTGACGCGTAAAAAAGAGACGATCGTTTCAAGCGTGTGACGCGTTTCTCGTGACGCGATCCACGTCACTCACGAGCGACCCTCAAACGCCGACCCTTCATGCACGCTCCTCGAGTCCTAGCAATTACCAAGTGCATTCGATACGTTTAGAGTTTTCTACAAACGCGATTCCTCTTTTACCAATTACCTTTCGGTGTTAATTTGGTCCTTGAGGAAAATCTCGTTAAGCCTCTCGTGGATGAAACCGGGAGCAAAAATAAACCGTCGCGGAAATGTGACGAAGCACGAAAATTAGTGTTATGACAACTAGAAGTATTCAGGTCTCGAAGTCACACGTGAATATGGAAAGCCGATGATTGCAAAAAAGTACATACATCAGAGCGAATGTTTTGAGTAAAATGAAACATTGTTGATAGAAAATTCAAGGGGATGAATTTGTAACACTTCCGAGGCAGTTGACGTACAAAGCACGACGATGTGTAGAAACGTTAATGTCGCACGTCATGAAAAGCATATGATTATAGCGCGAGCAAGAGGTCTGGAAAACGCGCGATAGCGGACCGGCCCCATCTAGGGTTGACCCTGAATTTCAACTTCAAATTTGTATTTCACGGATGAAATAAGAGCTCAGCGTAAGCTTGAAGCTTTGAACATAGAAGCCGTTTTCCTATTTCGTTTTATAGCTTAAGATCGTAACTTTAATCTGCAGCGAAGCTTTCGTACAAAGTCCAAAAGTTCAACGAGTCACGATCATTTTAGTACAGATTCTGGGAGTTGTTGCATATGAGACAGTGGAAGCCGTATATGTAATAATATTCTTCCCGTTTATTCATTCGGTTGTATCCATATTTTTAATACCGAATGATCAAAGTCAAGTTCTTCCAAAAGTCCACATTTTTTCTGGGAACATCAATTTTCATAGTTTTCAAAGTTCTGAAAAACTTCTTGACACCGAAAGTTTTACTGTTATACTGAAAATACATTTTTGCATTTTCCATTTCAGACTAGCCGCCTTTGAATAATAATAACTTTACTTTTTTTATTTTAGGGCAAGTTACACGTACCTGAGTGGCGAAATATTTTTGATAATTACAAATTGTAAGTTGCGAAGTGTTTAATTTCCTTTATTTAGAAAAAACGGAAATAGATGGCCCCAAAATAGATTTTGTTGTCCCAGCAAACAGTCTGAAGCATAATCTCGAAATGAAATTGAGATCGGTTTATTGTTCATCATCCCCCGAACTCCTTATTATAACTTAATGATTAACTGAATGCCCTTGATTAAGCCCATCTTTTTAAATAAATATAAAGACTTTGTGCGACGTTTCTTAAACTGATTATTGGTTTGATAAATGTCCTATCTGACTAGTATGATTTAATTATATTAGACCTTATTTTTTAAGCCTGACAACCCTTTAAATTGCTAACTGTATACACTTGACACTTATGACTCCCTAGATTTTTTACGATTTAAAAGAATTCAAATAAATGAAATAGTCCGTAAAATATCGACCTCATAATACGAATAGCCTCCTTAGAAGAAAATATTGAAAACCGAACTGCTTTTGGGTTCCAAGCTTATGCAAACTTATCGATAGTATTATTATATAAATGTATTCATGGTAAATATGTACTTTATTCGATATTAAAGTACTGTATACATGGATATATGTACAGACTCTCAGTCCGCAAAGGCGCACAATTCTGGCGCAACGTGTGCACACCCCCCTCCCCTGCCCGTATGTGCGCAAATTCACCCTAGCTCTCAACCCCCGATTCCAGGACAAGTGCATTGTTGAACGGGGTCGCCATTGGTGGCCAGGCCACGAGAAAGAGGGGCCAGGGGTAGAGGGTTGCATGGAGTTTTCGGTTGGAATGCGGTCGACTCCGTGTCGACGCGACTGCTCCGCAGTACTGGAAGCGGGTCGAGAGAGCCACGGGAGCGCTGAGCGAAGCAGCATCACCAGCGAAACGCCAATGAATAGACAAGGAGAGCAAGGGAAAACGAGCGAAAAATTTGGGAGTAAAAGATAATCCAGGGAGAGGGATGGAAAAGGCAAGATTCTCCATCCTTTTTTCTTTTCCCCTAGTTCGAAGGAGCATGCTTACGAATTATTGTGGGAGCAAAAGTATTCAGTTCCTTGGGACTTTGTGGTTCGCCCAACTTGTCTCGATATGAGGAAGGTCAGTGTAAAAGCGATCGCAACTCCCGGACTATCCGGAATTCTTTGATTTGTCCCTTTTGCCGGACGAGAAACTTTTGGACGTGTCGAAGGAAGCGCGATCGTATGTGACTGAAGTGAGTGTGGCATCGTAGTTGAATGAAAGCAAGGATGAAAACATTGAAAATCCAAGTGTGACAGTGACCTGGATCAATCTCGTAATCAATTTTTTATTTATTTCACTTCAGTAATATTCTTTCTAATTTTTAGTCGAAAGTTTTTGTCGGCCAATTGAGAATTTTAGTAGTTATTTATTATCAGAATTATAATTTAACGTATAAAAATATTCTATTTCATGATAACGTTAACACTATTGTATAATTATATCTGTATGCTTTTAAATTTGAACTGAAACGTGAAACATTGTCCGTACTTTACCTGAGCGGTATCGTGCAAAGTTAGAGGCAATGGCCCATAAACTTGTTTTTGTTGATAAGTTATGCTACTGATTATAGATGAAAGATAAATGTGTTTCATGTCAAAATGTTGATAAGTGAATATTCAAACCTTAGCTATTTGTTCATGCTTTCCATATGAACTAATGTTTATAAAAAAGAAAAAGAATTTTTCCTTAAGTGAATGGCATTGTCCCTCCTTCCTCTACATTTAGATTTGCACTGAAGTGGAAGAGCCAAGAGACTCTCCAACCCAACAAGAAGAATGTAGTCTGATGGGGATCCCATAGCCATTCGCTCGCGATCTATTCAGAAAAATGGAGGAAAAGGATTTGGATGTGACCAAAAAAGCAGATGTAGCGCGCCGAGAAAAAATAGTGGAACGTTCGCTTCGTATCTTCGGGATAAGGAAAAGAGAGAGAGGAAGACAGGAAAGGAGAAGAAGCAAGAGTTACACTGTGACTAAAGCTCGCTTCAACTCGTGATGCACCCTCAAGCCATCTGCATCCTCTTGCAAATACATATATATATATTTATGAATTTGTATGTATGTGTAAATGCGCGCGCACATCCGCGCAAAGTAGAAAAACCTCGCTCCCAGCGCCCTAGATGTTTATCACGATTGCTGTCGACGATTAAATTTCTTCAGCTCGATGTGACGCGAAGCTTCAATTCTCTTTCTCGCGCGAGGTCCCCAAGGAGATCGACTTTGCTATTCCAGGCTCGTTCGGGGTGCACATCCCCTTCGATTTATTTCCGTACCCCCGTCCAAAATGAATGTTCTTTCATCTTTTTTTTAGGACTTTCTTTCTCCCGTTTTCCTTCACTTTCTTTCAATCCTTTGCGAACGATGTCCTCTGGTGAATGGATCACCAGCTTGCAAACGTTTTCGAATCCTGACAATGTATCCCTTCATTCTATTCTATTCGCAACTTGGCATTTTTTTTTCACTGTGAAGGAATATTCCGAGTAAAATATGCAGATGGTTTCAATCGGATCCCAAACAATCGTAAAATACCTAATCTGATTCCTCGAATGACATTAGGAATGATCGCTCATTTTCAGAACGGACTCAGTGCTTGTGCTTTGTTCTTGACTTCCTTTTCTCGGGCTTTCCGCAGTTTGAGTCCACTTCGTGTCATTTATACTATAGAATATTATGAATAGACATTTGTATAGATTGGAAAAACATCGTTTGCAGGGGGCTGTAACTATGCAATGGTGGCTGTCAGACCACCTGATAGTTTCGAAAACTGTTCTTAGAAGCTGCAATGGAACGATAATTTTTAATATTAACTACTCCGAGACATAAGCTTTATTCAATGTTGGACGTGTTTATAAATAAACACGTCCTCCACATTTTGAAAATCACTTTTAAAAAAGTGATTTTCAAAATGTGGAGGGCACAAAAGTATTGGGTATTGGGAATAGAAACAAAAGTAAAATCACAGGGATATACCATCTTTTACATTAATATATTCATCAGAATCGTATTTCTTCTTGTATTCAGAATGTATATGCTGATTAAGATTATTCCTCTAATACACATATTAATGTTTTCACATCTTTCGAAATTCCGAAGTTGGTTTTAGGGATGAAATTCCCTTCGATAGTGAGTGAAGGCCTAATACTTCCAGAGATATTGGTGAGAATAATCAAATAAAACATCTGTGCTGAGAATCATATTTATATAACTTGAAAAATAAAATAAATGTAGACGATGACTGGTAATTCGACCAATTTCGTAAAAAATTATAATTCTCGAGGACATTTGAAAGAAATTAAACCCCATCAACTAGAAGTAAAAATTGAGTAGTTACCGACTTAATAACTACGTGAGTTTAAGCCACTTAAGATCTTTCTCTTCTGAGATTATGCTAATTTTGAACATACATATTTTTTTAACTTCATCATTTGTCAGCTTTCACAAAAAGGATTGGATATTCACAGTGGAGTATTTTTTTACGAAAATTATTTGTTTTTGGTGACAAGACTGAAAACTTGTAAAAAATTGTAAAACTATTATTTACAATTACGACTCAATAACCTGTTCATTTCTGACCCTTAGTTGATGGGACAATATTTCATTTGTTCGAAATCACCTCCATAATGACACGTTTCGAGTTGTAGGCTGAATCAGCGTTCACTTTATATATAATTCTGCAATACACAAAATTAACTCCACACTTCTATGTTTATCTAATACAGAATAAATACCTTACCGTATTTATTCTGGTCTGGTCTCTATGTATGTATAATACAATGCATTTACGTCAAACTGGAGTCAAATGACGAGGTGCAAGAGATCCAGCGACCAGAGCGAAGCAGAAAGACGAACCGCCCATTGGGGCCTCCTGTTTCCCAAGGATCGTCCATGCCACTAACTCTATCTGGCACGGTGATGCACCCATCCTATAGGCTATAGGTTAACCCATTAATTAGATCCTCCGTAGCCTTGCTTCCTACGTGGCCAGAGAGTACTTCATCTTTCGCCCTCGCCTACTTCCACAAAGTTCCTCACCTCCCCACTGTCATCTTTCTCACCGTGTACGTTCAATCGACGTTCATGTCTCTCCACATGCATACACGATACTAGAAATGTGGCGTTTGGTATCCTTTGGTACCTTTCGATCCTGTTAAACGATAATAAACTTTTCACCCTTCGTTTACCTGCAATGTGAAAAGTCTGGACAAGCTGCGGTTTTTTCACCGACCGGCAATTGAAGCTATGATCATCGATAAAATGAAATAAATGGATTTGTCTGCTTCATGCGCAGAACAAAAAATGAGTAAGGTTAAAAAAAAATGATTTTCTACTAAATGCAGGTAATAATACTGCAAATACAAATGTGTTGTTTCAACACAGTTTAATCGATCAGTCTTGTAGTCATTTTGCACACATTTTCGCTTACGTAATTTTAGAATTCGCTTAATTTTTTTTGTACATTATATAATGAATGATAGTGCTTGCGTACACAATCTTTGTCTTTTTAATATAACAGCAGTGATTAGTCAAATACAAGTACACTAAAATTGCAAAGACTTGGTATGCATGATCATGGAAAAAAACTTCTGGATTATCCGTAATTATATTATCGATACTATGTTTTTTTATTCACCATTAAATCTATGAAAAAATATTATGTTTAAATTTTAAAAATATTACCTGCAACATTTCTGGCAAACTCTCCTAGCTGTTGTAAATAAGCTATTTCACGTATTTTCGTATATTCGATCACTTACGACAAGGTAATAAAATCATTACGTAACATAATATAATTAAATCGTTGCATCAATCCAACTGAACTAATGGTAATGACAATCATATTTTTTTTAATAATCCAAAACCAGTAACAATACTGTCAAGTGGGGATTTTTTTTATTACTTAGCGTTCTTTTTTGTGTTTTGCTACTTTATATATATATTTCAACCTCGTCGCTGATATAATTAATGGTAGAAGCTACGTGAGAATGATAGGGTTGAGAGCAAGAAGGGGATGGATCCGAGAAGAAACGCTTGATTATCAAGGAGCTCCAATTAATTTCAACTTTAACAATCCTCCGAGCCAACTCGCCGATTCTCGTACGTCCTCCCTCCTCCCTCCTCCCTCGCCCGTTCCTTCCACATCCTTTCCAACCGCACCCTGACTTTTGTAAAAATAAAGAACCTGAAAGTTCTGGCCGCGGTAGAGAATGCGGACTGTGTCGAAGAGCCTCGGTCCCTAACTCGTGTTTGTACGTGGCGTTCCAAAGTATGGACTCCCACTGTGTGCGTGTATTATTCGATCAAAAATTTATGACCAAATTATCTCTCGATTTTCGCGAGCCCCTGGGGCAAATGCTGCGCGGACGCACACAAACATTCCTATATATTGCAAATACAAGGACGAGCGGATATAAGCGCACATAGCAGTGCACACAACGAAAAACAGGTCTAATGGCCCGCTCGATGCTGTATTAATCAAGAGGTGCATCATGAAAAACGGCTACGCAACCGGAAAGATAATTCAGGGTGTGAGTGTCGAGTACTCGTCCGAATGATAAATGTGAAACAGGAAATAAATATCCTGATGTCTTCACGATATATGTTTCCCGTTAACAAAAGCGTATTATCAAAATTTCCAAAAGACCTGCAACTACCTGATATCATTATTTATCGGAATAATATGAATTGTGATAATCGATATCAGTGCTGCTATTATTACCGTTATTAATATTAATACTATCATATATTTAGATTAAATTGTTATTTATATAATAAATACTTTTACTTATTTATTATTGAATAAATATCTTTTTAAATAATTTTCGTTGCGAGAATCATTCCATTTTTCAATTATCTATGTTAATGACTGTTATTCTGTGAATGAATATTATAATTAGTCTTATAATTCTAAGATAATGGTAGCATTAGCGAAGATAACGGTAATATAAATAATAAGTGTGATTATTGCAGTTAATAACTAATTCAATTATACTCGCTTAGATGGTAATGTGTCATTAACGATAATTAAGATGCAATCATTTAATATCGTTTCTATGAGTATTATTATGAAAATTTTTATTGTTTTTATTATTTATATGTTATTGATATGGCCTTTTGTACTTCCAGGAGATTATTAACATTTTATTTATTAAATGTTGACCTCCTTGTTTAACATTTTAACACTTTATATTCCCTGTGCAAAGAATATTTTGATATTTAATTTATTTGACTCATTTTTACATTTTAACTGATTCAACATTTTATTTGTTTCCTTACTTGAGTTATTTATTTATTTCCTGCGCAGTCAATATTTAGATAATTATTCCCGGATGCCAAATTAAAAAAGGATTGAGAGAGAGAGGTAGACAGATTGACAGACACGAGTAAATAATATGAAAACTTTGTCCTCGGACAATTGTGCTCAAAAAATTGTGAGGTTCCCTTGTTTAACATAACGGGGTACCTTTCAGACGTTCCAGCGCGGAGCAAGCTCTACCACACGGAAAATGGGCTAAGCTCGTAAAATTTTGTACAATTTTCTTGCGTCTCTTGTACGCGATACTATTTTTGCTTTACTTCCCGAATACTTCCTTCCTGCTGCGAATTTGTTTCGAAGGAGAATATCGAGACTTTTATGTCCGTGCGTGATAAGAATGCAAGGTACTGCATGGAGCTCTGTCGCACCTTGTGTACAAGATCCCCAAGTATTAGTGATAAAATATATTTGCGATTGAATTGAATGCTCAGTATGAAATAGTTGTAATATCGTTACTTTCGGTCGTGAAGATTCGACAAATTGTTGTCAATTTGAACAAATTCAATCAGTCATGTTTTGCCATTATACGAAAAAAATCAGAAATGATATCGATAATTAGATGTATCCATATCAATGGACTTTATATCGTACGGTTTGTGTAATCAATCCATTTATAAAATAGTGCAAAATTCATTTTAACGTTGAATTAACTAGCGATCATTGAAGAACTGAATGAATGTAGGGTTTTGGGTAACTATTATTAATAATAAGATGATGTAATCGTATTAAATAAATAAAAAATGAAAACATTTTTTGTTGACCAGTTGGAACGGATGTACTGAAGACATCTCAGGAAAGCGCATGCCAATATCATCAAATTCGTATTCACTTTTTATTGACAGCAATAATTAAACAATTCTTAGTGTTACTTTATTATTAAATAAACTATTTTTAAGGCGGAAAAATATGAATATGCGTTACGAGTGCAATGGATGTAAATAATAAATACATTGATGAACAAATGAGAAATTATTAACTTACGAATTCGAATAATACCACGGATTCAAACTTTTCAATTAATTTACTTCATCAAACCCCAAAAACGTCAAAAAGCCATTAATAATGCGAGTCATATTTATTCCAGTAACAGACGATATGTATATCATCCAATCGATTAGTCAAATCCCCTCTTGCGATCCGCCATCACTATTTAAAAAATTATAAACCAGAATAAATATAAAACAACAAAAATATCGAAAACTACGCCCTATACAATTCAACCATGAAAATACACGATAAACAGAAAAGTTCAATATTCTACAGGGTTTCGCATTATACGTGCACATACATACAGCAGGAAAAAAGACCTCTACGGTATTGGATTCTAAAAACAGTATTCAGGTTCCCAGAGGGAATTGACGCTTCTCCCCTCTACCTACTCGTAAGGACTTTCGTAGGTCCTTACGAGTTTCGTACGTGTGGTATTACCTTCCATACTACCTTTTGAGCCTTTAATTTTTGTCCATTTAAATTAAACAGCATCCGCTATCTTTTGAAAACTCCAGGGTGACAGTTGTCAGTGCAATTTTGCAATGGCTCACGTTTACTGTCTGATGGATGCTGGTACTTAGGGTACCTTATGGCGCAAGGCAACGTACACACAGTTCGTTCAACCTCTCTGTACACAATGAATGCAGTGATGCCCCTCCATGTTGTGTGTACGTTAGGCGCAAATCCTTGCGAATGTACGGATATATATATATATATATATATATATATATATATATATATAACCCCTCTGTACGTAAATGGTACTTTGCATTTATGTATTCGAGATGTGTGCACACGGCGTGGCAAACTCATCATACTTCACGCCCGGAGCACATCCTCCATTGGCGAATGTGGCAGGTCGGATAAAGCATTTTCCTACTATACACACAAGTGTATCCAAATATATACATATATGCATATCCACACATGTATATGCACATATATATTGGTTTAACAACGCAGGAACCTGTTATAGCAATTTAGTAGCGTTATGTACGTCAAGAGCTTGCAGCGATGAAGTTTCGGATATATAAATGCTTTCAGATAACGGACATAACTCTCGGCTTTCATCAACAACAGAACGTGCTTTCATGATCGAATACCCATACGTAACGAATGTGAGCTCCAACTTGTTTTTGTTTTCGTTTATTTGGTAACAAATCATTTTGGGAATTCATCAGCTTTTTCTGCTGATAGGAGGTGAAGGGAGAATTTGACGCACTGGTGCATCATACGATTTTTAGGAATCGAAGTGACGTAACAAGATGGAAACTGATGCAGCAGCGAGTACGACAAAGGCAAGAGGAATTGAGATCTCCAAGTTCAAGGATAAATTTCAGTTGGTTCAACCCACCCCACTTTTGATAAAGCGCTTGTCCCTTCAGAGTCGCAAGTTTGAAAACTGAGGATTGGGGTGATGACTCGTGTTGCGAAACACTGGGGTCAAATGGTTCGGAGGTGTTCTTTTCTGGTAATTCGGCAAACGTTTCTTTTGGTTGATTCGTCGGGAAGGAATGATAGAATGTTCGTGAATGTTGTGCCTACATGGCGGAAACACATAACAGCCCTTCAATGAGCAAATTATGAGTAATACATTTTGAACTGCGGAGCATGATGCAGTTTCATCGAGTTTTCAATCGTCACGCAAATGAACCTCGGTGAAAATGTATGCGACTTCACCAGTCGGGGTTTTCCATGGTTTCCCTCAGACCTCGTACAATACAAAAGGGGATTGAGAAATAGATTGGTATGGACAACTCTATAGAGGGTTTCTGAAGTACCAGAAGTGACGATACGGTAGATGTCAAAGGGATGAAAATGTCAAAGCCCGGAAGGGCATACAAAGGATTTATCAATGATAAATGTAAATATGCATATGTATATATTTCACATAAGTAATAGTTTTACTCGTGTAAACGTAACGTGCTTCCGCAAAAGGAAGGTGGAGTTTGTTCACATCGTCGAGAGCTCCAAAGTGCTTTTATTCGAAAATTCGAAGGACTCAAAGTTCAACAGGGGAAAATTCGTTCTGCATATACCTCTGCATAGCCACTGTCTTCCTTTCTCTCTCTCTCTCTCTCTCTCCGTCTTTCTCACTTCCGCCGCTCTTACTCGAAAAGCGCCAAACTTTGTGGTCGCAGTTCTCTTCCTTGCGGGGTGAACACACGGCTATACTCCAATCTCTCACACCATCAAGGGATTACTACAGCATTCAACCCCTTTATGTCTTCTCATTACCATACGCATCACCCATCATGCTTACCTGCACCCTTCCCCCTACTCACTATCCCTCCTTTTCCGGTCGCCTCTTCCCTCATTTCCTACTAGTTAGCGCAACACACATACATAAGTCGTACAAACTTCGAAACTAAAAGTGTATGTACACACGCCTCGCTGTTGGTCATGAACTTTCCGCTTTAACTTTTCCTACATTTTTTCTCCACATTGAAGGGAATGAAATTCCCCTTAATCGTGCGGTGAAACTAGCGAAGCGGTTTTCGCGGAATCTCCATTGTCAAGACTTGACAATGTTTCTACCCCGTTAATTTGGAGGATACAAAAATAATTTCAAAGAGGGTGCAATTCATTGTATTTATTCATTATGAAGCAGTAAATATTCTTTACCGATCAATACTATTTAAGGATCAATTCTACAGGGTGTCCCAAAATTCATACTAGATATAATTTTTGTTAGGCTACCCCGAATTGTAATTAAAAATTGTATGTTTTTATTAATACATAAAGTAGACGGTATAGATTTACGTATGGAATAACATATCAGCTAGGTCGCCTCCTCTGCTTTGATGCCACATACGCACTTAATTGCTGTGTCTTAATTACCGGCCTCATTTTCGAAGCAGAATTATCGGATGATGCCTCCATTCCGAAAGTCGTCACCAAGCAGTGAGACGTGGCGGATGCATTTGTTTCTCAAAGATTGTTTGTATATTATTTTATGTACCACAGATATTTTGTCGATGGAGCCATCAAAATGAAAATGGGCCTCATCTTATAAGGTGATCTTCGAAACATCAGCATCCACTTGTTCTTCCATAATTAATGCATTTAACAAACTCCCTTCACTGTGCATTGTCAGTAGTCTCTACTTCTTGAGTCAATTGGACAAACACGTAGAATCAAATTCTTTCGTGTGGATACGTTGTAGAGAGCATCTCGAAATGTTAAATTTTTTATCAACGTTCCGAATTTTTGTCCGGATTTTCATCAACACACTTACGAACTGCTTCAATGTTTTGTGGAGACCGAGTTGTCGAAGTCCAGTCTTCCGATATTTTTAAATTAATCTCTTCACACTCAATGAAGCTAAATCACCATTCTGGCAACATTTTTAACGAAAATTGAGGTCAGCAGTTACCAAACCTTCATCATTTTTTAAATATTGCTCAACAATGCAAAAATTGTTGTTCTTTCGTGCAATGCTATTGTTTTTCATAAACGTGAACTTTTTTCTGTCCCGCTGTCATTCTTTTTTGTTAACAATACATTACCACAAAAAAAAACGCAAATTTCAAATCTTGCGTGAATGTTGGTACATCCTTTTACAATGAACAATTTCTTGCGGTAGGCATAAAAAAGAAGGGAAAAGGAGCAACGTGTCTATAACATCTATAAATAATACACAGTTGATTCTTGCCAGTGGGAGTATAATTTCGGACCTTTTCCATGTTAACCAAAACGTGAAATGGGTTCGGTAACTACCGAGCGCCTAAGATCTCTCATAAGGCTTTGCGGGGCGAAAGCCGGCTTTCCATGCAGCATTTAACTATGGAAGGAAGTGGAGACCGCGCGCAATATATCACAACCATATTGTTATCGTATCCATATCACCCCGTAAATTGATTCACCTTGGAGAGTCGTAAATTGAAGATTCCCGTTTCTCTCTCGAAAATCCAGCACTAGGGACCATCGCTTTTACCTCTTTGACCCTCACGAACATTTCACCCCACTTGGATACTAACTTAACCCCTGATCCTTATTATCCATGCATCGTTTATCCAGACCTATCTTGCACAATATCAGTCCGAAATTTAGATAATTCTTTTGACGTAACTTTTTTAAACGATTGTACTTCTTTGTTTTTGTTCTCTCATTGTGTAACTTTGAACATAATGTTAGGATATTTATCAGTTTTTTCACGTGCATTTAAGATTTCACCAATTTATATCTAGTTTATAAGTAATCGCACTTTAGTAGAGAAAAATGGCATTTGGTTCAATGTGCACGACCAGTTGTACAAATTGAACCGGAGTATTTTCCACTATGAACCAATCTGTATTGTGAACTCTAATTATTCATTAAATTGAATCAAGACCAGTTTTATTCAACCTTTTTATTCTAAAACATAAGTCGAAAATCTGAATACAGTTATTATAAAAAAACATCTTTACTACGTTCACACTAAGCACTTTGTTAGAATAATTTGTTTCATTCAAATGATACGTTCCTACTTAAAACCTGCTATGTAATTCGCAGCATGTTTTAAGTAGGAATATATTTAGAGCCTCTTAAAATCTTCCTTAACCTGTTTCAACCAGGTTCATCGCAAACTACTTTCAAGCAGTTCAATCTGGTACGCACTAAGTTTTTTCACACAACCTCTATTTTTTGCGCAAACTAAATAATAAAATAATAATATCAATGGCGCAAACATCATATCCCAATATGATGTTTGCGCAATTTACAAGCTAAATATACGTGCGGACCTGATCGTAAAAATGTTTGCTATTATTACCAAGCTATAAAAAATCACTGAAAATTGGCAAGAACACTTACTTTTAGAATAACTATTTGCTTGAATGGTTCTTACATACTCTATGCATAAGGGATCTCCGAAAACTAAAGAAAGCTAAACTATCGGGTAAGAGGGAAATCAAGTTGTGTCTTGTTTATTGGTATAAGGACGATCTGACGATGTCGCATTCTCGAGTTATTTAAATAGTTCATTATAACTAGGTGGCTGGTTTTAGGAGTATCGGCCTCTCTCAATGACGTGGGCAATCGTTTTCAGTGTGTCATCATTGAATCATACTTGGTTTATCAGCATGTAGACCTATTATGCAGATAGAAATCTTTATGAATTGAAAGTTCCGTCAGTCTTTCACGACGAAATTCGCGGAGGTGTACTCTGCAGGAGACTGTAAGTTGATCGTCGTATTATCGGATCACGCGAGGAAACGGGGCAAAGAATGGAGAGAGACAAAGAGATTGGGATAGAGGTTAGATGATGCGGGTAGATGAGAGAAAGAGAAAGAGTGAAAGGGTTGGCGTTTCGCCAAGAGAGAATCTCGTCTCATCCCAAAAGAACTTCGGTACAGTGTCGTGACTACGTGACTGCAGGGACGAGACATGGCGGACCCGAGACTCACTCAATGTAGAGAAACAACGTCGACAGAGAAATTTCTAGCCAGGGGAACGAAAAAGAAAAAGAAGGAAGGGAAATGGAGCATCCCCTGACGAAATAAGAAAACAAAAATGACGAGGCTGACGATGTCGTTTTTTTCACATCGATACATCGTGGTATGAGTGAATAGGTGCAATTTGACTCTCGCGAGCATCGTGATCGAAATAACCTAGATCTACATTTAAACCAAAATCTATTTCCAACCGTATTAATCCAAAATTATCTCGCTCAACGTGTCGAATATTTGCCCTTCTAGATTTTTTCTGTGTTTTTTTGATAGAACATCATAAACAAACAACAATGGATCGTCTATTTTCGTCAGACGACGTGTAAATGCCAGACGTCTCATTGGAGTACATTAGCGAAAATGACCTAGCAACTGCGAAGGAATTGGCAATTGCGTCGAGTTATTTGACTCGAGATTGTGACACGTGGTGCATATCGAGACTCCATCCGTGTAACGAGGACTCGGGCGAGTGTCGCACATTAATTGCGCAAATATGTCAGTGAGGAAGCCAAATGCACTCCAAATGCACATCATTGCCAATGCCAAGACAGCTAGCGCATTCAACCTCGTCCGGCAGCAACAAGTTGGAATCTATGGCAACGAGGCCCTTGCCAGCGTCGGGGATATGCCTTGTTTCTTTTTTTCCATCCTTTTTCGAGCCCATCCGAACTTTATTGTTGAGCGATTGCGATCTAACTTACCCCCAATGGGAACCGGGGAAAGTTTTCGTTCAGTTGTCGACTGCGATGTAGCGATAAGAGTGATTCGATTTTTTTTCCAAGCAAACTTGCCAATAATTGTGTAGTTCTGAAGAAAGGTGATTTTATGAATATTTTAATCCTGAAATTGATGTGAGTAGTGCTTTGCGTCGAAATAAAAGTATGTTAACAAATGACAGTATATTTATGAAGATACCTTTTTGATAATGAATTTGGCCTGATTTGCTAGATGAACAATTAAAGGCATGCAAACAATATACCACGTGAGTTCGAGAGGCATAGATGAAATTTTTTAATCGCGATTTCTCAGGGTTGAAACATTTTTACCGTAAAATAAAAACATCAATCGTTGCGTCTGCGAATTCTACAGAGACTGACGCTCGACTTTTCATTGACAACTTAAGAGACAACATCACTGTGGCGGCTTCAAAAAATCGATTTTTGAAGGGTCGGCAGATATACCGGGCTTTTCCCAGTCTTCGAAAATTTGAGCGGAGACGATTTGCTGCAGCGTTGTTTGGGCGGCCTTACGCAAAACAACACCGAAAGCTACAACAAATCAGTTTGGGCAATAGCCCCACGTGTCAGTCCGGGAGCCAAAAAATCGTCGATATTGCAGCTGATATCGCGGTATTATTATTCAATGATGGCCTGAGAAGCCTCATGAAAGTTTTGGAGACGTTGGGGATAACTATTGGAGCAAATTGTTTAAACTTTTGCGTTGACACTTAACAAACCTAAAACTTTGAACGCATTTTTCTCAAAACCACTTTTTTCAGTTCGGCACGCAGCAGAACTCACGCAATTTTTATCCGATCGACTTCAAATTTGGACTGCATCAATAAAACTAGATTATCTAAAGACATACACAGGATTTTTTCGATATTTCAATAATAAAAAAAGTTACAGTCCATTTTTGACGAGAAATTTTGCTCGAAAATCGTTCTTTCATTTCAAAAGCGTGTCTATTGTTTAAAAATCAATAGTTTTTAAAAACCCTGTGTACTCCTCTTCAAAATATTATATTATTAACGAAAATACTCGGTATTTTTTTTTTCAGATCGACTTTGAAGAGAGTTCTGCTGCGTGCCGCGAATCACTGCAGAGGCAACAGTACCTGACACGGGAGCTTCCCCAGCGACACCATGGGGCGTGAAAGATTTGAAAAAAAATTTTATGTATCTTCAATAAACAACGAACAAAAAAAGAAATTTTTTTCAAATATCTCTTTTTTTCCTACAAAAAAAATTCTTGAAAAATGGCAAAAAAACAGGGGTCACAGTGGTGTTGTCCCTTAACCGCCGAAGTTATGTCGATCTTCTTAACATTCTTAAGTATCAGCTTGAAAATAGACAGATCTGCTATAAAGTTTCTAACAAGGGAGACTAGAGAGAAGAAGTGGACCCACAGTGCTTACGAAACGTCCCAGAAAATGCAGCGAATAAGGAGACGCTGCGATCGTATGTGTCCAATCGAATAACTCCATCTAGCTTCGTGCTCTTGGCGTGCTCTCGGATGCTGTTGACAGCCCATTAATGGCATTTACGCGCATGCGTTGAGTTTAGACTATTATAATTATTTTTGACGTTATCGTCAGGAGAGCTGCTAGTAGCACAATTTGGAACTATTGCAAGACGAATTTTTCAAGACGCTGGAACTACGTATTGTCCTATGCTGTATACACTTCTTCTCTTTAGTCTCCCTGTTTATAACGGTGGAATCCAATAAACTTTTAAATATTTTGTATTAATCTTTTTTCTATCTATATGAGCTCGAGAATAATAGCCGAGATTATACAAGATATTTTATTATTATACAAAAGAATAGTTCCAATAATAAGTAGTAGAAATAGTTGGTTGAAACTGAAAAAAAGTCATATGTCGGGTCGTGAAGATATTCTCACCCTTATAATTTGTGCTGTACATACTGAGTATCTTTAGTAAGCTACGAAAAAATTAACAGTGATTTCTATGTTTCGGAATAAAGTTAAAAATCATAAAAAATTGACGACGAATTGCAACTAGAAGAAGGTATGTGCAGTTCGATAAGGTATGGAAAATCATAGTATTTACGGTTAAGACAATTTCATTTCTTTATTTGTATAATCTCCGATTGATTAATGCTTATAAAAACATAATTTAATTAAAAACATAATTGACTTTATATCCCTTATTTATTATAAAGAAAAGTATGTAAATGGCATGTTACAACTAATAACTCTATGCATCGATTCAGAAGATTATCGACCAGAGGTTTCTAGGACAGGGTAAGATTGGGAAAGGTAATGCGTAAAAACCCACCAAAATATATGTTGGAGTTTATGAAATATATACGTTGAAACTTATGAGTATGTGGTAAAAAAGGATCTGCACTCTTTTCTCTCCGCCTATCCCCGAGATTTCCATTGACATACATTATTTATATGACATTAAAATGCAGTGTGGTTTTCTTCGAAGCGCTGTTTCAGAAAAGTATGCAAATACTTTTTTACCTACTGCGTATAGAATGTTGTAGTGGAAGTTTGTCTTCTTTTTGCTCAATTTAAATATGTCGTTGGCATAAACGTGCATGTTTGATGCCATATTTGAATAAACAGAAGACGAATTATTTTCGGCTTCTTGCATTTCTGTCTCATGTTATTCGGCTCCGGATGGAAAGGTGATATTTAATGGATAATTGTCAAATTGAATTGCCATGAATGCTCTAAGAAAGTCTATCTATAACATCATCACCATCTATAACAGTTTTTCATTTATTAAAAAGTATTTTATTTAATACGATCGTGTATGGGAAAACAGCTTCTGCAGACGTTTGTGATTGTGAAATGAAAGAAACTAAATCGGCCCAAGTTCTGAAAATTTATCATCAAGATTTAGGATCGCGCGATTGATTAGGCTATGTTTCAAACAAATAGGCTCCGTTGTCGCATTTGACGTCAGTTGATAAAATAGTGAAAAATTTATTTTAAAGATGCATTGATTACCGATTATTGGAGTAGTCAATGTATATTAAGCTTTTAAGTAAGTACTGTATAAATAGTACAATAAGCTTATGTGAACGAATGAATTAAGTTTGAAAATTGAGATTTTTTATTGAACAGTTGAAATCAATGTACAATCGCTGATTAAGGCTCTGTCAAGTGCATACCAATATCATCGAAATTGAGTTCAATTATTAAAGTGGAAAATTAACATCGTAGATCGTTCATTTATCGTTAAATTAACTACTTTTAGAGTTAAACATGTACGGCATGATCTTGTTTTGTAAATCCGAGATTCCCCATTTTGCCTGATGAGCCATCCAGTAATACCTTGAAAAATGAAACTATTATGTATGAGAGGTGGAGGCGTCGTGACGAGAAGATACGAATATAACTGCACCGGTGAACCGTAATAATTTCGAGATTTCTCAATTTATCGATTAACCGGAGACCCGAATCGAAATAGTTTGTAATATAAAATGTAGGTGATTCCAACGTGAATACATCGAAACAAATGTGGTTGGCACCCGATATATTTAGTACTCGAAGTACTCGAGGTAACTATTTTGGTGGGGACCATCGCGGTCTCGACGATTATTTGTGGAGAATAGACACCGATAGTTTTCTTACAGATCCTTGAAAATATTTTATCATCATTGTAGGATAACGTACACTTTTAACACAACACGATAATACGAATAGTTCACTCTGGTCACTAACAATTTTATCTTACAAATATTTTCATAGCTATTAAAAAATTCAGGCTCACAAATTTTTAAGTCAATGAATATAAAGTTAGGACTTAGTATACAGTTATAAATTTGTATGGGGCTGCAAGAACCAATTTTATACTTTTTACTCCATCTTAAAAAAGTAATACAAAAAAGAAAAAATTATGTAAATTTACGCTCACCTCTCTATCAAATGTGTTTAAAATGTACCCTTTTTTCGATTCGTCACAGTCTTACCTCTCAATAAAATATTTGACGATAAACAATATTTAACTTCGAAAGGAAAAGCTTGATGGCTCTGTGTTTTCGTAGATATTATAGATATACCCTGAACAAGCTATAAAAAGTGAAAAGTAGGTTAAGCAATTCAGTAGTGCGTACATGCACAGATTCTTTACACTGTTTTTTCGCTGAGAAGGGGCGAGATCCCGAGCGAGCAAAAGCTAATGGAAGATTGTTTAGTCTCGGGCTCCCAACGCAACTCTCTGAGGGATTGAATCTCTCCCTGCCTCCTCCCTCGCCCCTCTGTGGGTATATACGAGGTACAGCGAGCTGAAGAAATTTCCTACGAAATCTGCTGTTCATTCGACTCCTCGCATGATTTACTTCGAGCGTGTATTTATCGATTATATTTTTCAAGAATATTCCAACTCGTTTTATTGTCGATTTTCATAAATCCTTTGATTCAGAATTAAAAGGAATGCTTCTGGAAACTTGTAGTGCATAATTTTTATTTTATTTCGATGTAATAAAGTTGCGTCTTATTGATGAATCATTTTGGACAGCAATAATCACCTATGAGAAGCGGGATTGATACGAACCAATAGCAAGATCGGTGACCGTTTGAACATCGTCTGGCTTAAGCCCTTTTTACGAGGAAGATGGTAACTTTAACGAATCTCAAGCGGATTTGACGTGAAAAAAATGGACGCCTGTATCAATACACGTTTTTCATGCTTTTTCTGTACCCTCGTGTAGATTTGATATTATAATTCTACTGAAGTCTCAATTTGTAGGTGATCCCATCAAAGATGTATCATCATCAAGAAAATCCAACTTTCAAAGTTCAGTTTTTTAATAGCATTGACAAATCGATTACGCATTTTTTATCAAAAGTTTTTCTACATTAACAGTTCTTCGTTTTTGTAACAAAATTTCAAAGCCGAATATTTTGAGTTAATAGAGCACGTCGTTTTATGGAAACTTTGGCTCGGAAGTGCGGTGGTTCCGCACTTCTCCTCGTATCCAACTTAGGCTATTAGAAAAGTAGATTTTGATACATTAATTACATACACCCTGTAAAAAATGAAAAATTCGAAGTTTACGCTAATCAGGTGCATCAAGATCGATGATACCAATATTGAACGCAAATGAACACAAATCAGGTCAGCTGGGTAACATAATTAAAGACTCTTTCTTGACTCCAAAGAACTAGTAGTACTTTCTTGAAGTAACAAGCATGCTATAGCAATATAACAAGAAGCGCCCTTTTAGGTTTGCTTGGATTTTCGAAACTCGTGCTTTTGGTAAACCGTAAAATCTGTTTGATACGTATTTTTTCAACGACGAAAAAACGGCTTTAAGGGAAGGAAGGGCGAGCTTCGAGTTGAAGTATTTCGGAGACTACTTTCGCAGTTTTATACGCAAGAGGTCGAACAATTTTAGTGAAACATAAACAACATTTTTTCTGGTGCGGAACCATCAGAAAGCCACTATAAATACAGCGAAAAAGGAGACCTTGAGGGACGGTTCACACTCTTATTTTTCTTACCTACATTGAGAGGAGTGCATCAAATTGAATGTATTGTAGGACACATTCTGAAGGACAAAATTCAAGCTAATGTATTTTTTTAATTTTCACTGGATATGAAGCTCGAGGGGGAAATCGTAATTCTACACATTATCGATGACTTATATTTAAAATCGAAGGTGCTAGGGAAAAAATATTAAATCATGATATAGGGAATAGAAACACTTCAACATGGGATTTTATAATAAGTTTTTTAATCCAAATTTTCCTCCAATCGTCGTGAAAATTGTTTGACGTCTATTTTTGTCTATTTGATTTGAAACTTTATTCTGTGATCATCCTCTTCGAGATTTCTTGAGGATGACGTCCAACTGACGAAGCTTCCTCAATTTATTAAAATGCAATGCAATTTATTAAGCTCCGATACTTTTACGATTTTTGGCAAAGTTAAAAAAATTACTCATTGATTTTGACCATTTTTTAATCTATAATACCTAAACCCTTTTCTAGGTAATTTTTCAAGAAAACTTTGGACTATTTTGCCCGAGAATAATTTTCGTTTCCGTTACATAGTATTCGGTCGAATTACCTGTGCCTCTCTAAGAGATTTTTTCATCCCATAAAACAATTAATTCCCCGTTAAAAAGAAATAAACATGTTTATCAGCTTTTAACGCACCTCATATACGTGAGTTCCAACAAAATCGAGTTCAAACATCAAACTCGTGTTCCACGTAATACAACATGGCATTTTAACCATCCCTCTCCAATCCTAACGATAACAGAATCATAAACTATTAACATCGTTAAAATTAAATCAATCTCACTTTTGATCCTGCCAATCCAATGAAAAGAGTTGACTCAGCTGGCCCGCTATGGTAGTTAGGTCTGTCAATTTGCAACACTTTAAAAAAAAGAAAATTCTTCGAGTGTACTTCAGCATTGATGGGGTCCTGGTAAAAATAAAAATCCATAAGTTTCCACCGGAGTTCCCTCTTCGAAAAAGTGCAGTGGCACAGCTTTTGCGCAACGAAACTAAGGATCTCTCGTAAAATTTACTTTGAACCATTAAATCTTCGGGTCGCTCGGGCGAGCCTCGTATCTCGTTTACCGTTTAAGCTCCTTCACTTTACGCCGGAAAATCCCCTCGTGAGAGACACACTTTGCTTGTGCTCGGGCATCTTTTTATAGAGGATCGCGGAAAAACTGGCGCAGCGAACGAGAAACGATAATGTATATCGCTCGTTTCGTTTACCAGCCCTTCTTTTATTCGGCATCGGGCTTTTGTTGCATCATGCATATAAGTGTACATATATATATATATATATATATATATTTCTGCATAAAAATGGCATACAAAAGTTTCGCAACTCAGAAGCCTTCTACGAGACGTTTATGTATGTATATCTGAAATTCAACGAAACTAAGGCTTGCATAAATATTAACACGATCGGTCTTTTCCTAGAAAATTCATGTATGTGTGCGGGTCTGCAGGCATATCTATACGTATATTTATGCATGCATAATACGTGATATATGCTTTAGGGTGAGTTATGCAGTATAAAGTTATTGCATTAGCAAAGGCTTCCAGATGGTTGCATGTGTATATATATATATATAAATATATGTACAATACGCAACCATCGTATACGTATACACAGTACGGCTACAATATAGGTACACTATCGAGAGCTGTGAAAAGGATCTGATTTCAGATATATATATATATATATATATATACACACACATATACACGCGCAGCGAAACTTTAGTTATACGTTTTTCAAAGGGTACATTAAATATGACGTATAAATGAAAATCACGTGGAAGTGAATGTACTATCTTTATGCACGGAATCTGCCGCGGTTAAAGAAATTTGATATATAAGTGAGAATGCATAAATGAGGTTACATTCTACCAACTTTGTCCAGTAACTTCGTTTGCTTGGATTTTGTAATTTTTGTTGAAACATGGTTCACCACCTTTAGGCCTTTAGGGCTTCTTCTAAGGCTGAAATTCATTCTGAATTTATAGCAAGTATGCTGAATAATAATGGAGTTTATTCAAAGAACGACGGTATTCCTGTACAAAGTCACATATACAATTCGCAACCAAATCATTTACACAATGAATATTCTTCTCAAAAACGAACCATCATCTAAAACTTTTTTCGATGTAACCAATGGATTGAGGCGCATTACTCTGCAGCTCTGAAAACTCTGCCTCAAGAATAGGCCTTTGTCTTGGGTGGTCGGTAATTCGATCCAATCCTCGAAAGAGGTAATTCTAGAAATTATTTAAATTTAATCAAACCTCATTAACCAAGAATCCAAATTGGGTACATATAAGATTATGGTGGTTTTCCGATTTTATAGAAAGTTGGGACCATAAATAAATAACTTACAATTTAATTAAGTTATTTATTTATTAAGTAAGCTTTGAAATAATTAAAGAAATTCGCGTTATCTCGTGATTGAAAGATTTTTATGGTGGATCACTTATTTCTAAGATTATACGAATTCGACAATACATTTTTCAGATGCCATCATTCATTTATTAGCATTCATAAATATATCATCTGAATATTCAGGCTATAATATTTCTTTATCAATTACTTGTTTTTTTGTGCCAAGCCTGAAGTTTTATAAAACCGGTAAAACTATCATAACTCAGTAAGTACTCATTATCGACCCCAAATTGATGGAGCTCAATTTGTTCAAATTACCTCTAGATTGAATCATTTCAACGTATACATCAAATTAATTGTGAATGTGGATGTTCTAGGTGTGCGCTGGTGCATGATCACACACATATGCCCATCTTCGCATATTCAGAGTATTTGTAAAGCGTGCAGGTGGAAGTCAGGTATACGAGACACTCGAGGAGGATTCTCTCGCATAACATAATATTGCATACATTTTCTAGTAGTTCTCGTTGTCTGTACGTCTGTATGTACATCTGGACACCGGTGTACACCGATCTATGTTTATTCACCGTTCTACATGCACCCGACGCTATTTATCCAGGAACCGTTCCCTACGCTATAAGAGAAACATAAAGTTTTGCACGCATAAATTGGCGATGTGTCTAGCACTATTAATTTTAGCGTTGCTTCCTTGTTTTTCCCTCTATTGCATGGCGACAAGCATTTTTGCAATATCGGCTGCAAACTATTACTGCTGCACAATATCCAATTTTTATCGAAAAGTGTTTGACAAAGGCGCAACGATAAGAATTAATCTCTTTCGCCTTTCGTCTCTCTCTCCGTTTCTCTCGTAAAAATGCGACAGTTATTTTCTTACCTTGACAAGTTTTATCTTTTTTTCTGCGGCGTCTACGTCTTCTCAGCCGTTCCGCGTTCTCAGCGTAGTTGGAGGAGGAAGTGTCACCGTCGTATCTTACAGGAATCAACGGGGTACCCGCACTTTTTCGTTTTCCGTTGTCTTGACGTTGCTTCAAGAGTTCGTAAACGCGCCGGAAGTAATCTCGGGCTGCGTCCTTGTTGGATCGTGAAACTGTCTTGTCGCTGTTTTCGTTGAGCTGTGTACGAGAATCTGACAATTCGGAGTCGCGATCGACTGCGCTGAACCGGTCCACGTATACACCGTTGTTGCCGTTACTACAAATTTGTTGATCAAACGAGCAATTGACGGTAGGCTGGGAAAAATACGTGGAGTCAGAATTGCTAAAACGGGTACTCTTCCGATCTTCCTCATCGAGAGCATCCTCACTGCCATCAACAATTTTGAAGGTGTCAGTCTTCTTGACCTTCGAATTTGCGCTGAAGTCGTTCCATTCGAGTCGCAATGGTTCATAATTCGGGCGTCGTTTGGGTATCGTATCGTAACCGAAATCGACCATGTTGTACTCGTAATTGAACGGGAGATCGGGATCTTGATGATCGTTGACTCGAAGCTTCGTGATCGTCGGTGACCGGACGGTTGATTCTTTCGGTGCCTCCGGCTCAGCTCTTTCCAGCAAGAGATAGTTCTCCTGGAGGATTGTTTCGGTCTCTGTATCCTCAGTCGTGTCACCAACGTTGCATCGCTCGTTTCCTTTTCTATCTTCGTTCGTACTCGTTTTCACTTCGTTTATAGTCTTCGAAACGTTCGAATCGTGCTCTTTTTCATGCACAACCTCCCTATGGATTCGTTCGTAAGCCGAAATGTCTTCTTTCGTATTCGCAGGAGCTTCCGGTCCATCAGGTTCGCCCAAACACTCGCGAAGTTTCTTCCAAGCTGTCGGAGTGGTGCAAATCTTTCGAACGTGCTGCTGAGCATTGGGATCGATCGATTCTTTGAGCAATCGTTCCTGACGTCTCCGCTCTTTGTACTCGCGCCAGGAGCACAGTCCGGCCTGCTGACCCTTCGTTCTACCGTTCGTACAACCCGCATCGGATTCCAAACTAGTCTCGTCCGCGAGTCTCCCGCTCGGCTTGCGATGCAATTTTCGCTTGTCCGACCAGGAGACGCTTCGTCGCTTTGCCCTACGTCCGGCAGAGTTCGTTCGTATTGTTTTATCCGGTAATGCATCGCTTCGAGTTCTCCGACAGGACTTTTCACGACTGCCGCAAAATCCCATCGTTTCGTTCGTATTTCTTTCATCGTTTCTTCTGGACTTGCTCGTTGATGAACTTTCGTTGGTATCCAGATCAAGACGAGTCTCATTGGGCAAGCTGAGCTTCGTCTCGAAGGTCAGACAACTCCTCGTTTGCCAGGATTTCCGGAGACCATGGGTGTAGGAGTAGAAACGCTTGCGTATCTCTTTGTCCTCGGGGTCGATCACCGTTTCCGGTACCACGTTGCTCCGTGATCTTCTGCATGTGTTTGGCCTCGATCGACCCCTGATCGTTTCATAACACCCAGTTCTCGCGTTTTCTTCCTCCTGTCCGCTCTCGGAAGAGATTGCGTCGCGTCGTCCAACGTACAAATCGCTACGCACTCGTCGCGTCGGATAATCACGATTTTTGGATTTCCGGTAGTCGGAATATCTTCGTCTAATGGCCTGGATACTAAGTTCGTTAGGATAAGAAGTTGATGATCTTTCCATCTTGCCCCTCCTGTAATCATACTCCTCGTTCATCTTTTCGCGTATTTTGTCGTGTAGATAGGCACGAATCCTTGAAAGATCGTTTCGTCTGGCAGTTTTGTAGGGAGCACCAATGGAGTCACTAGCTTCTACCATCCCCTCGGATTTCCAGCGATCCCTCAGCTCCCTCAACTTGTCTTGGGGTGCTGGCTTGGCGTTTGCACGTTGCAGATACGCCTTCATCCTGTTGTATCGATCCTCGGCTATCTGCTCCTCGCTCTTGCCGATCAATTCATTCGAGCTCAAGTCCTCCAGTATCTGTTGACGCAGATAATCACCAGCTGAATATCTCTTCGCATCTTGCGATTCTTCGAGCTCTCTTGGTCTCTCCATTCCGTAAGAGCAATAACGTCGTCTCATTCGCTTGTCGTAGTTCTTATTTGGAGATTCGACGCTCGTCGTACTGCGACACTTCCGGGGCTGGTAAAAACGATTGTCGTTGGATCGCGAAGATTGCCTGAACACCGCGCGAGCTCGTTGAGCCGTTCTTCCAGTAGTCTCCACCAAACGGCAACCATCTTGATCCAGATTCTGAAGAAACGGCTGATGAATGTCCTCGTCGATGTCCCTTCCATCCTTTTCATGCTCGTAATGCTTCTCCGTGAAATTTGCCCTGAGCTTCACCGTCGGCTCCGAAACTTCGCTCGATGATGACTCCGGCGTTGATAAGTTGGACATTTCTGCGGGAGTCGCGAGGATCGAATCGTCCACGCTATCCATGTTGACCCGATCGCGTCACTAGCCAAAATTTCCCTCGCAACAAGACACGAGGAGCTTGTTTATTCTGAACGTGTTGCCCGAAATGCAAAATTTTGGGTTTCACCCACGATTCTTTCGCTTTCCCGACTCTTTCGCAACTCGGACTCTCCTTCTTGGCTCGCACGACAGGAATTATTACGCAGCTTACATAAGCTTGGTTCGTCGTGAGATTGCAAACTTGGCCGGGTGTCAACGCGTTCCTCGCACCCAACTCGATCCCGATAATTCGCTGCCGCTTCCCTCGCCGCGAAGTTCTTCACTCATCGTCCCTCACTATCACGCGTAACTCGTCGCGTCTCTGTCTGGATACCTCAAACCCCGAGGTATTCGACGGAGCGAGCGAATCTCCGCGGATTCTCAAAAACTCGAGGCTACCGAATACGTCACTGAGAGTACATGAGTCACCGTTGATGGACCGAAACAACTTCACTGGTGGTCCGGGGTTCTCCAAACTCGAAAAACTCAAAATAGCAGACAAAAATGAATCTGGGACGAAGTATCATGTGTATAGATCATGGATGAACGTTTGCTGGAACGGTCGTTCGTGTACTAGCGTGAGGAATTCTGACGACACTCAAAGTTTCACCGATGCTTTGACAATGTCTTTGATGTCTTGGAATCATTCCACGGATTGCTGCCTTCATCATAGGCCGACGAATCAAACGAATGACTCCCGCGAACTGTCACTCTGTCACTTCGATGACATCAAAGATATTCCTGTGGTGCTTCAAATCTTCAACGCTTGACCCAATCGAGTTGTAATCTATTCTTCTACTCCTATATCCTCTATCGTCTATCCTAACTGAAAGAACTTCACGTCTGGCCCGGAGGTTCTCCAAACTTCCAGAATAGCAGGCAGAAATTAATCTGGGGAGAAGTATCAGGATTGTAGATCACGGATAAACGATTGTTAGAACTTTCGTTCGAGAATTGGCGAGAGAAGAGCTGACGGTGTTCAAAGCTTCACTGATGTACTGACGATGTCGTTGATATCTTGGAATCGTTACGCGGATTACTGCCTCCATAGTTGACCGATGAATCAAACGAATGACCTCCGCGAACTGTCACTTTGTTACGTCGATCACATAAAGGGATTCTCGCGGTGTTTCGAATCTTTAACGATTGATCCAATCGAGTTGTTGTCGATTCTTCTATTTAGCTATCCAATCATTATTCCAGCCTTGCGTATCACCGTAGCCTTGAACATATCGTCCCCAACGGAGTCTTCTTCTTCAGAACGAGTCGTCAATCGGCCATTCTATCGTGTGAACTATCGCGCGGTTTCAGACTGACGTTCGCGACGAGGGAGCTCTCTAGATCCGCCCGGATGCTGATGCCACTCTGATGATGCTTTCACAAAAGTACAGCAGCCGCAGTCAGCCTGTAGTAAGAGCGGGGCAGTTACGGCGCTCACCTCGGCGGACTAGCGGTGACATCACGCAGTTCCGAAAATAAATTCTGTGGCTTTCGTGGGCAGAGGTTGTGCAGGAATTTTAGCGGCACGTGAGACTCGTCACAAATGTACGTTGCGTCTTGTGTATGTGTCTTTCTATGGAGCATGGTGTTCCTCGTCCATTTCGCGGGTGTTCCCGAAACGTTTTAACCGCCACGTCTCGACTCACTTTTTGTGTTTTTCTTTTTTGGAGTGGCTTTGAAAAAAACACTCTCCGGTTGTTGGAGCAAAATTGAGTACGCAAGTGATGAAATGCAGAAGCGAGAAAGATCCACTTTGTCGTGAACCACCCCATTCGTCTTAATCAAGGTCACTTAATGATACATCGCTAATCGTCAATTAGCCGTCGAAGCTGTTAATTAGTCTCGTTTTCTCTGCACGTAGGCAACGTCCACATGCATGGATATTTGTATGTGCGTCTCGTTTCACGGCACGTAAATGAGACAAACCAAGTATACAATCAATGCATTCAAAGAGAGTCCTTCGGGTAATTAGACCATCACTGTGAGGTAATACCGTCGAAGACGAATCGTGAAACACGTCGTAATTCAGAATGAGAAAGAACTTTCGATAATTACGTTCATTATTTGCACAAATTACTGTGCATCAGCAATTTGCAAATTGCACACCCACTTAGTCGATTCCTCGCTTTCGTTACTCGAACGTGGACCCAAACAAACTCAAACGCTTTTTCGTCTCTGGTAAATAATTTTTTTGGGCGAAACGAAACAACAGTTGCGATATCAATTACTCGAATGGAAATCTCCAAGTAATCGATCGCTATTTTCAAATTGTTCATTTAATACGAAGATTTGGCGTTCTCGATGAGACTCGCGATTGTTGACGAGTGGATTGTAAGGTCCGACGATTGAATACAACGCGAATCTTTTTATGCAGCATAAAAAACAATAATTTATTCAGCAATCGGCGGAATTATAAACGTACAGAGGAGAATGGTTGATTTTTGCGTGTTTTACTAATCACCGTGGATGATCGAATCGAACGATACAATACGTGAATTTTCTTTATGTCTATACTTTTTCAACGACAAGGGATGTGAACATTCTACGAAGCGCTTGCATCATTATGACGGGTATATTCGCCGATAATATCGTCACAAAACAGTTATAACAATTATTTATTTGTCCAGCAACGTGTAACGTAATCCTTTTAAATATGTAAACATCATAAAACTTTTATAATTCGCTAAGCCCCTTCTTTATTTCTCCCCCTTTCTCTTTTTCACTCTGCCTCCCGTTTAATTCTTCGACGTGTAAATAGCTCCACTTTACCAGATTTTAAGTATTACATATGTGTGACGTTACGCCACTTTCATTCGGAAGGTTGTTTACTGTTTCTGGTATTAGGGGATGTACAAACCACTCGAGCACAATTTTTTCTTCGGAACAAGCCTCAGTTGTCATTTTTCCCCGAACGCGTACTCGTTTATGCCAGGTTTAACTAACTGATCGACTATCTATATAGTACAGACTAATACACTTATATGTACATATAAATACAGGGTGACCGGTAATTCGACCTATTTATTGAAAGGGATCATTCTAGAGGTCAAATTCTTTAAACAAATTAAGGCTCACCAACTAACGGTAAACATTGAGTAATTACTGAGTTAATAATGTGTGTGTGAATGTGAATTTGTGAATTTGTCAGGAGTAAGTCATCTTACTTGCTCATGACTTAGTAAGTAAGTCATCTCTTACTTCTGTAAGAAAGTATGTAAAGAAGTAAGAGAAGTAAAGATGACTTACAGAAAATAAGTCATCTTTTACTTCTAAGATTAGCAATCTTTGGACATGCATTTTTCTAAATGTATGCCCAGCTAAATATATTTGTCAATCTTCAAAAAAAGTATTAATTCAATGTTCACAGTAGAGTATTTTTTATTTTTATTTTTTGCTTTTGACAGCAAACCTGAAAATTTATAAACAATCAGGAAATCCTTAGAATGCATTAAGCAATTTCCCCCCAGTTGATAAGGCTTAATTTGTTTCGAATGACCCTTAAAATGAGCCCTTTCAATAAATAGGTCGACTTACCGGTCACCCTGTATATGTGTACGCATATATATAATGTATGTACGTATATTTTATTCGATTCAATTTCGTACGAATCTTACGAAAATCTCGGGAGCTCCTCCCGAGAACATGTTCTACTTGATATGCGATATACAGTTATTAAAGTTTTGTCCACCCACGATAGGCCATTCGTGTGACTCTTATTTCGTGTGTATTCTCATATATAGAATATATCTATGTAAAATAATTTTATAAAATATTGCCCGACCAACGCGAAACTATACACTGTAACGATGATATATATATATATATATATCGCGTTGCACTTCATGAACTTGTCAATAACACATCCGGGTTGCAAACATTTACGTACATTAGTCACGTGAAATACTCTCAATTACGCACGCAGGACAAAGCAATCGGTCTACGAAGAAAAACAATAAAATTACAACAACAAAAAATAATTATCCATGTTTGAGGTGTACGAAAAAAAAATTAAAATTGCACTTTTCAAAAATGAGCAAAGAGCTGTCCCTCGGAAATTAATTATTGCATGGGTGTTTCTAAACGTACGGGCCCCTCGCGACAATTTTTCTGTCTCTACACTCTACTCTTATTTCCACTCTAAGTATACTTATAGTAATGATAGATCTAGTCCTCACAATGCTTAATGCAACAAGGGGAACGGGAAGTTACGCGCGGTTACTTTGATACCGAGGTGTCGTACAATCTCGATCGACGATTAAAGGTTATCAAAAAATTCAGGTATGTTTAACAAGAAAAAAGTTAGTCCCGCAAACGAAAATCGCAGATCCATGTTTGTTATTAGAACAAAAGATATCCGGGTTTTATCGGAGATGGGCTAGCGAGGATAATGGAGTCTAGGGGAATCTACTACACCCTACAGTAAAATACGTAAGGCTGCCGGAGTTGAGGGACGTCAGAGTTGGGTCTCAGCGATGCAATACCTGGTTTTATCGTACAATCCTCGACGACTCCATCGATCTCTGCCTGATGTATCTGGAATAATTAGGCCTTGGTCAGCGATCACACGACTTTTGAACCACGACATTTTATCATTCCTAGTTTTGTAATAACATTCACGGATATGCCGCAATCACTCGTTTGGTAACGTTTAAGAGGTTAGACCCTATTAATTTCATATATTTATAACTACTTAATTATTTATTGAAAAAATCTAAAATAATCTATGCATTATTATTCTATCAAAAATAATTCCTCCAATTTCGAAGAACTTTTATGATTGTTTTATGTCCATCTGGTAGTACCTTAAGAAAATGAAAGCAAAAGAAACAGTGAGTATAGCTTATTGCCAATGGACCAACCTCAGAGGTGAAAGAGTTGACAGCGGATCGAGGTAACGGTGGAGGATTGGCCTCTCCATCCTGGCGCGAGATCTTCGGCACCGCCACATTCGATTCCCTCCCAGCATCGACGATCGACCTCGCAACGCAATCAAGTTCCTC
This sequence comes from Ophioninae sp. A BG-2022a, assembly GCA_030523105.1. NCBI lineage: Eukaryota > Metazoa > Arthropoda > Insecta > Hymenoptera > Ichneumonidae > Ophioninae sp. A BG-2022a. Next base: position 47,926 of record JAPYZI010000007.1, read on the forward strand.
CGTTACTGCTGATGCACTGGTCGGTCTCCCGGGTGCTCTTCGTTCCGCTGTCTTTGGTTTCCCCTCGGCATCCCCGATTTTCGATTCGCGTAATGGGATCTCCCTCGGCGGGTTGTCCCTCGGTTGGTGAACATGGCAATCGCTGTAAAACGTCACGGTTTTCTTGGACTCGTTTCTGGGACTGAGATCGTTGTTGATTTTCAGACAAGACTCCTGGGCTCGTCTCTTTGCGGCAATGGGGTTACGTCCGTTCGATGGAACTTCGTACGTTGATTCGCGTCCACGTAAAGATTGATTTTTCTCGAAGTCACTGCGATCCATCGTCATGCTTGGAACTTGGTTCGTTTTGCTCGGCGTTACTCGAGTGTGAATGTTCGACACGCTGGTTTCCTGATTTCCGGTAAACTTGGTTTCCACCGTCGTATGCTTATAGTGGTCTTGTCTCGTTTCCGCGTTATAGTAATCGTCGTTGTTCCACGATCCCTTGAAGCATCTCAGCTTCGTCCTCGTTCTCGCTACGGGTAAACTATAATTACTTTTAGAATGTTCACTGGTCTTTTCATGCTGAATCTCGTACAACTCGACGAAGCTCCTAACGCTACCGGGAGTGATAGTTGATACTTCGTCATCCCGGGACTTTTGGTCGTTACTTAGATCTAAGGGTGTCATGGCGTTATTATTGTCATTATTATTACGTCGATTTAGTGGATTAATCGTATTCCTAACTATGGCACACTCATCAGCGTTAACAATAGTTTCACGGTTATCCAGTGTCATCGCCTCGCGCCTTGTATCCGAGTTTCTTCTGCCATCAATCGTTGCGAGACTACGGGACGCGTCTCTGTCCTCCATGCACTCGATAACTACTATAGCACTCTTATCGTCGCTTACTCGACGATCATTACCTCCATCAGTCTTTGCACCAACGTCAATATTCGGCGAGGGCGATCTTTTTGAATCGTAAATCTTTCCATTCTTTCCCGTTTTCGCTTTCGTCATTGCGCTTGCCTCGTGCTGGCTCAACTTCGAGGCTGTCCTGTTGACCGATGTGTCCTTGATCTTGATTTCACCCCTAATCGTCTCTATCCCCAATGTATTCTCGATTTTTATTCTCTCCACCGCTTTTGTCGTTCCAGCCGAACCTTCGTCAACCGTTTCCATCGTGATCGTTCCTCCGTCATCAATCTGATCGAGAACCAAGCCGCGCTCACGCGGCTGAACCGATTTAAGCTTTAAAGCGCTGAAATTGCACAACAGCTCGGTCAGTACGTCGTCTTTCGCCTCACCTGTACTCTTAGGTCTTTCGATTGGCGGGCCTCTCGAAGACGTCATCTCCGCGACTTTTGGCTCTGGTCCAACCGCTCTTCGTCCAGACTCTTTCTCGGATTTCTCATTCGTCTCCTTCGCTTCGATTACCTCGAGTCTCACATGACTCTTGCCTTCAATATCTTTAATAGGGCTCGATGGTATTGCTCTCATTTCGATGAGGGTGTTACCGGAAATCGAGTAAATCAGTTGCGTGGGTGATGGCGTCGGTTTGGGATGTGCAGCGATTATCGAGCACGGAACAGTCGTATCGGCACTACAGATTTCATCGTGAACAAGCATGTTCTCCAAAAAGGAATTACGTCGTTCAAAAACTGATACCAAAGTCCCATCGTCCTTGGAATCAATGGATAACCGCGAAAGTTTTCCCTGATAGAACGATGGCGATGACCTTTCTATCTCTTTTTCTTCCGTCAATAATGAAGACTTTTTTAGCTCTTGTTCTTCCACCAATATCGGGGATCTTCTTTCTAGCTCTTGTTCTTCTACCAATACTGATGACCCTCTCAGCTCTTGTTCTTCCGCTAATACTGACGATCTTTTCAGCTCTTGTTCTTCTACCAATACTGATGACCTTCTCAGCTCTTGTTCTTCCGGCAATACTGATGACCTTTTTACCTCTTGTTCTTCCAGCAATACTCCTTTGTCACACTCATCCTCTTCGAAAGTAGTAACTCTAGATCGTGTCCAATGCTTGTCAAGCTCTTGCCCTTGGTACATATCGAGATTCACTGATCCGTGGATGGTTTCTTCAAAATCATAAAAATTCGAGTATTGGCTCGGTATATGATTTGCTCTTGGGTCTTCATTTTCCGACGAATCTTCCCAGTCCACAACGTCCGCGTCGTCATCGCGAAAACCTTGACAAGGCATGTTTTCCAAAGCATCTTCCAGTTTCTCATCTCTTGAGTTCCCGTTGGATGCTGCTACGCCACTAGACCCGATCGCAATCGGAAATTTCGAATCTCGGTCATCCGGCGATGTCATCCCAAGCTTGAGGGCAAGAAAAGTTTCCCCGGTGTTTTTGTCATCTTCTCTCGTGTTGTTGGTAATCTCCGAAGCAGCAGGATTGGCCTGCGCGTCCCATTGTTTTTTGACGAAACCCTCGTCACGGGGATCGTAAGTTGGTGGAAACTCGGGCATCGCGATATCATCGATATTGGGAACGGGGTCGAACCGCGGCCTGCTTGGGCTCATAAATCGGGGTGACGGTGTTGAACGTGGTCTAGAAAAAGTCTCAAAGTTTTTTACTTCCCGCGATTCACAAGCGTTTTTCAGCGCGTCGCCACTCGCGATGTCGTTGAGGTTGGAAGCTTGCTCGGAGCGATAATTTTCAGGAGAATCAATATGGCTGTCTGCCGTTAACTCGTTTTCGGTGAGTGAATAAAATGGAAGGTCATCGAAATCGTCCGAATTCATTGATACTGGGAGGGCTTCGCAATCGTCCATGTCCCGGGATTTTTCAGGACTTTCCGTGGTTGTCACGAACGGCTTGTAATCGTCATTTGGGGGCTCCAATCGGTCGACCCTTTCGCACGTGTTGATGAATACGGATTCCGAAATGAAGGTAGGTGGAGATTCACTGGCGAAACGAACTTTGGTCGCGGATCGTCGGCCAATTGGCTCTTCCGGCTCGAACCTATTAATATTTACGTCATCGAAGAGAGCAGCGGCTAATCGCCCCCCCGATGCCTTTCTACGGTCGATGTAATCTTCGAATACGTAATGATTCTCGGAGTCATCAAATTGGCTGTCGAAATCATTGCTTACGTAGTTGAGGTTGCCATCACCGAGGCACTTTTCGAAAGGAACGTTCGTCGTTGTAACCCTGAAGCAAACTTCCTCCTCGTTTCCACGATCATTGTCAAGACCTTCGGATGTTGTATCTTCGAGCAACGATTTGATCAGCACGGGCATCGATCTTTCTGGAGTCGTGATGGTAACGAATTGTTCACTTAGGCTTCTGTCACATTTTGCCGAATGAGCCATTACGCTCTCAAAATCACGGAAGGTAAAAAACAATGAGGAATTGCCTGGAGGGATTGGAGAACTTCTGCCGGACCGATTGCCACTGCGACCACTCAAATTCACGTTAACGAGATCATCACGAGAATCACGATCGACATCGAATTCCGGATGGATCGTTTTCTCCTCGTTGTCGGTGATAATCAAACGCGGTTTTGGTAACACTTCGTCAGAATTGGCCTTGAAGCTTAGTCGTGAATTATCACTGGTCGCTGACGCCAAGTGACTTTTTCCGGCTGATCGAAGCTTTCTTTCACTGGGTACAACACTTTCTGGCACAGGTGGAGGGACTGGTCGTGACCGAGGTTTTCTGATAGGCCTGGAAACTCCGTTACGAACCGCCGGTGTTTTTTCTCCTCTGACTATTGTTCTCGCTGCTACTATCGGTTTCGACGGAACGATGACATCGGTTCTGCGCTTCCGTCGGCGTGGCGGAACGGGTGGTGGAGCATTGATTTCCACTGAAACAGTAATAGGCCCACCCGTTCTTGTGTATCGCTCTCGTGGCATATACTTATAAGTATCAAAACCTATCAAGATTCCTTTTATCAATAAATTTGTAACAATTAAGTTGCCAATCTACAAAAACCTGGATGAATATTTTTTTCATGTATACAAACTCAATTAACAATCAATTTTTCCGTCCGCCCGGTTAGAACTTTGTGAATAATGCGTTCACATCACTCAACGTGTAATACTTAAAAAGTGGCTCACTTCTATCGCTCCGAAAAATGAGGGGTAAACAAGTTAACTGAAGAACTCGCGGGAAAAAACGTTGAGACTGAACTTTATGAATCGACGGGAAACCAACGGTGCGAAGGTTGACCGTCCGTCAGGAACTGACGATGATTCCTTACTAGTGACATCCAATCGTGCCGTGCCCCTCTATACTCCCTGCATCGTTCAATAACGTGGCCCGACGCGTGCGACGCAACTTTTCCGCCGTTAACTCAGAGTTCGAAGAATATATTTCTTGTAAAATCGGTCATTTATTAACGGATCAGAAATATTTTCAAACAATCAAGACCAAATAATTCGTATCAAGTTGACCCGATCGCGGAACATCAGGGCGACGGTAATGACGATTTTATTGAAGACCGAGGTCAGCCTGGGTCGGGACGTTAACGCGATCAGCACTCTTGACACTGGACCGACTATAGGAATTCCCACGTAATTCAACCTCATTGCGGGAACATCCAACGACACTGAAGACATTCAAACGGGGGAGGGAGGCCTCGTTAGGAATCGAAGTAGCTTGGCGACTTGGGCAAGGCTTCGCTAAATGGATAAGCAAAATTCGATTAGCGATTCGAAGCGTACTCTAGCGTAACATCGCGACGTCGTTGGAGCGTGCTTCGATAGGAACTTCCGTGAGAATTTTGGCTTAGCTGGTAAGTGGGAGAAGGGACGGAGTTGCTGTAGCAAAGTCCGATTCATCAGCAGGTCTTCGTAATTCTAATGATCTCGACATTCACATCAGGGTAACAAGCGTTCATTCTACCCTTGCAATAAATTATTAGTATACTTTCAAATTGTGACAATCTGTCAATGTGATTTGTACCTGTTCAGATGAACACTTGGCGACTCGTGCGGCTGACGTCAAAGTCCGAGAGGCTGAGCAACATACTCGCGGAGTTCAAGGCATTCGTATCGGCAATGTCTTTCGGATGCGCGTTGTTCGTATTGTGATTTCCCATCGAGCTGGAAGCTGCACTGCTGTAAGCACTTGATGTATTCTGGACAGAAGCAACATCATTCGGCCTCGTGGACAACCATTTTGTCGTCATTATCGAAGTTTCCACTTCGGATGATATCTCGAACCTCAGATTTCTGGAATGAGATTAAAAAGCGATTTCCAAACGTGAAGGGAAAACCTAGATTCTGCAGACGTAGAACCAGAAATTGGGAAAGGTTGAACGGGAAGGTGATCGATTTATTACGTTTATCTTTGTCTACAGGTCAGTAGGCATGATGTTGTGGACTACATACTACAATTTGGGTACCATTTTTTCATTGTTACAAAGATATTTTCGTAACTATTTGTCATATCCAGTTTTTAACTATTTTTTAGGGTTAATAGGACGATTTGACTTTCACAGAGTGGAACATTTTTTTAACGGTTGATCTATCTTCTGCTTTATCAGTAGTAGGATATGTTAGTTTTCCCTTCTGCTTCTTCCGCAGTAGGATAAGTTAGGAACATGGCGAGCCGTGTATGTGTAAGTTTTGGGAATTTTCGATCGGATAATTCGTGCTTTTGATTTGATTGTTTCAAAAGTGGTGTAAATGAGAGTTTAACCTAATTTGATATAGTTTATCTAAAAGTAGCATAGAACAAAGGATTTTAGCTATACTCACTGCAAGTAATTGTTCTCATTTGGTTCTTGACGACGTTGGAGTTGACCGTTTCTGTTGGAGGTAATCTGCGAAAGCACGAGCTCCACAGTTTCCGGTGAGCTCTGCAGCAACTTAAGAGCTTCCTCGTACCGGAGATTGAGAAGGCTTTGGCCGTTGATAGCAACGATCCGGTCCCCTGTATGGATAACACCAGTTAATACGGTTTCCAACGAGAGAACCGTCTGCAGGCCGCTGAAGTTGTTATCAGAATAGCAAAACCCACGAACCTTTGTTGACGTTTCCCGCCATATCGGCAGAACCTCCAACAGAAACGGCTTGAACGTAAACGCCCCCATCATTTCCCTCGGTAACTTGTAGGCCGATACTGCCTCCGTGACCACGTTCCAGTTGGATAGTGTGAAGAATTCTCTCTTCAGCAAAAGACAGTTCTTCCAGTCTTGCCAGTAAGGAAGCCGACATGGTGTCATCGTTGCCGATATGGAAAGTCTCATCATCCGTTCGAATATCGGCGTCTGGTCCATCAAGAAACGTAGTATTTGTCTTTTATCGTTACTGTGGGAAACCACCAAGTAGTCTCTTCGAGACATTGTACTTACTCAACACGTATGCCTCCGGCATTGGAGAGTCGTTCGACTGGGCCGAAGCTGACTGTATGGATGACGCGGTATCCGACTTTACCGACAGTGACTCCAGATCGTCGGCCATGTCGGCATCCCTCGGAACAACGCTACTGTAGATCGCTCGCGTCCCCATTTTCACCCCCAGTCGTCTCGGCAAACTAGGGGTTCGAAAACCTGTGCTCTGTCTGGGTGTACCGTAGTTCGGTAAACTAGATGTTTTCTCCTGGAGGTAAAAACAATTGCTGCTACTTGAACAGGTCGCGGAGGATGTTGAGGATTTCTAACGTCTTCTCTATCTGCTGCTTTGATACGATCACCAAAATCCGTACCAACGAGAATTCAACACATGTCAAAACGACACGTATAAATTAAAGAAATTAATTTCTGGCACGAACCAAATTGCCACATAGTCATTCATATTGTATTTGATTCAAAATAGCTTATTTACCCAATTATCAGCACTTCTTGGAACATCGAGAACGTAGAGTAAATAACGAAATTATTGCCGCTATGTTAAGGACTTCCGTTAACACAGATCGTGAGTGTCAATAATCGATGACATCGACCAAGTAAGATTAAGGGGTGCCATTTTATCCGATGTAGAGAATCGACATGAATTTTCAATTTCGCAGCCCAAATTATGCACACTCGTATAACAAGTGTGTATATTTTGTAATTAAAAAAAAAATCATCAACACGTTTTGAATAGACACTTGTCATGTTACCGGATTTTAATTTGATATTTGTGATTTTAGTCTGTGTTTCATTTTTTTCACTTGATAATTTTTCATCTTGAATTGTCATGAGTTTAAGGGGGGAGCCTGCCTTAGAGGCTTTAAAAAATCGATCTTTCCGGGGTTTTTGTGGGAAGGAAAGAAATATCCGATTGATACGAACCTTTCAGGGTTTATTGTTATATATTTCAACAGTCTCCTCAAATTGTATCATTACGATATATGTCATATTATGCTTGGTACAACCATTTCGCCGAGGCGCCTCGAGTATGCATTTGTCGTGCGGCGGAAAAGATAGGGAAAAAATTAAACGTCCTATCGGAATGATACAAAATGGATTGTATTCGGAATTAAATTCTCTTCTAGTTGAACCTAAAAAACCTTAAAAAACTTAAGGTTAACCAACTTTTTAAACAATCTAACGTGAATTTTTTTTTCAAATAAATGAATATTTTTCAAATTGCGAAAAATTGTTGAATTTCCTTGGTTTAACTAGAAGCTATACTATTGAGAAATAAAAATTTGTTGGGGTTCTTTGCTTCAGATGGAAATTGCGACCTGCATCTTTCCCGCCGCACGACAAATGCATACTCGAGGCGCCTCGGTGAAATGCTTGTAGCAAGCACAATACGACATATATCTTAATGATAAAAATTGAGAAGACTGTTGAAATATACAATAATAAATCCTGAAAATTTCATTTCAATCGAATATTTCTTTCCTTCCCACAAAAATCTCCGAAAAAAATCGATTTTTTGAAGCCTCTAAAGCAGGCTCCCCCGTTAATTGATGATGTACCGTGTACACACGTTACCGCAAAGATTGCTGGGAGAATTGATGGGACATACCTTGTGAAGGCTCTTCTTTGAGTCCACATCCCACACCTCATCCGGTACAGGATACTGATTACTCTTTTTGTTGTGCCCGGGTTTATTGATAGCCGCATAGAGTTCCTCGGGATGCTTGACTACATTCTCCGTTCTGTCAATGACCTTCGAAACGGTTGGTTTGGGTGTCGCGTACAAGAGTTCCTGCTCCAAACCTGGATTTGGATAGCTGTAAAGTTTTTGCTCGTCGGGTGGTATCTGCGGCTTCAACATCTCGTTGATATGATCGTTTCTGCTAGCCAACGCTCTGTCGGATTCGTCTTCCGTATCGCGCGATGCACCTTCCGGTTCGAGACGAGCGTTCACCTGAGCGTAAAGGGCGTCTTCCTCGGGCGTATAGCAAACTGGCCCCGTATCCATGTCCTCACTCTTTTGCAACGGATTTACCGGCTTTTGAGGATTCTCGTTCTCCTTGTTCTGATATTCCTCTAGTGGCATGGGAAACTTGGCTTTCGTGATGTTCTTTCCGCTACTGACTATGGTTATCTTTGGTTTGCTCGGATCGGGCACTGGTTTCAACGGTGGTGAAACCGGCTCGACCATCAGCGGAGTCCCGAAATCTGCGCAAGAAATGTTCTTATGAATCATCGATTCGACTGCTGATACTGCAGAATCCTCTCGCCGTCCTTTATCATAAGATGGAAATCTCTACTTTACCTTTCGCTAATCCGTGGAATGATGTCACTTCCGATCGTAGCTTTAGGAAAAATTGGTGATGAAGGGAGGTCAGTTTGAAAGCGTAGTAACTCCTGAAATGGGGATGAGTTGTAATTGTCGGTATTTCAGTACATATAAATAAGCGAAATTGGGCAATAACTATAGCGAAATAAATTTCGTGTCAGATAGATTTAGACATTGGAGTTTTCAGTACATTCGATTTTCAGGTTTAAATCGAGTGAGTAAGATTAAGATATAGTGCTTATCCATTCGTCTATTTGAGCAAAATTTGGGTAAAAGTGGTATTTTTTCTAAGTATTTGGAATATAGCAATATTTTAGAACTTTTTCGCTTCTCTTTGCTAGAAATAACTTCGTCAAAGAAACCGTAATAACGGTCAATTTTCATTTTGAGACGCAAATGCTGTACAAACTAGCGAAATTCACTTGGAAAAAATTCAACATGCCATGTCAGTAGTATCTTATCAATACAGAAATGTATGTGCCCGATCAATTTCATTATTGCTCAGTACCGATCAAGATACCGTTCACTTGGCATGTAACTTATGGAGTATTTTAATGGTGATTAATTTATCAATAAATTTTGTACGTCCGCAATTAATTTCAATAACAATTTCTGTACGTCCTCTGTTAATAAAATTATTGCTATCCAACAGACAGGACACTATCCGTTATACACTCACTTTTTATGATCCATCCGCAGCTTGAATTTGCAGCGTTTCCCGTTGAAGCGTGTATAAACAACGAGAGAATTTTTGCTGTAACTCAAGGTCTGTATGTCTCGCCAAAGGAGTCTCAGGAGTTCGTTTCTTTCTCTGGATCGACCGCCCCTTTCGAATATTTTCAAACCATGAGCGTGGATGGCCAGCCAAACGTTGCTCTCAGATTTTTTCGATTTATTAAGCTTGTTTGCGTTGTTGCTGTTGTTATTGGCTTCGATGAGATTGATGACGGATGGACATTTGGGGACGGCATAAATGTCCTCGTTAGGGCCCTTCGACGTGACGCGTCCCTTTCGTTCCTCGTTGCAGAGAGTGCCGTCAACGTTGTCGCATGAATTCATGTGGTTCAATTCGATTTTACCGTACACCGTGCAGTCAGATTCGAGCTGATAAATATTTTCTGTACACGCGTACAATTCACGATCGGTCGACGCGGAGGGAGGTCTGTTGGAATTAGACTTGCTCAACCGGTCCATTATCTTCTCGAGCTCCTTATTATCGGCAGTCGCGATGTAGTAATGCGAACCGTAATCCGGCATCGCCTGCGCATGAAGTATAAACATCTCTTCGGCGTTATTGGCGTCCAGGCCTCGACGATCGCGATGAGCTTGATGAAGCTGAGCTCTGAGAGCCTCCGCACCACCGTGCAATTGCGATTGTTGAACGTGGAGATCTGGGTTTAGTATCAGGGACTCCGGAATGTAGTGCTCTAGGAGAAAATAATCTCCTCGTCCATGTTCCTTTTATAATCAAAGGAAATGAATAATTAAGAAAAAGAAACAGGAAGTTCTATCGGTATGATAACGATGGAATTCTTTGGAATCGCTAGAGTGCATTGACATGCAAACTTTAGCCACTCACGTTCACGTTGTAATTGCCAAACTCCGCCTGAAGTGCGAACCCCGTTAAATTAATCAACTGAGCCAAGGGGCACACAAGTTGTTGTTCCAATATACAGCGTCTTATTTGGAGATAAAGGAGATGCTTCGAGATCCAGCTCCTGGATTAAACGAGATAAAAGCGCGAGTGAATATTTTGAGAAAGATGTAACGATGCTTCGAAACGTTGGTGACGTTTATAGTCGAGTATATACCTCGTTCCCCGAAGTGATGGTAGGAAAAATCGTAATCTCAAGTAGAGCATAAAACTCGTAGGGAGCCCAAGCGACCCTTTGCTCTTGCCACTGTTCATCCACCCTGGAGGCGCGACTTTATTCAGTTTCGTCTCCGGGGGTAACATGGCAAAATCTCCCGCCACTAAAGCCGCCAATCCTAGGGTGAAGTTTTCATCGAGACCTTCAGCTTGCACGATTGCCTGAAACCAATTGTTCCGTTATCCCCAGGCTGCTGTTACTTTTTGTAATAATCGTAGACTTTTTTAGTAGCGACGAAGGAATTGATACTGGCGATCGCTGAATGGTTTTTTTTGGTAACGCATTTCGCTTGTTCAGCAGGAATAGTGAGGCGGTCTGTTGATACGAAAACATTTGATGGCTGCTATCGAACTTTAGGATATAAATTTATCATGGCTTCTCGTATTAGTGCTACGTATTTCAGACGTTTTCAAATTTGGCAAGTCCAATATTTCTTGCGTATAATAAACTCGGTGACAGAAAAATACTGGATCTACGGCCGCGATTACGTTCGAGTCTATCACCCAATTTGTCACGTTATTCATTCCTTGAATGCCCTAGTTTTCGGGATCGAGGCAGAAAACCTGGTCAATATTAGTTCTCAATGAAATATACGTATATCCTTCCACAGTACTCGAACTTTTATCGTTGCTGTCTTTTGTCCGAAATTACTATTCCAATATGAGAGAAGGCTGAACGAAAGTGATAGCGCTCGCGATATCGATATCTAGAAGCATTTCAAGATTTATTGGCAGCGGATATCGAGGAATATTGAGGATCTAGTTAGCCGAGTTGGCTTATCATATAGAAAGTTCAGTTACTCATCATCTCGAGATCCAATGTTTTCGTGGTACGAGTTACGCCATATAACAACGAAAACTTAGACGTTCCATTGAAAAGTTCTTAATGAGCATTCTCTTATCGGGTGGAACTTTAAGTGAGTTCTGGGTAGGAGTTTTCCGGAAAAAAAATGAGTAAATTGGGCTTCCAATTTGGTCCGGAGAATTGTGGGAAGTGAAATCTTTGGAGTACAATTTTTTTGTTACGGACAAACACGACTAAGTCAGACTTCTAGATAATATAATCGGATCGCGGTTACCGCGGATAACACATACAAGGTGCAGATGTACTGTGGGGACCGGTCTTGGCAGTTCGCCAGCTGGAATTCTCACGGGGTACTCCGTGGAATTTGTTGAATCGTAAACTAGACTGTACGCCTCGACTTCCGGTGTGTACTCTACGGTAATGGCTTTCAACATAGATGTCTTCACTATTCTATAAAACGCCACTTCGCAAATCTATCCAACGATATCTGCCATCAAATTGTTCGATGGTTTCAAATAGTGATAATACGAAGCCTCCTCATTCCGTGACTAATCGAAGCAACTTATCTGGCAATTCGTTATTCCGCGTTCAATGAGGCTGACGAAACGTATTACATCGTTGATTGACTTCTAATTATCGTTCATTATCTCAGCCGGAAACGGTTTGATTGATTTATCGGCTCCTCACCATTCGCAATCGAATATTTTCTGCATTGGAAGTTGAACTCGTCAAAATACGAGGCAAACTTAAATCGCTCATTGATATTAGATTAATATTGAGACTTTGACTTTCTTAACTTTTTGTATATGCATGGCCCGTTCGTCAAACTATTTTTATTCGTGATGTTACTAAAGTTTATAAGTGGAGGCAATAGACAACAAAATTATTTTTTGGTCACCTGAAATAATTCGCCAGCAGTAATCTTTTGAGGATCACAGGTCACTTCGATTCGTTGTCCAGTCAGTAATATGACGACTATACGACCACTCCCGCTTGCCTGAAATAATATTTTGTCCGGATTAGCAATGGGCTCAGAAGAAACTTATAATTGCTCATGAATTATTTATCTTTAAGGTTTAAATGAAATATTTAATCCCTAACTGTATCATTGATTTGTAATGCGATATCATATTCGATATTTACAAAAAAATTTTATGAAACAATAAATATCTGTTCTGGTATGGTCTAGTGGTTAGGATATCTGGCTTTCACCCAGAAGGCTCGGGTTCGATTCCCGGTACCGGAAATTTTTTATCATATTTTACAGTTACAAATACCGAAACTAATATTATTACCAGTCAAATTCCCTTTTTACCTGATTTCAATGATTAAATAACACTGAAGTACGTGTACATGTGTAAAAAGGATTGTACCGTTATACGTGTGGCTTAACCATGGATTGCCTATTTAGAGATATGCAGTCACTGTATTCGCGGTTACTTGGGTGTTTTTCACTACTTTTTGTTTATGAAAATATGAATTGTAATGAATTAACTTTTCTTTATCACACTTCAAATGTTGCCCGATGACTGTAGAAGTTAAGCTATTGATTCACGTTTAAGTAAAACTCTACATCAATCCGGTATGGTCTAGTGGTTAGGATACCTGGCTTTCACCCAGGAGGCTCGGGTTCGATTCCCGGTACCGGAATTTTTTTTTCCTACGCGAATCCAACATTTAATGTACGTTCTTATAGTACTACGGACACGGGTATATTTTTGCGACTGGAAAATAATCTTGCAAGTTTGGAAAAGTTCTTATTACGGAGCGTGCAAAGTGTTGTTTGAAAAATGTTTGAATCACGGATTATTTATGTACGAGCTGTAAAATGATCGTCGATACATTATTTATTGGTTGAAATTTAATTAATTCGCATACCTTGTGTCGAGTTTTATAGATATATTGTATGTGTAAAAGAGGGATATTTATATATATACATACATACATACACTTGTAAATGGCTCGATCGATGTATTGATATGAATTGTAAAATGTAATATTTACTTTCATTCCTTGTCTATAAGAACTACATCTGCATTAACCAAATTTTGTTACATCGATCCGGTATGGTCTAGTGGCTAGGATACCTGGCTCTCACCCAGGAGGCTCGGGTTCGATTCCCGGTACCGGAATTTCTTTTATAGTGACATTTTAATATTTCAATAAATCTTCAAATTTTAAAAGCTTTTATTTAACTTCACTTCAACTTAATATTTCACCCACTTCCACTGAAGCTATCGGTCTGAAATTTGGCATACGTGTTTGGTTCTCGTGACAATGTATGATTACTCGAATGTCGCCATTTCTAATCCAATATGGCGGACGTTACAAAACGGCGATTCATTATTTCCAAAGCAACTCCTTTGATATGTATATAAGGCGCTCATTAAAGAATTATAAGAGCTAATTAGAATTTCAGGATTTTTCAGCAGTCTCGAATTATTTCATTTTATCTACCTCAGCTTTGTTTCACTTTGTGTTACTTTATTCAGCATAATTTCGCTTTCATTCGCTTTTATTCGCTTTCATTCGCTTTCGTTTCACTACTACTATTTTATAATTCTTATAAGTAATAATCGCCCAAGCCTTTATTTATAGTGATACGAATACAGAAATAGCGTAAAGAAATACGTTAAAGTTATATTTTTGTTTAAATATATTTTAGGCCCAAAATTGATAAGCTCAGACCGTTTGTAAACCCAAGATTATTAAAGGGTTATCTATTTCAAACAAAATATCAATGTTAGTCAAAATTTATTTTACCCAAATTATTAAAACTAAGGAGGTACTATTTCTTATTTATTTTATAAACATATTATTTTCAGCCTAAATTTGTTATGGCAAAAACTTAATTTTTCTTTTCTAGTACAGTTTATATTTTGTATAAAAAAAAAACTTTTTTTTAAAACATTTTTTATTTCGAATCGACCGAACGAATTATTGAACTATTTCGAACACAATTTTAATATGCAAACCTTAGTCCATTCGTATATTTATAAATGAAATACTTGGTACTTCTATTAGATATTGGCTATGATTTTCAACAGATCCGGTATGGTCTAGTGGCTAGGATACCTGGCTCTCACCCAGGAGGCTCGGGTTCGATTCCCGGTACCGGAAGTTTTTTTTTCTATATATTAAGTGTTTTTAAGCTCGTTTATTAATATATTTTACTAAATAAGCAAATATACCTTGACATCGCCAACGCAGAGAATTTTTGGTGGTTGATTAGCACGTACAACAAACTCGGGACCGACACATTGATTCTTGTTGAAACTTCGCGTTGGTCCACCGAGCGCCCTATAAAGGCGGGATGGTGCTCTTTGAACCGGTTTGCCTCGCCGCGCCCTCGGACCATTCTTTATAGCAAGTCTAAAATCGGTTATGTGCAAACCATATGAATTTGTGTAAAAAAGAAAAAGGATATTAATCAAATTGAACGTGATATCTTTCATGCATACCTTGGCGGTTTAGCAGGAGCAACGGATTCACTTAGACCATTATTGGGTTGAGGCAGTTGAACCGCCGGCCTCTTGAGAGTCGTCATGACCCTCGGTGGTTTTGGAGGCACCGGGCCATGTAAACCCGGAACTTTCATGGAAGACACTGGATTATTTTGGCTGCTACTTTGTAGATCATCGTCCACTTTGTTATCACCGTTAAAAACACGTAGTTTAGGTGTCACAATCAAACCGTTGCTTTGGGAATGAGTTCGCGATGCGGATTCTGGTAAAGTTCTCGTCGGAAGTTGCGGATTCGAGTATTGTCGATGTAGCGATTGGGAGTTAACCATTTGGCCATTTCTACCAACGTTGCTCTTGCCCCTAACGTTATCGGTTTGCTCGAGTGGTTTATCGACGTTCGAGGTTCTCGCTAGATGAGCTATGTTAGGCTGAGATGGTCCACCGTTCTTTATGGATCTCGGCCTTCCCGTAACCGTTTGACCATAAAAATCTTCTCTCGCCCGGTTGGGCTTCGGAACGAGTCCGTTCACCCGAACGTCCTGGGAACTGAGAAACGGTTTGACCGGAAGGGCATAGATCGGATCGCTGTATACATTGTTGGAGTGAGACGACCGCGATGTACTTTGACCGGTCGAAAGCATTATAAGGTTGTGAGCACTCCTCGCGTGAACAGTGAGTTCGCGATTAACGCGCTCCGAATATTCTGGCTGGGAATTCGTTCGAGCATGATGAATAGCCAGATGTTGGGCGTTGCTTGTTTGTATGTCAATCTGCGACTGGAATTGTGGTTTCGGACTGCTAAGAGATGGCTCTTGCCCAGATAAGCTGAGTAAATTTGGGTGCGATCTCGAGTTACGTGACTGTGCCTTGAAGATGGCACCTTTGACATGATGCTTCGAAAAATGAACCTGCTGCTGTGGCTGTTTCTGTTTTTGATGCTGCTGATGCTGCTTCTGCGGTTGAGATTGTGCTTGGTGTTTAATCTGGCGTTGATGAGGACGCTGAGTGGTTGATGGTGGGGCTTGTAGAGTGGGACAGAAGGCTCGTTTTCGAGCAATGTACTGGGGTGATCGCGTTACTTCTCTGTACATATCCATGACGATGTGAGTGAAGGGTTTCGACTGCAAACGCGTGCGACAGTACTCCGATATCACCTGCAAACAAAATTCCACATTATGTGCGAAATACTTCACGTGCCATCGAAGAAACTCGAGATTAAAAAAGTCCGAGAATGGAAACTCGTTTTGGTACAATCGGTTACTTCTTCAAGCAATAGACCTTCGACGTGCGGAATATACGTTCGTAAACCGACGGGGTCCTACATTCCGGTGGTATGAAAATTCCAACTTCGTTTTTGTCTCTAATGTGTATAGAAAATCTCTCACTCGATCGACTTCATTCGCGTTGATGTTCTGACAGGCCCATTAGTAGGGATCTCTAAGCCTCCAAAACGTACGCATCAGCGGAACCCACGCGTGAGGACTACCCCGCGACCATGTACCAGCAACGCCACTTTTTTTCTGTTATTCATCTGTTTCCGGGAACCACTAATGATGGAAGCATTCTATGTGAACTACGAGTTTTTCAATTCGGTCAGCATATAAATAGCCGAATTAGAGGTATCTCACGTGATGCGAATGTAAAAAGACTACAGAAATAAGAATATCTGAATCCAGCGTATCTCTTTTACGTTACACTGATGCAACAAATTGGACCATTCGGTGGTGCGAAACAAAATTTTCAGGCGAAAACGCTGTACGCAGTGTCGCTTTCTTTTCACTACTTAGTGAAATAATTAACCTACCGTTATATCAGCTCGACTAGACAATCTTGAGGAACAAATGGATAAATAACTCTAAAGTAGAGACAGACGTCTACTCTATGTTCATCGCAGTACATAAAATATTCCGGAAACTTCAAAATCTAGTGTCATATATAGCGACTGATTTCTCTCAATAAAAGTAAACAAAAATGGTGACTGGTCGAATACAGTGCCAAATATGTTATTTAGTAGTAGGTGAATCCTCAGAGGTGTCACGTTTCATCGATTTTATCTGACCCCAGCAAATCTTCGATAGACCGTTCGTGTTTTGATGAGTGACGGTTTCGTGAACTAAATCACTAGTTTTCTCTGCTTGCTCTATCTAATATCTCACTGACCTCTTTACCCTGTGCTGGTCCAAGAAAGCTCATCTTGCACTTCCCCCCAGCATTCCAGTTATAGACGTATGGTGGAACTTAGAAGAGAAAGTGCTAACTCGGAAGCGCTGTAACTTCGTGCTGATAATTTATTGGTAGTCGAGAAACGGTAGCGAGTATATTGGGAGTTGGGTGCAGAAGAGCGATTCGGTTAGAGCGGTACCCTTGTGCATCGATCTTTTGCTCCGTTGGATGTGGGCGTACGAATTCAACCTACTGTACGAAACTACTTCCATCAGTTCTCGAATCCACACCAAATCAGTTTCAGAGTTTTGATTAATGATACATACTTGAAAATTTCCACAGTGATCGACCATCCCCATATCTACTGGATGAACCTTTCCCCCGATACCCCACGATGCTTAACTGTTGGGATGGGAGCAGGAATCGGAGAAAGGAAAAACGAAACATGGTGTGATGTGGCGAAGAATATTGGAACTGGCAACAGAACTACGATGACGGCTGTCGCGACCTACGAGGAAGATCGAACCGATATTCACGCGAAACCTCGTACATTAATGGTATGAATACTGCATGAGAGTATACGATGGTTCACGCTTCACCCCGTGCATACTAATGGCGATACAGTGCGTACAAAATGGTGTTCAGGTGTGTGATGAGGCGTAGCTGGCCGAGGGATGTACGAAATGGATTGTTTCTGTCGATTCCTCCTCGTCATGCGGTGTGGACGATCATTTGCCTCCTAACGCGGCACACAGCGAACGTGCCAGAAATTTCGATAATCCTATGCCTCAGTGAATCGCACGATATTTATTTCCAATTCTATATATCGGTGACAAACCTTCCGTTGTTATTCGCAGACGTACATGGACATGTAACTTTTGGCGGTAAACACGTTTATCGTTGGGACATTATCGACTTGTCACCCTATCGATTTTCATGACAAAGTAAATGAGCAGTACGACCCTACGGCCATCGATGCGATAAAGCTCAGCTGAAGTTTTGCACGAAACGCGATCTGTTTAATCGCTTAACGGGCATTTGAGAGCATCCGTGATTACGGTGAAATTAACGTCGTTCATTATTCAACTGAGGCATGATACTCCGATATACGCACAGGCACCAATTGCAAATTTTCGGCAATCTCGGATTATTCCTCATTGAAAGGTATTAAAAAGGATTAAGTCACTGCATTCTACCTACCGGAGATTCCCGACCATAAGCTTTTTCGTCCTCAGACTCGGAAAATCCGGCTCACGCCAATAACAATCGTATAAAGTAATTTTCCATAGGAGAATTGTACATATATAGGATGGGTAAAAAATAGTAGATCAAACGAAAGAAGATGATAGTTGAGGTTATTTGCAGTAAAAAAAATATCTTTGTGGTGGAGCTCTCACTTGATCTCTTCAAAAGTTATGACTATTTGAGTATTTTCTGAAGAAAATACCAAAATTTGTGATAAATAGGCAATTAGAGTAAAATGTAGCTATTTCAAAACAATAAATGGTGTTTAGTTGCTTCTTGGAAATGTATCATCACTACAAAAGTGCTTTTATGATAGTAGGTACCATGATTTATGAGTATTGGCACATTTTTCAATATATTTTAAGTCTCACAAAAAATTATTTATGACTTTAAGACCTTACTATAACAAAAATGTAGTACCAAAAATGACACTGTATTTTAAAAACTTTTATATTTAATGACGATTTAAACGAGGTGTAAAACATAGCTGTTTGTACCTAAACTATTTTTTTATGTTAACTTTTTCATAGCAAGGTCTAAATTAAAGTAAATTAGACGATAGTCAAAAACAGCTATTATTTGTTAGAAACCAAGCAAAACCGTCGGGATATTTCTGTAAACACTGCTACACGACGCCAAGGGTCCGAGCTAACTGTTTAATGAAATAAAGGATTCATGAAATAAAATACTATAGTCAGGTTACTGGTGTTTGACTATCCTTTGATTTACTTTATTTAGACCTTACTATAAAAAAAGAACATAAACAAATAATTTTTCTACAAACAGCTATGCGTTGCACCCCGTTTTAATCGTCCTTAAATAGGCAAGTTTTTTCAATACCGGGTCATTTTTTATAGTACTTTTTTTTAAAGTACGGTTCTAAAGTTACAAATAATTTTTTGTGATACTTAAAAGATATTGAAAAAAGTGCCAATACTCATAAACCATGGTACCTAATACCAAAAAAGCACTTTTGTAGTGATGATATGTTTCCTAGAAGCAACTAAATTCCATTTATGTTTTTAAGATAGGTACCCATTTTACTCTAATTGCCTATTTATTACAAACAGAGATATTTTTTTACTGCAAATAACCTCAACTATTGCTCTGTTTTGTTTGATTCACGATTTCTTACGCACCCTGTATATTGGGTTGGTCAGGAAGTAATGTCGGTTTTCAGTACTTCAAAATTGGTGTATTTTTATACTACCTTCTCGCCAACTAAGTCAAGTAAGTATCCATTCAGAGCATTAGCTTTCAACTTTCATTTAAGAGTCATTGAAGCCTAATAGTTGCCAATTAAGAAAATCGTAACGGAATATTTCTTTTTCGTGAAGGTGCACCAGAAGTCCATGAAAGGATTTCAGCATCGATTCCGATGTTCAATTTTTTGTCCGGATAGGAAATTGACAGGGTGTCTAATACTGTATATATGTATGCCAAAACGAACTGCATGTCTGAAGTATCTTGCCGCTAAAAGCTTTTGCCACCTCATACACGTATGCGATTGAATTATACAGAAGGTAACATATGATGCCTTCTATGTGGTCGTGTTCACAAGTGGTCGGGGAATATTGTGCGCGTTCGTAATCGCCGCCGCCTAGACATCGGCGCCAGTGTTACCGTAAGTTCATCAAAGCACACCACTATTCACTGCACCATTCGATGCATCAACTTTATCCTCGCAGTCTCCCTGTAACTTCAGCGCGACTGACGATAGCTGTCACAGCCCAGAGAGAATGCCGCATTCTCTTATTCTCAACGCATCCTCTTTCAAGCAGCCATAGGACCATTGTGCTGTATTCTTCTTTGTCTCACGTAAAACGCGCTTGAATAGACCTGCCATAAACGACAACGTATATTTACTGCAACCCACGACACGTATACGATGACTCCTTGAGGTTTGCTTCAACGGAATCGACTTTGTGCACTTCGACTTCTACTATTGAAACGTTATGGTTATCACGTCTTGGATATCCTTGAAATCAACCGATACGAATGCACTTTTCGTGAACTGGATGAACATTTTCTTAAGTGCGTAAAGTTTGCACGGAAAGTAATTTGGCTATAATAGGAACATTGGCTGCATTGAAACAGTTTTACGAATTCTCAATTATTTTAATCAATGTGCTTCTCTTGAGATAACATTTCAGCGTGAAATGATTTGAAAATCCTTTTCTTTTTACATTTTTGAAAAACATGAACTTTCATAATAATACTGTTCAATTTTAGTTATGAAATTCGAAATATTTCGATTATCTAAGCCTTCTTCGCAAAGAAAGGTTCGACCAGCTGCGTGACATCTGGCACGGGAGGTGCGTCTAGGTGACACTTTAAAAGCGTTTTTCTCAAAACATCGTTTTTCAAAACGGCGAAAGAATTTAAACGAACAGGTTTCGAACTATACATTTCCAATTTTGCCATATCATTTTTCCTGCTATTCTTCAATGTCGGAGAAAAGCGTCTTTTACTTATTCATAAATACTCCATTGTTTTCAACGACAAAATATCGCCCAATGATCCAAATTAACACTTCACTTAAAAATATTCATCATTGTATTAATTTTTATCGAAAGAAGCCTTCATCCACCTTTATAATTTCTCATACTAACCTATAATCATTTTGCTTTTTTTCGTTCAAATAATTTTTCTAGGAGCAAGACATTTCACTGTTAGATACTATGTTTTGGAAATTATGTTGTAGTTACCAAAAAAATGACATAAAAGTTAGAAATACAATATTTATAAATCTCTTTTCGTAGCACCGAAGTCATTTGAAAGAACGAAAAAGATTGCGCAAATTATCGAATTTTGTTTTTAAAAAATCTTGACAATCAGAAATTCTCTAGACAGTAATACTGGAGTGTCTCCTTAATACCTAGATTCCGAAATAGGGGATATTTGGTGTTATAGGAGCAAAACTCAAATTCTGCGAGGCTAATTAGGCTCATAATTTTGAGCAGCGCGTATACAGGTGAAAAAATTTGATTCATACATTGACTGTAAACGTTTTTTCAGTGCCAGCCATCCGCGAACCTGAGTATTTCAAGTCCCTCCGACCTTTCACCCCCTCAATACTTAAAAAATTATTGTAGAAAATCATATTTCTTTTTAAAATACTCATTTTAGAGTCCCAATCATAGAAATAGATACATATTTTTAATATATTTTTTATAAAATGAATGACGAACTTTTTCAACCGAAATCGTATGGGCTCGAACACTCAATATCCAGGTTCAGAGACGAGGTTCTAATAAAAACATTTGTATTCGTATGTACTGTTTTCTTTGGATAACATTTTGGCGGGAAGGATAAAACAAGTTTACATGATAGGTCAAAGTGGTAACAAGGCTGAAAGAGTTGGAAACTAGTAGGAAAAGACCTTGGTGCCATTTTGGTGTGACAATATTGAATACTACTCAGTCTGCTTGCGGTATATTTTCATCAAGTTCTAAACATACATCAAGGAGCCGGGGGGGGGGGGGGGGGGGGCAGAAGCAGGGGGGGGGGGACCGGCGGGGGGGGTATCCTTGTATTGTAGTAGATTCACCAGCAGTAGTGACATAGTCAGAGCTAGAGATGATTGACGGGCATAATCTTGCGTGACATCTGCGAAGTACTCCCAGGCTGGCGAATGCGTACACAATATCAGCAACGTGAGGTATCTCGCTGACTAGTACATATGAGATATAGCGGTCAACCACTAACTCCGCGAACAATCGACTTCTCTGAATAGTGACGATGCACAGGGATCTGCTTGCGAGTTAAGCGGTCAATGCAAACTTTTTATTTCATGACCGCCATTGTTGGAATAATATTTTTGTAAAAATTCACAAAGTTCACCGAGTTTTTGGGATTTTTGTGAACAGTCAGATGACCCAGTATATTCCAGTAAACCATAGTGTTTTTATATTTTTTTTGTTAGCTTTATTAAAAATAATATTTTATCAAACATTGTCAGTCGTGTTCGTCGTGTACGTCGTCGTTGGTCGGTATATTTCACATTCATAAATAATAAGCTACTAACAATTTCTTCCGCATGACTGGGTGATTTTTATATAGTTATCTACTCGCTAATGACAGATAATGAAGGTTGTTTTTCTTTTATGAAGATCAGAGTTTGGATTTTCATTAAGAAAATACAAACGAATATAACGTGGAAATTTAAAAAAAGAGCAAGCAATTTTACAATGTTGCAAAATTGTTGTTGAAAGTTACGAAAACAGCTTGCTGTTTTCGCAGTTTTCGAAAGCAGCAAGCTGTTTTCGTAAATTTCAAAGCTGAAAAATATCATGTCATATATAAGTGTTATTGAAATATTAAATACGTTATTTTGTATTTATCTACGCTGCTTGGCTATTCGGGAATAATACTACTTAGTTTAAATAGCAATAAGTTTATTGTTTATCAACATTTATCAATCGAAAACATCAAACTTGATTAGACTACGTATCAATTATACGTATCACCCTGTCCTTAATATTCCGATACGTTAGTAAATGACATTGAGAATCGTTTTAATGTTTCGACATCAGCTTATGCAGACAAATCCTCAAAAGTATGTAACCTCTCAACGTTAGAAAAATGTTCGTCGTCATCAGAACATAAATCATGTATAGCTACAATCATCACAATCCATAAATAATCGTTCCAGTGCCTTTGAGAATTTCGTGCGGTCTACCTGCAGTGCCATTTTCCAATTATCCCGGTGTTAGCATAAATGCCCAAATGTCCGCGATTTAAACAATTAGCAATGTGAAAAAGGAGCAGGACCAAACTGTGGCTTTTGTTGGGAGCAATGAGGCGGGTTTTCCTGGAAACTCAACGCATTCGGAGCTTTACAAATTCCAATAACACAATCAGCCTGGTATATAATTGGTGGGGAATTGGTTTATTATTCACTCTGGCGCATCCCAGGACTATATTCGCTCGTCGCATCGTCCTGGGCTCGGTGGCCAAGGTGCCTTGTCGCTCACACTCTCGCTTTAGGCAAGCAATTGTAGTCAGATGCAGCTATAACGACGAAGGCGGGCCCCCAACACATTCAGGGATGTTAAATCATCTCGGCTGTACGCCCACGCCTCCGGCTATTCTCACAAAATATATACATATACATATGTGTGAACACTCCCGCTGGCAATAAAGCTAATTAATTCGTCGGCTACTATCCTAGTCACGACGTTTAAGTACGCATGGGCGATTTCGAATCAATGGGACTCCCTATTTCTTACCTAACGTTTCCCTACTAATGTCAAAACCCAGTATCACCAGTTTTCATTGCGAGGGTTGCGCTTTGGTGGGGTGGACGTTACCATGAATTGATAGGCCAACTTCTACAAGAAGAGAAAATCTCTATCACTCAGAATCAGATTTGAAGACGTGCGATTTCTTAACAAGCTCTCAGAGGGTGTACGGCGAATGATTTCTAGTCTCGTTTCCAAGGTCTTTTCGATAAGGCTGCTGAACTGCAGAGAGTGCCATACGGAGGGCTGATAAGTAATCGGTCGATATGGTGAAGAGAGCCACTTGGAGGTCTTTACAGCTACTCGCACTAAGTGCCGGAGGCCCTTTGAACGTGAGATTGATCGCGCTCCAAGGGTTTGTTGAATATCTACGTGCATCAAACGGATACCACCTATCTGCTCGTATACATTGCCGGCTTAATTTTTTCGTTTCCCTCTAGCATTTCTCAGAATATTTTGGCATTTTCGTTTTGCGCAGTTAAAATGTTTATTCAAATTTCAATTCATCAATGCTATTCGCTGTCTCTTTCTAACAATTAGTCTCAATTATCAATTCTTTTTTATCGGGATCAGCGATCACTCAGGAACGGCTACGCCAAGTATTATATCGACAGATGAATAGTGCACCCCACCGATCGATCCCGTTTGATGCGTGTATATATATCAACCAACAAATTTAACGCTTCCACGAGTTTCTATAGGAATAGCTGCACGATCACTCGACTCTCGTGGGGCTATTTTAAGCTACAGTGTCAGCAGTCGGGGAATCGGAGTATTCGCAAACGTTGCTTTAACGCTGAATGTCTATCTCTGTATACGGGACAAATATCGTCTGTTCATACCGGCACGTTTCGAGCTTACGAACGATCATAGAGAGCGAGAGAGAGAGAAAGAGAGAGACAGAGAGAGAGAGGTGAAAGGTTAGCTAAATGTTACATGAGTATTATTATCCTCGCGTCTTGGGAACAGACACCAGTACTCCCCCTTTACCTGCTTCACTTTGTAATCCGTGTTCTTAAGTTCTACTAAAAATCGCTCTGCTGACGTTACGATAAAGTACTACTCATATTTTCCTTACAACAATTGTTCACAACACTTCAAAGCCTCAGACTCCCTAACGATTCCCATTGTTGAGCAAAGATCGACAATGCCCGGGGGCACAAAACAAATAATAGAAAAAGAAGTTCATCGATCATTGTTTATTACGGGGAAATGTAAGTTTTTTAAAAATAACTAAACTTACGTCCAATAGATTCATCAAGGATGCACGCCGATGTGGATCAGGCTCTGTCATCGAGGAGAGAACTGACTGAAGTGCGGACGAGGGTGAGACCGATACGGATCCTGTTAGGGCAGCTATTCGTGGTGTCGTGTCTAGTAACGCACGGCCCAGAGAATACATCCACATCTGTAAATTATTGGGTTTTGTATTTAGTAGTCTATTGATTCTTTTTTAGAACATTGAATATGAATGAAATTTAATGATTCATATTTTCTTTCTAGATCACAGCAATTTGCTTTGATTTCGAGGTTGCGGAGCCAAAATATTGTGCATGACCCAGCCGTCCGCTATGCATTTGACCCATCGGAGTCTTATTACCCTTTTGATTTACGTGCTCACAATACCACAAAATTAAACAAATTTGCCCTGCAGCTTTGGAAAACTAATTAATGCACCCAGCGGATTAATCCTGCATCCAATTGATGGAAATCGCACAATGGTGCTTTGTGGTGCTGAGATAAAACGAAATACAGCAATTTGAAACTGTGTTCCAGCGAAAATTACTGTACCTGGATATTCTGCATCGATGCCAATGTACATGCATACATCTAGTTGATATTTTCGAAGATATTCTCCAAATATCGCATTTGAAAAGTATGCTCCTAAAATATCGGGGTCATCTGTTTCAAATTGAGGGTGTAAGAGTCTTCAATTGTCTAAGTTCCGAAAACGGACGGCAAATTTTGTTTTTTATTACGTTATATTGTATAATGCATTTCCTTTCAATATCTGGAAAGTAAACCTGGTGATTCATAAAGACAGCGATGTAGTAATGATTTCTAGGAATATTTTCATATAAAACAGCAAATAAAGTTACCGGCTGGTCAAGTTAAAACCAGTAAGATGGATTCTCCGTACATCCAAAATCATCGCCCAACCATAAGGCAGTGTTTATGGACAAAATTGTTTTTCAAACCATTGTATTTGCCACAATTGTATCAAATTTATCAAGCATGCCAATATCTTTTAAAACCAAAATTGCAAGAAATCCTCGAACCCATACTTTCTACCGTACTGTTTTCGACAAACGGGCCCAAATCTTGTCAAGAAAAATCACGAAAATTTCTCTTCTATCAGATCGCAAGCTAAAAATAACACTTTAGCCATATCGAAGTCTGCTAACTAGTAATCAAAGTATTTAATTATGGCAAGAATAAATTATCGGCATTCAAGAAACCGCAACTGACCGCACTACAGTGGGTAATATTTCCAGACATCTTGATCCTTCAAAACGATTAAAAATCGACAGCAAGTTCGGAACGAGCGCAAGTGCGCAAAAATGTATAGGAAAAGGGTGCAACAGAAGTCCTCGAGGGCCACTAAGCCTTCGTCGCCTGGGCACGAAGCAAATCGATAGTCCAACGGCCTCTGATAGCGGGCTCACCGCGAACGTAGTGTTATCTCGCTTTAAAAATCACTTCGAGCACTGCCGCGTTTAAAGAAAAGCTCGTCGGGCAGCACGGCAGAGCCCATATCCAAACAGGGCCAAAAATTATTGATAGGAAATTAATTACCGTTTGAAGCAGTGGGATCTTTCGAGATAACGTTATTAATATCCATCAAAAGAGATTCGCAATATGGTTTTCGTTAGAGTGATCCAAAAAAATATTTTCAGCTTTCAGTGACCATGCAATCAGGAAAATCATCTACGGAATCTCCAAACCGATAATGTGGATATTTGAATGAAAATTCCCTTCAACACCTCCACTGATAATCACACCAGCTCTACTTTCTCACTTTTCAAGTGTATACGTTAGAGCTTTGCTCTCGCACGCTGACTTTCAAGCCCCATTGAAACAGACCCTTGACCCGACAATACCAGAGGTGCTGAGTTCATATCTCCGTAGTGTGATGTCCATATAGGAACCGAGAGACCTGAATACACGCAGTGCGTATTAAGGCGCATTGTCGGGGAGTCGTTTCGTGCCTCCCTTATAATCCACGTAATCTTTCCTTTTATTCCATATGAATAAAACGCTTTTAGATGCAGCTCAGCTTGGACAATGCATCTCTAGTGATAAAGGAAATCATGGGATTTGGATGGCCATAGGTCAGTTGGTGACGTGCTGGAATTTCACAATATCGTTACTGGAGCAAGTGAATTGCTTCTTTACGACCATCAAACAACCGAAATTCTGTTATTCGAATATCTCAAGACAGTATCTTATTTTGTTTTCCCATTTGACTTCACATGGCTAGTTAATAAATAGGATTGAATCTAAATTTAACCTCACACTCGCTTTGCAAAAATGTATAAAAGTGAAGCGAAACAACGAGTTGGCCGTCCGCGAACCCTGCGGGTGGTCTTTTAGGAATAGGAAACAATGAAGTGAGAAGTGTGGGGTAAAGGTGAAAGGGATAGGGTCGTAAAAGCCCGAAAGGGCATACGAAAGAATACTGGAGTAATAAAATGTTTAGTGTTTACTGTGAAAGGAGCACACTGAAGGTGTATAGACAGGAATAGCCAGAATGAAATCCAGCTCTTTTTCTGAGCGCCTCAGGTGAATGCAGGGCGTTTATACACATATAAACGTACATCAACGTAAACGCAGCGAATTTCACATCGCCGCAGAGAATTACGTGTGTACTAGGAAACTGGGTGTTGGGACCAACGAACTGTCGAGCAGAAGACTACACACATCCACCAATATGTGTGTGTGTATATATATATATGTACACTCACACACACACATCAGTACCTAGGACCATTGCCTTGTTTCCTGCTTGTACCAACCGTAGCGATACACGAGCTTTCGCAAGCTCCCAGACACCCCCCTCCCCCACAACCTGTCAGCAAGCCCATCCTATCGTTCGAGTTACGAAAACTTTTCTTCCGGAAACTCTTGTCCCCATGCTCCTTTTAGGATAGCGCAGCTGTACTTTACCGCGCCCACATACCCACTTATGTACCATGCTCGATTGCACACAGACGCGAACAGTATTTTGCCTACCGAAACCGATTTTTAGGGATCGAGAGTAGAAGCGAAAGACGCAAGTCGAATCGGAAAGCTATTATTCTTTTTATGGATGCTGGATTGTGTACGAATACGTATCGTTGGAGAGATCCCACCATAGCTTGATAAATACCGTCCACAGAAAGGCGTTCCTTAACTTGAGAGGGGTGTAGAATGCATTAGCAAGCAGCGACAAGTATCAGCTATCCTTTTACCGCCATTTAGAGATGACCTGTTCCAATTTTTAGCTAGAAGTTTTCGTCGGATTCTAAAAATACTAAAATGCTCTAGAATTATAATTTTAGGTATAAGTCGAACATCACAAGAATGGCATAAGAGAGTTGTTAGGGTAAAACACAGGGACATTGGACGTAAAATCTGCTGATAAGGCTATGCGATATAATGAAGCAATCATAATAAATTACTACTAAGAATTCTCGACATGACGATGTTTTCCTATAGTAGCAAAATGATAGATTCACTTGTTTCCCTTCATTTATATCAAAGATCAAGATTTGTAAGTGTGTAAACAGATATAAAAATTTCAGCCTGATACTCCATGGTAGCAGATTGGAATATCGATTTTACCTGCCCGAAAATGATTATTTCGTGTGAATGAAGCGATGGCAGACGAGCAATTACTTTATGATGATATCATTATGCAGCGAATTGCAGGTAGAACGATCAGTAACGTAGACGGTGCTCGTCCGATGAAATCGTAAATTTCCAATATATGCCCCGCGATACAAGCGAACGTTCTGGCTCAGTTGACACACGTGAACCATGTGCTACCCCAATGATAAATGATGTATTGCAGTGACGTTGAGGTTATTAATCGGCAGGAAAATTAGTGCAGCTGCTTCGCTCAATATTTTGTATATAGGTATACATTTACAATGGATAAGCAAGTAACACATCACGTTATTCTAAAGTAGCTCTTCGATTAAACAAAAAAAGATTATTAATTTGAAATTAATTACCGTTCGAAAAATTTGAAATTAATTACCGTTCGAAAAATGATAAAATTTGTAATAAAATATATGAGGTGTAATCAATTTGTAATAAAATATATGAGGTGTAGTGTAAAAAAAATCCATTATTTTATGGAGTCAACCAATTACAAAACTGTCGCAAAAGTTTGTTTAGTACGCAACCTCATCTTTCTAACGCCATCTAGTGTAACCCGATTGGACTTATAGAACGCGAGATAAAGATAACTAAAGCCTTCGATTGAAACTCTCATGAATTTCTTTTTGTTAAACCCAATTTTTAATATTCACATTTTCGTAAATATAAAATTATTATTATTAATATTCATATTTTTTTAATACATTTCCGTATACACTTCTGTTAATGACTATCCATATAAGTCCCCAAACGCCTTTAGTAATGCCTATACAGATAAGTATGGTCCAATACAGGTGTGTACATCGCCATATTAATGGACTTCTTTTTTGTACAGATTTTTGATCACCGCTCTAAGTACTGGCCATGATTAACTCGCAATACCATTGAAGCCTAATTTCGGTCACCCGTTCATTAGCTTCGGTGTCATATACATACATTAAATAAATATTAAAGATTCACGAAAATTAAAGAAACTTAAAGATAAAAACACTTTTTTGCAAACCTTCTCCGAATCCGTGTCGGAATAAACACGACCAGGCCGATATTCCGGTGGCAAATAAGCCCTCGCAGCTTCCGGCGATGCTAATTGCAACATAACTCTACCACGTGGCGTCAATTCCAGGGTGTGGGGCGTGACGACAGGACCCACCCCGGAGCCACCCACCACTCCGCCATCTGGAACAAATGGAACGACAAGTTTTAATTACGAAATATTGCGCATAATGTATCCTAATGGTTTTCTCGGATTATTCTACTCCTTGAGCAATTAGAGTGATGATACACGAGGTATTTCGTACACGTAACACACCCATGGAAGGGGCAGCGATTTGTAAATGTTTACAATCTCGTGAATACGAACCGAGTCGAGTTTACGGATACTGAACGGTGAGCAATTTCGAAAAAATTTCCGAGGGCTTCATGTATCTTCGAAGAGAATTTAAAACAGTTTCTTTTACAAGCAAACATTTCAAAAATGTATAAAAACATGTTAGAAATTGGAATTTCTGTTATTGTACCTTGAAGGTATATAAAGCCCGTGTAATTTTTAAAACGTCTAAACTCATTCATAAGATGTATTTCAAAGAAAAACGATTTTTAACGAAGCCTCCATACTACGAAAAGGCCTCGCATTTTTGTTTAAATCACTCACCTTTACAAACTTGTAAACTCAACTCACTTACATTCACGAGATTGTAAACGAAATGTTTTTTCATAAACTCTTTGATTCCATATTTCAATTTCACATTACGTTTTTGTTTGGCACATTTCGAAAAAAGTTGACTCGTAAAAATATTAAGCATTCATGAAAATTTGCGATTGGAGCAGTCTTCAATTTATTGCACATTTCTAACCAAGGTGTTGTGAACAAATATTAAATATTTTGTTTGCGGTACCTTTTGACTTGACATTGACTATTTTTCTATGTTTAAAATATTCTATTGTATTTTATTTCAACGCTTTGAAAAAGAATTTTCGAAAAGTGAAAATATTAGAATGTCAAGAAATGTTCATGAAGTGTAATAATTGCTTTTTTATTTGTTTATTATACAACATGCGTTTGTAGTGTTATCGATGAATAAGTTTTAAATTTCATAAAGTAATATTTTATTGTTAATTCATCGACGAAACAGAATTAGTAATATAAAAATATTGTTGGAAGTAATCACCAATTTTTATTATTGGCAGAAAATATTTATGTCCATTATGTAAATTTTTCCGGATTCACTTCATCAAACTTGTCTTTTCATGTTTTAAACTCAACTGGACTAAATTGTAACTGGCTACTAAATTTATACAAACAAACTAATATGGCGTTTGAAGTCTTTAATCCCCTATGGAATAATAAATAACAAGGAAAATACAACGGAGGAAAGGGTCGTAGGCAGTGCATGTAATTATGGTAAATAAGATGGTAATTTGCACAAAATCCCCAACATCCATTACGACGCACCTGCGATCGCCCTTCCGATGCTTCAGAAGTTGTTTGAGTTTAACTACAAGACTACATATATATCTTTATGTATATAGATACAATTCTGTAAATAGTACGTGTACGTGTAGATATATATTTATATATATTTACCCCGTAAATTTTCAAGATTCGGGAAGAGCCATTTAAAAGATGGAGCACTTTCCAAATTATAGTTCTCAAAGCTGTGATATACGTCAAATATATGTGACTAAAAACTGTATACCCTCACTATATCCCAGTAATTAGAAGTTTTCGTTTCTCTCATTAACTAGTTAATATCACACGTTTTTAACAAGGACTTGGAGAAGTACAGGGCTATAGATGACTCGTCAATCAAAATGAGCAAGCAAAACGAACGCTTTTTAACCGTCCGGTCAATGACCAGGTACCCGGGTATCCATTTCAGCTTTGCAGAAAGAATTTATTAACTTAAAAAAAAAACTGTATAACCGTCTGGATCTCCGAAATTTAAGTAGTTTGAAACCCAATTTTTGTCAATTTTTTTTAGAATAAATTATTTAATAATAGTTATTAACTATCAAACTTGATACCTCCTTCGTTCAATAACGAGGCACGATATTGTTTATTATTAATTTAAAAGTCAAATTACCTCCATACTTTAATAGCTAGTTTCTTTAGTGTATATATGCCCGACAATATTCGCATAATAACACCCTCTCACCCACTCCCTCAGTATCTCATTCCAATTATTCATTCAAATGAGATCTCGTGGCTCAGAGACTGAAACAGACAAATGTAAATAAAAGATTTCTGTCGTTTTTTATCTCTTAGCTGCAGTGCGTTTACACATATGGAGAGAAGTGATTCAATAAACATTTCCTAACTAGGACTTTCCTGGAAATTACTGGATGAATCAACTAACGAAATGTGAGTCCAAAATGGAGGAAATGAGAATTTAGAAAGTTGGAGCAATTCGTAAATGTTTAGCTTTATAATATAATATTAATATTAAAGAGCTAATTTAATATTAAATTAACACTTAGAAATGTTATTGTTCCTCTTTCGATAATAATTGAAGTCGAATTCAATGTATTCATTTCTTTAATCGATCCTTCAGAAGCTCTTTCCCAAGCGTGATCGTGTTTAATTCATATTTTTTATTTTCAATTAATAAATTCATAATTAATACATTCATTCATAATTTTTCACATTATTTCCCAAAAATTTGAAATACTTCATGTAGTATTATTCTATCAAGAACCATCATTCTTCAAATTCTTAGCAATTTTTGCAATTGCATAAGTATTTGTCACATAAAAATGTTAACTTTATTCATAATTGTTCGCTATGCAATAAATAATTCAGGGTCGTTGGAATAACGAAGAGAATTCTCGATATTATATATATTATACGTATCAATTTTCCCGAAAATCCGAAATATAATTTCGTTTATCCGAATTTTTGATTATTCGCGCGATATCCGGTCCCAATATGCTCGAATATTGGAGGTTCGATCGTACATATAAATACATAACTGCACATATGAAGTTCTTGGCTCGCATAAACTCACAGCTGTCCCGAACTGTAACCGGCTCCTAAATCCCAGATAACTCGCTGTTCTGGCGTTAATCTCTTGCGTGCCACCAGCATTAACGGTGTTATGAGCACTAAAAAGTGTTCTACGATATATAGATATGTAAGCAGGCTAGATGGATACAAGTTGGAACGGAAGAGTCCAGAGGGGTAGGGTAAGTCACCGGGAAAGGGCTTACGGAAGGACTATGGTCCCTCAGTAAAATTCCAAGCCCATTTGCACGTTTACTGTACGAAGAACCCGTCAGCGAATCGAGGCAGTCTAATACTCTGTGGACACCAGGAAAATTGGCCCAATTTCGGCATTCTCGGCTCTTCACCACTTCCCTCGTCATTCCACCGCTGCGCCGTCACTTGAAAAACGCGAATATTTCAGGCAGCCCTTACTCTCTTTCTTTTACACACACACATACAGACTCCCATGGTCTCTTTTTAACGCTGCCTCCATTCCCAGGCCGAGGAAAAATTTAATCAAGCCGCAAGTGGTGCCAGCGAAAAGTTATATTTCACGCCGTTCCACCACTCAACCCAAATTTTTCGGTAATCGGGACATCATTTTTTCTATTAACGATCGGAGTGAAAATTGTTTAGGATATATCGAGAGCATACATCGTGCGTGCATATGACAGATATTTTAAAATATCGGGTGGGAGCGGGAATTCGGATCGATCAATGTTCCGAAGCACCGAAATGAAATTTCAAATTAAATAGCTAACGAACGTTCCAAAGAAAATGAATCAATCTTATGATAGTCTGTTAAAGAATGAATGAAAATTGCGAATACCAGAATTTTCGAAGTTGGTCTGTTGTGAAAGTAAATATCAGAAACGCAAACGTTTGTTTTTTCATCTTTTATTTTCAATATAATCTATCTGAAAAGAAGAACAATCTATTTACCTGTCAGGTGACCGAAATCAAATACACCCTTTAGTCCCTCACGCTTCAAATATTTTCACGATATTATCTGGAACTTTAATTATTTTCTTTAATTACATTCGTTCATTTACTTCCTTATTTATTTAATTTACTTCTTTAATTATATGATTACATTACTTTCATGTTCTACACTAAGAATGTTGCATATTAAACTTGATAATTTAATAAGCAATGTAGATATAGATAAATGATTCTTCAGTCATCTTATCTAATCTTTGGAATTAACTTTTCGTGATAACTTTGATACTAAAATTGTCGTGGTAGTCGAAGTTTCTGAACCAGCTCGTTTTTTCGTCGCACCACTGAATATCCAGAACGAGATTTCGACCCGCAGATTTATTTTCACGTCGAAAAAGTCTTTCTCCCCCATTTGCGATCTTTTTTCTTCCCAGTAATATTCTCTTATTTCGTTTATACCTATTTTCGTGGCCGCACGAGGAAACCCTACACGACAAAAAGACGGCAGTGAGCCTGTGAGAATATCCCGCAAAATAAAGCCTTCCCCTCGCGCAGAAGGGTGATAAACAAAACATACACTCCAACAGGAACCGCGCAACGTTCCATTTTATTTTATTCGTTCATATCATTTTACCGACCCGTGTTTAATGTGCCGTTCTCGCGCATTAACCACTATTCTAAAATGGAATGCAAGTAAAATAAGAACACATCCACAGAATTCGAGCTTGCAAGTTCCGGAAAACCTAAAGTCATTCCGTTCCACCGATGAGTCAAAAATGCTGGATTTCATTTCTAGATTTTTTGTCATTTTTTCACTGAAAGGTACTGACAGAAAATAGAGATTGTACCCAAGCCACTTGGTGCCGGAACCGCAGGCAAGAATTTATGTACCTCCGGTGCCAAGACTGCCTGGCGATAGTGGTCAAGCTCGGCGAATAGACAGCCCTGTGAGTTCAGGTTGTTCAACGTTACCAACGAGTAGCACCGGTACGAAGCACTTTCATAGAAGAGCCTTAGGCTTTACCGGATACTCTTGTGCAGACATACCCCGTTTGTTTGCTCTCGCCCTCGTGCAAACTTCGAGCCTTTAACCGAACGCGAACGACGGAGAAGACAGAGAGAACAAGTACCAACCGAAACTAATTACACATGGATCCCCGCGATGTCCTTTTCTATGTTCTATCGTGCACTTCAAGATTGCGTGTATACCTGGCGTAGCCAAGCGTCGTGTATCCACTTTGGCACGTCAACTATCGAATCAAATTGCTCCGGTTTTCGACACGTTCGTGGGAAATCACAGGTCTAAATAGCTGCTTACTCGGAATTGGACTCGCAGGAGATTGTGCAGTTCCGGACATTTCTTAGTTACAAAATGCATCAAAAGCTTTTGTGTATATGCACGCGCTATGAGTTCTCAAAGGGTATTTAGAGACTGACATAACTGGAACAGAATACACGTATTACAGAGTATACCTCGGTACAAATGGATCTTGAGTTAAAGGCTTTGCAGAGATCATAGGATACGGTCAGTCTGACAAGAGTGTGTACAACGATACTCGGAAGACAGTGAACAGAAGCCATACACTTCGATATAAACGCCATACTCGATATAAACAATAATAATTAACCACCAATAAATGTTCTAACCCCTACTATTATTAATAATCACCTGGCATTCGCTGGGTATAGTTTCCATTCATTTCACGGAAACTTAAACCTAACCTGTAAACATTCTCAAATCTAGATCTCTATAGGAGTTTCACAGTCTTTTAGATTATTGATGGGAAAACGAGCCTAAAAGACGTTTTAAATATACAGTATAGTGGTAGAATATTTCCGCTTTCTATTCACCATCGAATCTATCGTTTAACGATGTTTAGGAAAAGGAATGTTCATGGTTTTGCCGTACATGATTTTGCCAAACAGAATGTAAGTGAGGACAGTCCTTGTTTCCTAGTGGTGGGAGTTTGTAAACTCATCGATGATTTCTTCTGAGAAAAGACAGGTGGAACAGTGCTTAGTAATTTGGTCATTGATACTCCATCAAGATCGATAACGTGTGTGTCGAGTCACGAGCATTGAATCGTGGGTGCTGATTTTTTTCTCTACAATCTGTAGTTACCTTATGACGAACAAGAACATAGAATGCTTTTTTTTATTCGCACGCTATAGAGCGTGGAATGGTTTATCAGTTCGTTTTTCTTTTGCGCAATGCTTTTAGGATAACAGGGTCGGATGTGCATTAGCGGAGTTTTGTAATAAGGTTATGAGGATGTTGAACCGGATGTTGATGGATAGGAGGTAAGTGCACTATTTTCATAGTTTACTCTTGTAAGTGATTACTGATTTTATATGTGTGGATATATATGGTAGACATACCCTCAGCTCCACTCGCATGGACATTATATCGATGGTAACCCAAACAAACCAATTTATATAGCTGAGAATAAAAATTCCGGGCATTGTGGAACACTTTCTACCGGATAATGGAAAACGTCTATATTACCTCATCGTGGGGAATTCTTATCCACTGAAAACTCTCCCTTTTCCCACTCTTCTCTTCCTGCTTCTTAGATATGCGAGATTAAAGACAAGGTTATTTTTCACTCAATCGTCGATATCTTCGGAAGGATTGATCATACAGAGATCATCCAAATATCAAATTGAAGTTGAATAATCAGGCTTTTCGAATCCGGTATAACGATATTATTGAATAAATATTTAAAAAATCAATAAAATTCTTGAAAATTTGTGATGATCGTTCTTGATATAATAATAGAAGGTGAATTATTTTAAAAGATTTCAAATAAATAGACTGCATTGCCGCTTTACCAATTTATAAAATAATGAAACTCCTATTTTAATAATGTCCTAATCATCAACAATTAATAAATCTCAATATATATTGAGATTTTTGGGAATTATTAATAATGATAAGATTATCTGAATGCATTAATTACATTTTTTTAATTTTGACATTTTTTAATCAGAGCAAATTTACATTCATTGAGAAAACCTCAGTCAAACACCTGCCAATATCATCAAGTTTGTCTTCAATTATTATTGAAAAAAGAAAATGGAAATTTCTAAGTGTTAAATTATTGTTGAACGGGCTCTTTATAAGTATAGATATATACGACATAATCTAGATTTGTAAATCGTCGATTCCCCAATGTAAAAAAAAATAATAAAATCTGAGGACTCTTTTTAAAACAAGAAATTCAGCATATCTCTTTTATCTGCCCATTTATGGAATCTTTAAACATTTTTTGAATACACAGAATGTAAGCTCAAAAATTCAAGTTTCAAAATGTTTCACTTTTTTTTGTTTCAATGTGATCGTTTGTCTAAAAGTTGCAGCGTTCTGAAAATCACAAAAAAAGTGTTTTTAATTTTGTTCCCTTAAATGTTTTGAGTATATATAGTCACATTAAAGCGCGCTAGATCGGAGCTAATTGCGGGTCTGCGACGAAGATTTATTACTTTTTTTTCCTAGTGAGACAAATGCGATGT
The DNA here is from genome assembly GCA_030523105.1 of Ophioninae sp. A BG-2022a. Taxonomy (NCBI): domain Eukaryota; kingdom Metazoa; phylum Arthropoda; class Insecta; order Hymenoptera; family Ichneumonidae; species Ophioninae sp. A BG-2022a. The sequence continues at coordinate 84,644 of JAPYZI010000007.1, forward strand.
TAGAGACGTTAATGCACAAAAAATAATAATAATTGCCGAGCGATAAAAAAGTCTAGAAGAGACGAGCTTTCTGAATAAGGGTCGACGTGTATGGGTTGGGCAAACTGTCGCACGTACGAAAGACCTTGCCGACGCCGCGATTAAATTTTTGTCCAGGTGAAAAAAGGTCGGGTCATAAGTATTCATTTGGTTGAGGGTGTAAAAAAGGAAGAGAAAGAACCGAGACCATCGCCCCGTCTAAGTGATTGGCAGCTTGATGAAACGCGGTGGAATTTTTAGGCGCTCGGTAAAGCCTGGGAAATGTGAGCATCCAGTGTGACTTTAGACCTAACCTAACCTTAACCTTTAACTCTTGCACAATTAAAAAAGAATCATATATAAAACGGTTTTCTCCAACAATACGAGTAAAAGATGTCTGAATAGCTTGTAATGAGGGCAAGCCCTCAACATATTGCTCTTCTTTAATTCCTCTTACGAGCGTGCAGTCGGATGAATTGGACGACCGTGACCTGATACCTAAATTCTCTGCATTTTGTTCAAATGCCCATATGCATTTGTTAAAGTTCATTATTCACTCGTCGCATAATTATTATTAATAATTTGGGAGAGACATGAAAAACAACAAACTATTATTAATATTCCAATAAATATGTGTACCATAAATTTGTTACTTTAATTTTTAAAAATTAAATGACTGTAATAAATCATAAATGATAATTATATAAAATAGAAATACCATTTGCTATAAATAATCATAATGTGTATATGGAATTTGTTAATAGAAAATTTATATGTGCATCTGCATACACATCGATATATTATTTTCATGACGGCTTAAGCACGAATAAATTGTGCATCCTCCCACCTTCATAACATAACGATAGCTTTTATAACAGCTGTCATTTTTTTGAATAAAAAGATTCTACATTGCAACTACAGTTTCATTAATACATAATTGTGAGAGCAATGTTTTGCTATTATCCTGGATCAATTACGTCTATGGTATAAAATTTAAGGACATAAATTATCCTGTATCCAAATACTCACATAACCATATGTATGTATATATACATTTATATGTACATATAACTGATAGTATAAAGTCTCGATTACCGAGCCGCTAACTGCCTATTAGGCTTTAAAATCGGTGGTTACGGTAAATTACGAGAGTTATCGGACATAGGCTTGATATTTCCAGCCAAATTGCAAGTGCATCCCGGGTAAAACATTACCTGAAAATAGCGAGAATTCGCGGGTGTCGAAAGATAAAATATCACCCTATCACTCTTAATGACTGTTGTAATTATTAAGATATTTAAAACAAAATTTAGTTAAAAATATTTACGTGATACATCAAGTATTAACGAATACTAATAGTTATTTAATATGAATACTTTTGTTTCATCAGACCAACGCTAGTGGTTGGGCGGTCGGAGTGCGGCTCGGGCGATCACTGAAGTGAAAACAGCATCAAGAGATGTTGATACTTGGTGCGGTGATCGCTTAGCGATGCTCTGGCTGGTGCATCGTTCAGTGAGCGGCAGGCCGTTTTTTCTGAGTCTTTGGTGTAGATACTTCAATACGAAGTGTTTACACCGAAGAATCAAGCAAACACAGGGTCGTGTCTACACCGGCACGGGTTTTCCCCAGTTTTCCCGTGTCCTCGGCAAATGCGGTAGAGTGTAGCTAAGTCGGCTGTGGACGCGCACCGTAGGTAGGTTAGCTTAGCGAAGTGCGGGTAGGGACTGACAGGAAAAAGATGGAACACTGGAAAGGTCAGCGAGGAGAATTTAGAACTCGAGGAGAAACAGAAAGGAGATAAGGAGACATGGAAGAAAAGGAACCCCCCCCCCCCCGCCCCATACACTTTTGTTTCATCGTAAAATTCGTAGCACAAATGGTCAATTTAAATACCACTAACGATAAATATCGATAGCGTTCTGTTTTGTAATTTTTTGTTTATTTTTTAATGTTAAATAAATCGTGCTAAACATAATTTAGAAGTACTCTCGACGATGGGTCGAGGGGAGCTGCGTCAGACCTTTGTTTTCAAAATCGTTGCTCAAACGAAGAGATACCGAGAGAAGTAGATAGAGGTGAGAAAAGTGAACGGCTGAAGTATCTCTCCACGCTCGCACGTCCTGCATGAAAGTACCATCGCGTGTGGCAAAGTGCCAATAACTTTATCGCCGTATAAAATATTCGAGGAAGCTTCGCGAGACTGGCAAGAGTCGATGGCGTTTTTATACAAGCTATCGCGTGATTATAGTGCTGCCAGTGTGGACCACAAACCCAACGATGACACGACGCTTATTCGCACTCGTAATTTTCACGCGATGCCCATCATTTTGCAAAAGTCATTACACCGTTCTTGCTCGAATTGAGCTGGTGAAAAATAATAAAAATATAAAAGTTACAAACGTATCATGGCCAAAAAAAATAAAACTGTACCGGGCCAGCTGTTCTTACTGGCCCGGCCAACACTTAGATGGGTGACTGTTTGTCCATACGCTTGTGCTTCGATCACAAAGAGAATACAGTTTCCCGCCTTTTTGACACCTATAGAACTGAAATTCAGAAGAAATATACTGTCATCTACAATTTTTTGCAAGTTTCCTGTGCCCTCGTATAAACACCATACAACGCGAAATCACTTCTATAAACATTCCGGGGATTGGCTGATCCAAGCAATTAGTAGAGTAACCAATCTATGTTTAAATTTAAATATTAAAGAAAAAGCTGAATGTTTATGCAAAAGAACATAGCGTTGATAGTAAATAGTGAGATTTGAGGGAAAACGTTAAAAACAGTGAATAATTATAAATAAATAAAATAGAAGTAAATAGAAAAGTTTGCGTCTCTTGTTTAATCAATACTAATCGAGTGTATTCCGTATTATAATTACCTCGTTTTTAACAACCCGCTTTGTTTGTTTGTTTGTATGTTCTGTTTGTTTTTTTTTTATGTTCAATACACATTTGTGCAATCGTTTTTAAACAAACCTTCGGATGAGACAAAACAGTTCACAGAATTTGCAGTACAATCAAATTGTTTGCAACGTGATTGAACTATTCATGCATGAATTAACTTTTTCATATATTCCACATGTTTCTTTTTGAATCTCACGAGTATTTTCATAGTTATACAAACTTCACAATTGCAAATTTTAAGAACAATATGTATGGGCTTAAAAATCGTTATGAGACTATTAGAAAGTATTTAATACTTTTTAGTTCGCTCCAAAATGTTGGTAATTATTTTACGTAATTGTTAACGTATTTGGGAAAGTATGAATTATCCTTAAAAATATCTCATCGTCTGAGAATTACTAGAAGAGTAACTTATTAAATCTGGATCGCATTCAGTTCATCTCTTTAAGATTCGCGCGTTACGACATCGTTCTACAGGCCGAAAAAAAGAGAACATCAGAAACGCCAAGTAAAATTGGTACCATTGACCATTACAGATTGCTGTACAAACATCTAGAAAAGTTCTTCAGTCTCTTCAGACGAGAAATGTTGTCTTGTTTTACAAAAGATGATGCGTGGAGAGTCAGATTTTCACTCTCAGTCTTGAATGCCACAAAACATGCAAACCTCCTTCCAGTGCATCAATCTGGAGTTGCTGGCTTGCGTTTACGCGCGTGATACGAGCGTACGCGATACGTGTAGTTGAATGATGAGCAGAGCAACGTGCGGTTGCTCGTACACATTATTTCTTGCGGCAGAAGAGACTAAGCTTTTTTGCCAACCAGGCACCGTCGCATTCGTGGCTCGCCAGGAAAAGGGTAAACCCGGAAGAACGAGGAGTGAAAAAAGTAGCTCGCGATCTCGCGCGAATGAGAGGGAGGACGAAGGGATGAGACCAGGTATAGATATAAGCGAGGGACATCTAAATAAAAAGAAAAGAAGAAAAACGCGCGGGTGACGAGATTGAAAAAGCGTCAGAAAAGGGAAAGAGGGAGAGGGCTGGGAAGGAAGTACGAGAATGGAAGAATAGGCGGAAAAGAGGCGGCGAGGGACACGAAGCGAAATGCAGAAGGAAAAAAACGCGGAAAAACGGGAAAAGAGAAAAAAGCTAGGGAAAGGTAGATGTTTCGACTTCGTTCACCCCACGACACGTGAATACTCGAAGTCGCCTCCTTTTTCTTCCCTATTTACACACAAGCGCGTAGGCACAGGCGAATATACGGAAAAAGTATATTTTAAAGTCGTTCTATCTGTGTGATGTTGGTTATCAGCACATTTCTTTAGAGAGCATCTCTTTTTGAGACAGACCTGGATGTTGAAGGCCTTGGAAATCACCATTTTGCATATGTATATATTTTACATTTGTGTTTGTGTGTTCATATATAAGCATAACAGTTGCGGTTTAACCTCGAAGAATCCCACAAAACCAACAAATTTTTCTGTCCACTACTTCACAACCGTTATATGTGTATATGGTATCTAGACAACGAGAACGCCGGGTTAATCCTTTTATGTACGCCTGCCTCTTGATTTTTAATAGGCCAATAGCTGGAAATTTGATTTCCGTTCTGATTTTAGCAACTCCAGATACAGCCGACTCCTAATTGGATCTTTAATTTCCGTCTCACATTTCGATGAGCAACAGTAGGCAGACTTTAAGGTTTACGGTTGTGTTTATTTTTTGTGAAAATTTGTTCATGTATTCCCTTTGTAACATTTATCTATTATGTTTCTTCGATTTTTTATTTATAAAAGAGCGTGGATTGTTTTAACCCCAATAGAATTTTCCTCATGATGATAAAAATGATAGACCTAGATATATTTTAATGATACTTTAAGTATCAATAATTGGAAACCTCAATATATAATATATTTTTTGTAATGAACTATTATGATGTTATTTATAGTAATCTGAACCTATTAATTAAATTCAGAAATTAAGATATCTGTTCGTCGAAGTACAAATATTGAAGCAGATGTACAATCACTGGCAAAAACTTAACGAAGCACACGCAAATATCGTCGAATTCGACTTCGATTATTATTGAAAATAAAAAACGTAACTTTTCTAAGTGTTAGTTTATTATTGAATTTATTATTTGTAACGCCTTGAGTCACAAGTTTTGTCCAATAGTTAATCCAGTAATATCTTAAGCAGGTCAGAATTTGAATGCTTAATATTTTAGTACAATCTCAGTAATCGTAATCGAAATTTCAAACCGTGTTTTCGTTATTCTTCTCTTGTGGGATTTAATTAATTTTTTTTAATTTCATTTTTATACCCTAAAATGTAGTGCACATAAATCCTAGAAGAAGGACGAAACTTTATTACCAACAGAAAGATTGAATTAATCATTCAACCAGACAAAGAAAGATTGATATAAATCCTATAACGCAAATTACTAGGTCGTTATGAGAATACTGGCTAAAGTGGAAAATCTCGATTAAGCTCCTTCGTCTATCCACCGAGGCACTCTGAATTTTCTTCATCGTAACTGGGATTTGAGCGAGTTGTAACCGCTGCAAAATCACAGAGAAACGCCGGGGATGTTAATAACCAGGCTTGTCGTCTCGACAGTATGTATCGCAACAATAATTTATAAAGTGTAAAAAAAAAGCAATTTCCGTCTTTTCACGCTTACAAAGCATAGAAATAGCTCGTTTCCTTACATTTCTTCGTCTTAATCTCGAACCCTTTCTCGTATATAGCGAAACAGAAAACTCGATAAATCTAGTAATTTGATTAAGCTCAGGGAGGGATATACGTTTTAATAGATTATTATAGGGGTGTATTTTGTCGACAGGGGTCCTAAGAGAGCTTCTCGCTGTTACCCGTGCAAATTTGAAACTTTGTGAAATTGGAATACCTATTGGAGTCAAAGTTTAGAAGACCGAACTTTATTCGCCAGATTTTATAATCTATAGCCTTGCTCAAATCTACTAGGCGCCCAGCAAGTCTTCTATTCGGCCAAAAATTCGAATATCTTGATGAGAAAAAAGCATACAATAATTTACGAAACGGCGTTTTAAAGCGGTTAAACCGAACTTGATTTTGCCTTATTATTTTTCGAATTTTTATGTACCCGGTAGGGCGTTCCTAAAATTGTATTTTTCCATTAGATCTAGTATTATCATTAGAATTAGTATTAAGATCAGAATTAATATTATCATGAGAATTAAAAGTATCATTAGAATTAGAATCACATTAGAATTATTATTAAAATTAGGCTCACATAAATAATTCTAATCCGTTAAATTCAATGAGACCTTTGATTACAATAGACTCGATGAGATCAGCAAAATTAGATTAATTAAATGACTTTCTCCAAGTGGTTTTTATCACCTCTCCATTCTGTCAAACAAATAACGCAAAAAATTACCTAATTTTCCAAAAATACTATTTTAACGACAATACAAATTATCCTTTACGTTATTCCAAGTAATGCTCCACTTATGTGAGAATTGTATTTAAACAGGCAAATTTGTCGTTTTTTTTCTTACTGATTGCTTCTTCACTGGTACGCGCTGTTAGCACTTTTATCTGTCACCTTCTTTCTTTCCCTATTAAAATTTCCGTCATCTTACTTCCCCGTTCATTACCCGAACCAGAACCTAAATGTATCCCCCTTTGCGGCCACAGCCGACTTAGGCTACACTATACCGCATTTGCCAAGGGTACTGGGAAACTGTAGAAAACCGGTACAGGTATAGGACTGCCATGTATTCTTCTGATTCCTTGGTGTATAAGCTTTTTGTTAAAGTATGTACACCATGGTCTTAGAAAAATCAGCCTTCCGCTCACTGGTCGATGCGCCACCCAGTGAACAGGTAAGCGGTCACCGATCCAGGTATCAGTCTCTCCCAATGCAGTTTAACTTCGGTGATCGCCCCAGCCGCACTCCGACTGCCCATCCACCAACGTCGATCACCCAAACTTCAACATTTATAATATTCGTATAATTTAATAATAAGCGAGCCTAGTTTTACAATGAGCCTAGTTTTACTGAGCGAGCCTAGTTTACGAGCATTATTACCATGATCTATTTGTATATTAAAAAAAAGATGAATTTTTTAACGAAATATCCATAAACTCTGGATATTTCGCGATTCTTAATATAATACGTTGCAGTATGAACACCCTGTATGTTAGTTCAATCGACGGCACGAACTTCTCGTTATGCTTGAACGCTCCAACCCTTGCGAACTCGGTATGTAAATCAACCGCGATACCAGATATATCGCAACGGATCAGGGAGACTAGTGATAGTACAATGTTTTGCGGAGATTGTACAGGAGTTCGTAAAGTCAAGTAGCCTCGCCTTCAACTTCTCTACCTCTTTATACATGCATATACACTAACGGAAAAAAATAAGTGATCGAAAAAAAAGTCAAATTTTAACAGTTTTTCAAATAGCTGTATTTTCGTAAAAAATGATCGTATCGGAGTAAACAAAAAAAGTAACTTAAAGCTTACATTCTCTAGTATTGAGATTTTATATTTAAAGAATATTCAAAGCGGCGTATATCGCTCAATCCTAAAGGATACAGAGAAAAGAAAATTTTCCAAACTTTTGCGGTCTTTCTTTCTGGTCCACGGATTTGGAAAATCTGTTTTCGATGAATTCACTGAAAGATTGGAATAGCTTGTTCATTCAGCCTTAATTTATTTTTTGTACATCTCGATACATCTATTTCTGGCTGAAATAATGAAATTTGAATAACAAAATATCTTTTTCTCTTTGACCATGGATGTCTCAGCAACCAATGGTCGCACAGAAAGTTTAGGGTGAGTTTTGGAAACTTGAACGAATCTTCTATAAATTTAAATAATTCATTTTCCGAAAAAAAAAAATTTCATACGCTACATCATTTTGAAAAATCCTGAACAAAGCGTTTTAGGGTCTTTTTGGAAAGTCACCGGCTAAATGGAAATGATTGAGGATACCATTAACTTGAAGCGTGCATTCTACAGTTCAATATACCCAAATTTTTTATTTCATTCGGTCAAGATTTTGAAAAAATTATAGGATCACTTTTTTTGTTCTCAAATGCTCATAATCTTGAACAAAACGGAAAAGAAACCTTTTTTTCACTTTTTCACATTTGTTTCAACGAAAATGTTCAAATTAATGAACAAAAAAACATTTCAAAAACGAATTTTCGTTGGCAATTTTTTTGTTATTGATCTTATGAAATGTGAAAATCAATCACCACCGGCATTAGCGTTATCCAAAGCGTACCACGTGGAAGCGTACCACGTTTGTGTGTGGGTGCGCACGTGCGCGTGTGTGTGTATGTGAATCATTAAATGCGGTGGAACTGACGAGCCACCGGGTCTCACTTCGCCTAAAGAACACACAGGTACCCACCCACACACGCGTGCGCACCTGCACGTACACGTACACAGATACGCGCACACACGGAGCGTAAATCCGCCTACGTAACCTCCACGTGACACGCTTTGGGTAACGCTAATGCCGGCAGTGATTGATTTTCACATTTCCAAAGATCAATTAAAAAAAAATTTTTTTTTATATTATCAACGAAAAATTGTTTTTGAAACGTTTATATATTCATTAAGTTTAACATTGTCATCGAAACGAATGTGAATAATCTTGAAAAAAAAAAATTTTTTTCAAGATTTTTTTAGTTCAAAATTATGAGCATTTGAGAATAAAGAAAGTGATCCTTTAATTTTTTTGAAAACTTTGATCAAATGAAACAAAAACACGGCTCGATGGATTCAGTTGAAACTTTCGTGGGGTTTTTTGGGGCATATTGAACTGTAGAATTCACGCTTCAACTTAATGGTATCCTCAGTAATTTCAATTTAGTCGGTCATTTTCCGAAAAGACCTCAAAACCCATTTTTTCCGGATTTTTCAAAATAATGTAGCGTACGAAAAAAAATTGTCGGAAAATGAATGATTTAACTTTGTAGAGGATTCATCCGGGTTTCCGAAACTCACCCTAAACTTTCTGTGCGTCCATTGGCCGCTGAGATATCCATGGTCAAAGACAAAGAGATCTTTTTTCATTAAAAGTTCACTATTTCAGCGAAAAATTGACGTATTGAAATGTTCAAAAATTGAAATTAAAGCTGAATAAACAAGGCATTCAAATCTTTCAGTAAATTCATCGAAAAAAATTCCAATTCCGTAGACCAGAAAGAAAAACTTAAAAAATTTGGAAAATGTTGTTTCTCTGTATTCTTTAGGATTGAGCGATACACGCGCCTTGAAAATTTTTGTTAACATAAAATCTCGAAACTTTACGCTTCAAATTGCTATTTTGTTTAGTCCGATACAACCATTTTTGACGAAGATACAGTCATTTGAAAAAAGGCAAAAAGTTGACTTTTTTATCCCTTAAATTTTTCCGTTAGTGCATATGTACAGAAAGAGAATCTGTGCTGAAGATACAATATTAGGGAAGTGTTAGAGAATCGACAAAGTGAATTCAAAGGTACGAAGCAATTTGGCGAAAAATGTAGCATGTACAGGCGGGTCACTTGATACCTACATCGGTATTAATTCGAGTATTCGATTTAGAGACACGTGAACCATTTATGGATATAAAGGATACCATTTGTTGCAATGAACCTTTTTTGGGTGGCTTTATTTTTTCGGAGTCATCAAGATTATTAATGTTTTTTCCAAATATGATTATGTTTAACAGAAGTGTAATTTAAAAAAGACATTTAAGAATATAAAAGATGACACTTGGGGAGAAAAAAGGACAAAGATCCCGACTTTTATTCGTTCGAGCTCAAATTTTAAACAAACCTTCCTCTAATATTTTTGGAGCACTTTTAAAAGAATTTTTGGTGGCTAGTGACAGTTTTCGAGATATCGAATTTTGGAATTTTTTTGTTCTCCACGTTCTTACTATACTAAACAAATATAAATAAACCTGAATAAACCCAAATATATCGATATGAACTCATACAAACGTGAGTAAACCAAATCAAATTTAAATAGAACCAAACAAATTCTAAGAATATAAAAATTCCATTGGACATGGCAGGTGACTAGACGTAGGTACATATGAACTTTAAAATATGACATCTCGCAAATAATTGCTAGTCGTCGAAAATTCCTTTAGGAGTAGTTTCATAATATCGAAAATAAAATCTGTGCTAAATTTCAGGTCGATTGCTAGAGGGCGGAGGGGGGCGTTAAAACCTCATCCCAGACATCTTTTTGTTTGTTTTTTTTCACTTAGAGGTATTAGAATTATTAATGTTTTTTTTAACGAATTGTGTTTGACAGCAGTATTATTTTAAAAAAGGACAAACAATACTAATTTGCCACTTCTCATTAAATTTATTTTGACAAACAATTTGATAGAATTACATTTGAGAAGAACTGTTACAATTATACGGTATTTACAAAATTCATAACCTCCTTGACTCTTCTTATCTTCGAATTTTGGATCATACTCTACATATAGACACTACTCCATACGTGATTTAATATGCACAGTTAAGTTTTACAGAACCAACACTAATTATCTCTCGTCCTTTATCAGAAAATTCTTAATTCGTGCACTTCGTATTTTAAATAAAGAAAAGCTGATCCGGAGGGTGTTAAATGACGTTAAAAACAGACATAGGTGAGTGCGAAAAACAGAAAGCGCGCATCGAAAGAAATGACTGCGACGTGCTTTGGAAGTTTGCAGATACATTTATGCAATTACTAATAATTCGGTACATTAAAATCTTCATGGCGGCTAGTTCCCAAGTAGAAATATTATCAGGCTGGCCAATCATTTGGTCACGGTCTGATCAGGCTGATTTAATAGGGCCGTATGTACAGTATAAGTACCTTAGTTTGCCTGATCCAGCCGATTTCCGGTGGTAATTAGGCAATCGTATTTGAGGCTTGATCAAATTTGCCTGAAGCGGCTAGTTTCCAGTAACGGCCATGTAACCGGATTTACAGCTCGGATCAATTTCCCTATCCCGACTACAATCAAGCAACTGGACTTCCGGCTCTATCTGATTTTCCTTGCAACGTTAACATCAGGTAACCGGATGTCCAGTCACTTGACCTAAATCAACACCGTACCTTATCCATTTTGGTGCCACTCTTGTTCCTAATCTTCCGCCAAGCACCCGTATGTACCCTCGACGTTATAATATATGAATGTTCGCGTTATAAAATCCAAGTGCAAAATGAAAATACATAAAGTGCTATAAAGAAGGAAAAACCAAAAAAATTGTACAACGATTGCGACTGCATCAGTGACGAACACTGGAAACGGAAAAAAAGACAGAATACAGCAGCAGATTAGGGCAATTATTATTTTATTACCTTTTCTAATGACTTTTACAGTTTTTCAATTTTTATAACTATAAATAATTATTTATTCATGGAACCATAATGTTCATAGTTGGAAATATTTATTGTATTAACTTTTAAACAGCCTTGGAAGGTGAAGCAAATTGTTCAACAACTGTCAACTTGGTGCTCTAAACTATTCCCACCACGAGCTTCGGCGCAGAACGAATTCTATTGTGCGAAATGAATTCATGCGCTGTTCATTGCCTGCCTGAACACATTTCTGAGGTGCATACATGACAGTTTCCGAAGCAACAGCAAACTCCTCTCTTCGAACTGCACCGGAGTCGATGTCATTAGACGAAGAAAATAGCCTTAGTGAGGAATGCGAAAATAAACGTAATAGTGGCATTGAAAACAGTGAATCTAGTGAAGAAACTAATGCCGACAATTTTGATGAAATCAGTGGACTCAGACTGTGGGCCATAGAATGTCACGTTCCCCATTCGCATCTTGATCAACTGCTTGGGATTCTTTCGGTAAGACCGATACCAGGGTTAGGTACCTAAATCGTCGAAGACATGGCGTTGAGGTTCTCTCCAATTACGTCGAACAAGCCACGGGAACGGATTTCAATTCAGCGAAGGATTAGGATGGATCGCAAAACGCCCAAAGAAATCGAGTACCAAACAACCACGTTGTTTAATAACTATGCGCTTTAGTGGTATAAGAAGAAAATACGATAAAGAAGAAGATCCTATTTTTAAAAAAGTAATAGATAATTTTTTACAAACTATAATAAACTTTTGAAGAAGTTGTATATAAGATCTACACACTGCTGCGAAGAGGCTAGATTAATATTAAAAAATTAAGAAATAAATTGTCAGTATTAGGTACGCAGTTTCGTATTTTTGTCAATTGCGAATACGCCCGATCTTTCGAATTTCAGCAGTCAATAAGAAATCCTTATCAGATCAGTACTCGGTTCGCTGATCATACCTCGACCCGTTATCCTGATCACCCCTTGATCACACCTTGGTGCGCCACCCTGATCACACCTTGGCCCGTTAGGTTTATCAGGTGAAAATCAGGGCTTGTATTTTAAAATTAGTTCGGGATTGATAAAATTCCTCATAATGGCCGGGTCAAGAAACTGAATGATTAAACGAACTTACCGGTTAGCGATGTTTGATCGTAATTGTATAAACCGCCTCTTCGTAGTATATAAACCGACAGATCAGGATGTAGTACCCATACTCGCTGCAAAGGTAACCGTATACAAAGTCTAGAAATATTTTCTGTAGCGGGCTATGAATCCCTTCGCATCCTTTGTATCTTCATTTTTTGAAGTAGCCACCACTTCCTTATGGTACGTCTCGAAGGGGGATGGGTATATTGATAATTTTAATGAACATTGGGAAAGGACTCTGACCTTTCAGAAGAGGCGCTTCATACAATTAGAATTTTATAGGTAAGTTCGTTTTATCGTTTAATGGTATTTTGCGTCTCTTCCGAAACAACAGGATGTAGATGTTTAAAGTTGTTATGGCACAAACCGGTGTCAGCGTATATGTTAAACAATCGATTACAGACATTATTATGATTATGATTATTATTAATTGGGCAGCCATCTTGCTTAGCTGTTCAGAATCGCCTAAGCAAATATACTTTTATGTCAGATAATTAAACGATTGTAAAAACGGGCAAAAGTCTGTGATTTCTACATCTATCTAACAGTAATTCTGATCAAATCAATATTTACACCCTTTGCATTTGCAGTAAAGATGACGCGAAGTTTCCAGCAAAAGATGCTTGTTTGCAGCAACGTTTGAGATTGGACTTCCTTATATGGTTTACGTACCCCGACAAAAAGTATCTCGCATGTTTCTCAAATGCTTTGAGTTGGTTCGATGTATGTTCTTAATACCGAAGTTGCACAGATGTTTTTATCTTTTTTAAACACCGGTACTCAATAGGAGCTCTTTTTTATTTTTACCGGAGGTTTTTATGGTATCAGGGATTTTAATAATTATAGTGTTCCCTTGCCATCTTATATTTTTCACACGGATAAGAGCTAGAGTCTGTATTCTTCGACCCGTTACCAAGCTAATAAAATAATTGCAGGAACTTCATTGTAAGGACGTCCACAGGTAGCTCTTCATTGTTTCCTAAACTTTTAAGATAATCCAGAATGACCCGTGGGTCCCATGTATGGCCATTTCAGTCGAACTGGGCGAGCTTCAGCCATTACTTTGAAAAGTCTTGTAGCAATCCTGCAGTAGTCCTGCAGCAATCTGAGGGCCAACTATTAGTGATATCGCTGATCAAACGGTATTAAGTGAACTGGATGCTGCTTCTTTTTTTAAATCACCGGCTAATGCTTTTAAAACTTGTGTATTCGACGGTTTATGTGGATTCATGCTCTCTTTGTTGCAAAACTGTTCACTGTTGTAACGCCCAGAGTTACTTTCTCGCAAGAACTTCCTAGCCAGAAATTTGACGCTTTAAAATATTTTAGTGTGATCTAGACTATATTTTATAGCTAGGGAGCATGCAATTAACAAGCCAATCCATTCGGCAAGCTCTCGAATCTTGCAGATCCTTTTTTTTTATCGACTTTCTGCATAAAATCTTCCGTTTCTTTCCTTTTGCCTTCCGGGAGTTTTAGGGTCATATTTTCCGTGTCGAAGATTAATCCTAGGTATTGACAGCGTTTTTTGGGTGAAAATTAACACTTCTTGCTATTCAATACTAAATCGTGTCTTTCCAGGGTTATGCAAATCTCTTGTATATCTCTGAAATTCTTTGTAGGTATCGTCAATAATAAGAAAATCATCCAAATACACTACCAACAGGAGGTGTTTTCTATGTAAGTATGTTATCACTGGTTTTAAAAGCTTCATGAAGACATATGGAACAGTCGCAAGGCCAAAAGGTAAGCACAGAAGTTCTTATAATTTTTTGTTTAACCCCTTAACCTACGATTTAGATTTGAAGATGTTGGGCCGAAATTCTATGCATGATCGCGCAGCGTTCGAGACATTTGCACGACTTGTGTAACACCTGGCAATCGTAAACATGACGGGCATCGCCCGTAAGCGGGCTATGCCTGTAATATCCACTTCTGGCCCGGCCATCATACGCGGGCTATGCCCGTAATATTTATATTTGGCTCGACCATTGTACGTGGGCTATACCCGTCATTGTAGGTTAAGGGGTTAACGAGAACTGTAAGAATTTTCTGTCACTCTGCGCGATGTGCAACGTATAAAATGCGTCCGTTATCTCGATTTTAGCAAGCAAGCAATCTTTGCAAATAAGATTATCAGCTATCCTTCTATCCACTAATTTGAAGTGCTCGGTTCGGAAGAATTTATTTGATATCTTCACATAGAGAATTAATCGATGTTGCCATTCGGTTTTGGCACAAGAATTATGTTTGAAATGAATTGTCTTTCAGTCTCACGACATGGCTCAATAGCACCTTTCTCTAGTAAGTTATTAATTGATTCGCCTAATTCTATTTAATCAGTTCTCGATTTCCTGTGAGCCGATCGCCCATTGTCCTCCCGTTTCCGGGCTCCCGAGAAGTTCGGAGATCGCTGAGACCGACGTATTTCGTTTGTCCCGTCCAATTCCATCGCCTAACCCCTGATGTGCGACGAGACGGGACTCAGAAGTTTTTTGAATTTGAGAAAACTGTATGGTTTTCGAGATAATTGAAGATTTTTTGATTCGCTTTCCAACATCTTCGCTGCCTCTATCCTCGAATCGTTTTTCGAAATATGACAAAATCAAACTTCGACTTATGAACGATTTATCTCGTCGTAGGTCTACCACAATGCGCCCTGCATCGTTTAGCTTCTGTGAAACGACCAATTCATCTTTTTTCCATTGATGATATAGCGGATGAGACTGGAAAATCCGATTTTCCAGAGAGGACACTAAATTGGTCCCCCTCGGATCAATTCTATTGATCCGAACGAAATTCTCGACTGTCCTGAATACTCAAGTCATCCGACGAAGGTGAACTGGATTCGTGACGGTGACCTATCATGCGGTGAAAATATTGGTATGTCAGAATTTTGTTTAGGCTAGAACCTATTTGACGATTCGTTATTGGCAAAGATGCATATCACTCAGAGTGTCGTTTGCACGGGCGCCTTCCTCATCCAGGTTAAACCTTCGCGAGTTGCAGACATATATAGAATGCACTGAAAGCTTGGAGTCCATGTACCCTAATTTTCTTCTAGCATGAGCTGCGCCCTTCCCCGATCAGGTCAAACTTTCATGAGTTGCCGATTCTTATAGAATGTCTTGACAATCGGTCGATAGGTTAGAGCCTACAAGAGCATTCTTTCTTCCTCCAAAAGCTATGATTCTCCAACTTCTGGTGATGCGAGTGGAAAAAAGTCTGTAATAAAGAACTCTCTACTTACGTCGTTTCCTTTCTTTCTCCTGCAGTCGCTCTAATCGCCGAATTCTCTTCTTCAAACCCCTCGTAGCTTTCCGATTCGTCAAAATACCTCTGTCGCTTCCTTCCCACCTTTGTTTACGATAATTGAAATCTAATGCAGACAACATATAGTATCTTTCAGCACGAGAAGAAGAATGAAGAAACCGAGGAAGCGAAGGGATTCATAGCCCACTATGAAAAAAAATTCTCGACTTTGTATACGTGGCAACGACTTTGTAGACATTGTACCATTGTTCCAAGACAGGCATAAACATCCATGCAACAATTATGAAAATAATTATTATTTTCTCCTCGAAAACAACATAGAATATTCGGTTTAGCATTTCATTTCGAATGAACGCGGATGGGGATTCGTAAACCAAATATGCTATAAACTGCACTCGAGTCAAAACGTAACGAAGAAATTTGGTGAAACGAAGAAATTGTTCGCAGTAACTACGATATAATTCCTCAAGTCTTTCGTTTCCCCTTGGAGTATTTCGTATCCTTTCTCTCTTTTCAGCCCTCTCCTCCCCTTTCTCTCTCTCTCTCTTTCTCATCTTCGTCATGAGTGCATACCAAAAGTTGAAACTATCATAGAATTGGATATTAACTCGGCAACTCACGCGTGTGAGAGGGCTTTGCCAACCACCCAAGCATTATTCCTCTTATGCATTCAACAGTGAATACTCGCATATATGCACATACATGGACGCACATAAATGCACATATGGGAACCTAAGTCAACTTCATATGGTGGGATTACCACCTCCCAGTATTTCCGTCGCTAAACTCTCTCTCTCCCTTTCCCGCCCCTCTCTCCTCACTGTCCCGCTTGACACGTCACCACATATCATCTAGCTCTTCCATCCCGGGGGTCCAGGCTATAGCCCTAGGTCTGTATGGCAACTACAGAAATAGTGGCCTTTCTCCTCATTCCAAACTTCTCGACATACATACGATTCCGTACGTAGCTATAACCTCGTGTCTGCCAGCAAACATCCGGAGCTTTAGAGCTGACAGTAAGGGTTTATTGTTCTATTACATGTATATGTGTAAGCATCTATGCAACAGTAGAATGCATTCTAGACCCAGTTACAATTTTTGAAAATTACGCATTTACTGATAATTTTATTTCATTTAAAATACTCTTATATATATATATATATATATATACACATATATACGCTTATATCAATCGACTCAGAATTTCACCTTCAATCCCCCACATCACGGATGCCATTCCGTCCTGGGACACCCTATATGCGTGTGTGTGCGTGCGTGTGCGTGTGTGTATACGCACATAGACACATGCGTGGATTTGCATGTAGGGAAAGCAAATGTTTGAAACAAAACAAGAATGCCTCACGATGGCTTCTATGCCATGCTTCAATTCAGAAACAGAAAACAACTATGCCCTGTTAGTTGTGTCCTGTTTCCGAATTGAAGCATGGCACAGAAGCCTTCAAAGATAAACACCCTTACTGGTTTGAATACGTAATAACGTAACGTAATACGCGATAACACGTAATAACGTGTAGCTTCCATCGCATCAGTGCAAAAGTTCTAATATTGTGTTACTCCCTATATATCTACTCTAAAAGTACTATTACAACGATTTTCTTCAATCTCTATTTTATTCTCGCTGTTATTCTTTCTCTCCCTTTGCCTGTTTCACCCTAACTCTTGTCTGGTGATTCACGTGTTTTATTTATCAACGGTTGGACGAGAACAGTGTAGTGTAAAACCCACAACAATACCCACACACTTTGACAAGGCCGAAGAGTGGACTCGAAGGATGTACGGGTTTTATAAGAGCGACCTCGTTAATCACGTCACACGAGTATCTCTTGGTTAACATCAAAGCATTGGATGAGATTTCTTATGTCGTTCACACATTTACCCGCGCGCAGAGAAAACTTTAAATGAGGGTAAGAGACCTTAAGGGGAAAAAAATAAAAACGGATGTCCGTCATTTGGTCCACCAACACACGAATGGATAAAACCATAAGGAAAAACTTCACAAAGAATATATACACGACTATTCCTTTCGAATACTCCAGCATAACAGGATGCAAATACGTAAAGATGTTTTTTTTTCGTTTATGTATACGTGGATTTACGTAGAAGGGCCGTACTAAAAAAGATGAAAGAAATTGAAAAGAGAAAATCGCGAATTGCATAGAGGGCCGAGGGTTGAGCTTACAAACTCGTCGACGTAAACGTTCAGGCACGCTCGTATACAACGAACGAGTGGAAAGCTCCGAGTATGGTCAGACGTCTCACAGACGTACACTTCCCGGGATCGGTGAGGCGAGAGACCTTTAACGCTCGGTCTTGCAATCAGACTGGAAGTTCTATCCTGAACTGAGTGAAACCAGCAGACGTGGAACATTCCCGCCTCTGCAGCATTCTTTTACCTCCTATTTGGCTCGATTATAGCTGGGTACAGCCGTAACGAACGTCAAAGTTCGAATGTGGATAATTTGTTAATCCAACTTCCTTGACTCGCGAGTTCGTTCATGTGAGCTTTTCACTGACAGACCAATTCATTTCACTGAAAGACAGGCATTTCGAGTGATTACTTTTGCCATTCAATGTTTCACTTTTTTCGAAACCGGAATTGACCAAACTTGATCTCAAAACGCATTTTGATGCCAAATATTGGAGCCGTCAGCTTACGTCGAACAGGTACGATTAATAATAGAAAATCATGAAAAGACAATAAGATTATTGCAAGACAGTTGCGATAATTATTTCCGTATGCATTTATAACGCTGAGTTTCAAAATCAATGAAAATATATCGACAATTACAGACGTTA
Organism: Ophioninae sp. A BG-2022a; assembly: GCA_030523105.1. Taxonomy (NCBI): domain Eukaryota; kingdom Metazoa; phylum Arthropoda; class Insecta; order Hymenoptera; family Ichneumonidae; species Ophioninae sp. A BG-2022a. The sequence goes on from JAPYZI010000007.1 coordinate 103,173, forward strand.
TAAAAAGAATCTCGCGAAGAATCTTGGAATATGAAGTATTCAACAGCGTATTCGAATCAACATTTCTTTATGACTGAAACAACTTCAAAAAAGCTTAGCCAAATCCTCGCTAATATTGTGTATTTTACCATTATCAAATCAAACGGATCGGATCAGAGGTTCTTTGTGATAATTTTAATGATGTCTTTAATTGTTAATATATTCTCACTAACTTTGGTAGACAACCTTGTTACCTTACATAGAAATAAATATCGCAACGATCTTTCAAACTTATTTTTTTGCAGGATTTATTTTCAACGACCCTGATTTTTTTATCGTCAGAGTAGTCTAACCTCTCAATTGATCAACAAAACTGTACGAACCTATAAAAAGTACAATGTCTGTAATTTCTAAATTTCTTATAGTTTCCGTATTATCAATTTAAAAAAAACGTCCATCAACGTGACAAATCGTGTGTTTTCGTCAGGAATTTATTTTCGGGGAAATGTCAGCTCCTTTAGGGTCGAAAAATGACAAACCTGATGTTACCGACAGTCCGGTATTACAGTTGGACATTGTTTAAGTCTTTTTTACACAACGGGTATGCGAGAGTACGCAGGCATAGATCGGGATCTTCCAGCAATCCAGTTCCAGGGAGATAGCCAAGAACGCACGATCATTCGAGGCGTTTCAGCGCTCGTACGATAATCCCGCATACGAGGGCCAAATACTTGGAATTGTAAACGTGGCTATTGCGCCTCTTCATGCAAGGGCATTGAAGAGGGATGCGGAAACTACATAACTCATAATCCAACTGCAGTCCCACCCCCCTCTCGCTCCGCCGCCCGCACTGTATTCCGCTATTGTGCGTGGAAGGAAATATACGAGTTTTTCCTATTCGCGTTACTCGAATGACAAAGTACTGTGAATTCAGGATGATAAAAATTCTTTTCCCTACTTAGTGAATTTATTAATTATGAATGAATCAATTAATTTATGATCTTATGAAATAGATAAACTTATCTATTATTTAATAAATTAATTTATTAATATATACATTCAAAGGGTTGAAGAAATTATGATTATTATGAGGCATTTCGCACTCTGAACTACCACAGAGCTAATTTCGTAAACGGATGCAAGTTTGGTAATTTTACTCTTTTTTCTAAACCACGAAAGTTTTAATTGCAATCGTTCGAAACGTGACTGCGTTTTGCAGAGATATTGAATATTTCGATAGGCTTTTTCCGATTTGCATCGAATGTCATTTCCATTGAGAATGGCTTCTTCAGATTGGCTGGGTGGATAGTAACTATCGAATCGTAGATACGTTGTCGGTAACCGGAAACGAATCGAGCCACGATTATGTTCGGGTGAATAACAGTTGCAGCAGAAGCCATGCCACGTGCTTTTGGATCTGGCAGTTCATTTCTCCAGGAAATTGCAATACGATTGGGTACAATGAATATCCGCTGAGTAAGATGTGCAGAGTTTGAAATCTCATCAACGAGATGTTCTATCAATACCCAAGACCAGTTACATGGGTAAAGAGTCAATACAGGGCAGTTGGAGGGAAGAGAATGTCAGTAGGGACACTAGGATTATTACGAGTTCAACCGCTCAGTGACGCCGTTTCATCTATCTAGTTCCATCTTTCGTCCGGCTTGAAATTCCCTCTTTCTCTCTCGCTCTCTCTCTCTCTCTCTCTTGCTGTCTTCATCTCTGCGACATTCCATATCCAAGCTTCAGTAAAGATCCCTCCCACCTTCGAAGTGATCGAGGAACGAAACACTGCAATCAAGTGGACGAGAACGACGTCCCTAGCGACCCAATGGAAACCCGAGTCATCTTCCGTCCTTCCAGGCTTCCGAGGGCTCAATCACGACCATAAAAATGGTCAAAGTACATTAAAAGTGACCCTCAAAAAAGTTGGAAGCTTGAAAAAAAACATCCCTCAAACGAGATGAAAATCTTCGTTCGGATTATTCTTTTTTCGAAGCACTTTTTCGGAACACTGAACGACTTACCGTTGATCACCAGGGCATTAGTTGCGAACGCAGAAGGGTGCTAATGTAAGTGCCCGGTGCTTTCCCTCGCCCTTTGCACGAAGGTAGATAGCGATCGATTAATGACCCAGAGAAATGTGGCATCGATCATGACCCTTGCAGAAACGGCTTTATCGACTAGCGCCCCCGTGTTAAATTGTGGAATGCACGCAAGCCAAAGTGAAGCTCGGGAGTTTGAACGGAATACGTTAAATGTAGCGAGACAATGGTACTTAAGCACGAAAAGCATTCTACAATCGACGATGAAATGTTGCTTCATTCTCATATCATCTTTTGAAGAAGAAAAATTAGAATTACATAAACGATTTTTTAATGGAAAAAACTTCAAACCAAATAATAACATGGCATTTTTTAATAGTTAGTATTTCCAAAGAAATAGAAAAGCTACGGTTTTGGCTCGCATTATTTTTTTGCATAGAAAAAAATCCGTATTAAATTTTTGTTACACAATAAATTCTATGATGTGAAAACAAAGCTACATAACGACATAGCTGGTAAATCGATTCCCTAATAATTCGCAGTTTGGAATTTATCGCGAAACGTTCCAGTTTAATTGATTAACATTTTTTTATAGCTGTGAATTTAAATTAATCTTCATAATATTTCATCATGTCGCATTACATGAAGTCTTATACGAATAAAATTATTTCCTGAATTTCCCTCAAGAATTCGTCTGAATTTCAGACTACAACTTCTTTCTCGGAGATACAAAAATACCAAGGGGAGTCTGTCATCCCGTAAGGCTTGATCTCAATAGAGATCAGGCATAGTATCAAACAGATGTGCGAAGTTACAAGATCTCTGGTATGAGAGAATATATAGGGAATTTAATTCAAGCGAATCAGAAAAATACAACTATTTTTCTATATGCTTGTTTATTTTTAAGCTAACGCACCGTTCTAATATATCAGCAAAATAAAAAAAAAGACACTTTCTTCCATGTATATTCGTCATTAAAATACGCAACGAAGTATGAATTAACTCCAGGAATTTTAACCCCCATAAACGTTTGTTCATATGTTTAAATATTTGAACATTTTCTTGTGAAAAATCATTCTGTGATTCATACCTATATTGTGTATATATGCACGTTTTATTATTATCCAATCGAATTGAAGATATTTCCGTGCATAAAGTTACTTTATGCACGGAAATATCTTCATTTCTTGTACATTTTTTCAACGATTTTTTTAAATAATTGCAAGTGATCCGAAACTTGAAATAAAAAATCAAAATTCCCCATTCCCGAAAATGCCCAATACGTGAAGTCAGCTTCATAAATTCTACAACATCAGGGAACATTTTCAGTGGCGAAAAAACACCCAAGCTTCGGACTTGAGAATACATGATTTCTTTTTTACGAGCAACCAAGAAAGAGAGTCATAGAAAGATCTGAAAAAAGAAATTTCACATGAAACATCTCGTACAAAGATTGGGAAAGTGTTGGGTAGGATTTGCGGTAGGATCAGCTCCGCAAAGGCGACATACGCTGTGAACCGAACAAAAGAGTATACGAAGAGAAAGAAATCAATAGTATCTAGCGTGCGGTGTCTTAGCCCTGTAAACTTTGAAATTTATGGTAACGAGAAGTTTTGTCGCCTTTGCCGGAGTTGGTCACACATCACTGTTCGATGCTTAGAGGATTTACGTTGCTGAATTTCAAAGTTATAGAAACTTGAAGTTTTCCTCCTCCGCCTCTCCATTCATCGTGTAAACTTGGCAGCTTGCATCCGATGGATGCAAGTTGGATAAATTTAATAAATAAAAATAAATAAAACGCGTTTGAGTTGAGCTTTCTTTGAAGACATAATCCGACAGTTCTGAATACATATTTTATTCTGGTTTCATTTTTATTCTCCGGTTGATTCGATATTCCACGAAACTCTTTCCATCCCACAAATAAGCGTGTTGATAGAAAATATCGCAGCGAGTCTGTCTGGAACAGGCAGTCTGGTACGATGAAATTGCACGGAAAACATTGAATCAGGAAAATCTTTCGTGCCATTCAACTCATCCTTGATGCTGCCAAACAGATAATAAAAACTTTTACTCCTCGTAATTCCAAAACGGTTTTCTCACATATACGTATATATTATGCCTTTGCTTAAATTTTGTCGTGATAAGGGACATAGGAAAAAGCGAAAAATCAAAACGCCAGCCAGTTACGAACACGCGGCTTGAATTGTGCAAATCGGCGACGAGAATGCACAATTCAAGCCGCGAACATCTTTATGGCGAATGAACTTTCGATATTCAAAAAGAGAGCAATGGAGACAACGACACTCAAATTGCGTTTTTTTTTTCATTTTACTTCACTGCTGGCTTTTTTATTCTCCCTTCCTCGCCGAGAAATATTTATTCCCGATTCGAATTACAGTCGATAACAATCTTTGGCAGAAAACATCTTCAATTATTCACGTCAAATTACGTAAAATATTCGCGAAACAATACGATATTAGCTACAATGATAAAGATGCCAAATAAAAAAAAACACGTTTATGATACCGAAAATAATTAAATTGTAAATGTTGAACAATTTTGCAATTCGAATTATGATCGATTCCAAGCCATCATAGAAAGTATATTCAATGGTTCGGCCGGAAACGCCTCACATCGTAATGAAACTATTACAATGGAATCGAAATTGATAAATCTGCAGAATTTTAGAACGAAAAGACACTTCACGGTTCATGAAATAACGACATTGTCGATTCTGAATAAATTCCATTTCACGTTTTAACTTTGCAAATAGATATTGACTTTGAACAATCATTATATTCCGGAAGATTGCATGTAAATGTATAACTTATACATTTTTTTGAAAATAACATACAAAAGGGTAAAAATAATGAAATAATGAAATGATAATAATCACGTTATATACTATTCTTGTGTAAAAGTTCTCTTCATATGAAGATGAAGTAATTTTCACCTAAGTAGGCAAGGTTTTGAAATTCTTGTTCTGAACTGCGCACAAACTAAAAAAAAGTTTTCTTCTTCAGTGCATTGAAGAAAAATATATGATACATCAATAGAGCCACGTTGTTTTGAACAAAGACCACGTATAGCCAGGTTTCCCTCTCTCTCTCTCTCTCTCCATGAAGCACCCTCTGCGCGCCCTCCCTCAATAATTTCTCGCGAAGAATCTATCGAAGTACTCCGGGTACTTCGATAGGTTCATATAATGCTCGGTGAAGCAGTTAACTGAAGCCACCAATATATTGCCATTTATTGTCTAGGAACGATGTCAAAGTAAATTATCCGAAATAATTTAACGACTTCAGGCTTTTGGATGCTGAATGATGGGCTGTCTTATCGTTCAAGCCAAAAATGTCTTGAAACAAAACCCGTTTCCCTGAATGAATATTTCATGTTACCGATGGCACTCTGATTAATTTTTTATAAACACCAATAAAGTAAGGGATTCGTGAGTCATGGATACGTGTATATTAAATGTGCCGGATAAAAACTCAGATTTTCTGTAAAAATAAATCCGGACGTGCTAATTAAAACAACTAAAGATTCGCTCCAATCCACCGATTTACATCCATCATATTTATCTCTGATAAATGGCCCCAGGAGGAATTAATTTTCGATTCTTCGACTTCCTCTGTAACGACCCCTCAACACGTCCTCATTCAAATGGGATTTCAATGTTAACCTTCATAGCTTGTTCGGCGTTTCTCCGGATCCGTGATATCTATATATGCGTGTGTCTTCGTATTACACCCTCGAACCACTATATCTTCAACCTTGAGATTTCAATTTAGATGGTGGTTATTCTCGGTCTTACCGCGGAGTCAAATGCCCCTCCTAAAGGTCACGTTGACCCAATTCCCTCTCTCTCTCTCCCTCTCCATCCCTCTCTTTAAGATGTTGACAATGGTACTTTCTGGATATTGCAGGTTGGAGTTCCTTAGCAAGATGCGATATCAGTGCCCCCAACAAAAATGTCTCGTACATATGTATATATAGCTCGTAGTACTGAGCGAATTGCAAATTTGTACACAAGGGACGATGGCATCGCGGAACGCTGTACCATGAGGATTGTAAAATCGGAGAAACTGCAACAAGTTCATAGATTCGATTCAGCGGGACGTCAGGCTTCGAGAATCCTACCAACCGAGTTCTGATGCAAGGAAACTACCCTCACCTTCTTATTCACTCGCAGCTATACCTTTTGATTGCACACATACACACAAACTCATGGGAACTCTGCCCATAATGGAAAGGCAGCGATAACTTTAGGGTTTCTCGTCCCAGTGGCAAGGGATGAGAAAATATCTTTAAAAGAATTTTCGAAATTGATTAAAAAATATTTAGTGTAAGAACATTCATGGGCATTGATCTCGCAATATTGATGTGGATTTCGTAAATGTTCCGTAAATGATACTGTAATCAAGCTATCATTTATAAAAGAATGCTTCTATTAAAATGGATTAACTCCCGTTAGCTTGGCCTGCATAGTCTTATAATGGCATATGTATGTAAGGCCTCATAATGACACTCTTCTGATGGCACATTATATCATGAGAAAATATAAATTGTTGGAGGGAGCGCGAGAAAAAAGTGGTAACTTACTGGATAGGAAAAGATCCTGGAGGGCCTGGGCTGCCTGACAGAGAAGAGCCCAGGTCTCTGGAGCTGCGAGACCTGCACCCCTCAGAGCAAGAACATCCCCTGCCACGACGGCGAGCTCGGAGCTGCCAACGGCCTCCGTTTGCATCCTGAAATCACCGGAAAAATCCACTGTTTAGTTGCCATTTTTTTAAATAATCCTTGTAATTTATATCATTATTATTACGCTCATTTTTATAATTATTCTTATTTAAATTATTATCATCGTTATTACTGTCATTCATATCATTGTTATTCCCATTATTATATTTGTTTACTCAAAGTTATTCAAATTGAATATAAAGTGTCGAGTTAAAAATAGGAATCTCGCGGAAGATTCAAATGGAATAGCGATTTTCATCAACTTTTATTGTTCCAATCGATGCTGGCTGTCCAAATTGATGGGCAACTTTGATCAATCAACTAGCGCTGAGCGTACTGCATCACGATGGCCCTCAAGTTCGATGGATTGATTACAGATAAAAGGGTTGAGCCTTCAGCTCGGGTTCTCGATAATCTTGTATTTCCAATTCCAATAAACTTCACGCCAATTCGGGATGGAGCTTCCATCAAGGAAGAACAAAATCGGCAGACATTCGAACGTTTTCGAACGATACCGTAGCACAGCTATTTCGACACGGACCAGCTTGATAGACATAGTGTATCTCTCACTGTTCCCAGCGAAATTGCCGGAAACTCGCAACGATCGGTGGTCGCATGCAGTTATTTGACGTCACTCGACTACGATATTTGTAACCTTGGTTAAGACCTGAAAGTCTTTTCAACTTTTTCACTGAATTAATTTCTCCAATCGAGCCATACGTGGGGTCTATTTTTCTTTGTGCTATTCAGGGATTAACCTGCAGGATATATGCAGTACAAAAAATGAACAACGATTTTTCCTGCCGTGGCTCAACAATTGTTTATTGGATTTTTCAAAATGGAAAACGAATAATAGTGATGCATCGGAGTTCCACGAATCGATATCGTCCAATGATAAATGAATTAAGAGGAACTATTCTAACGTCATGGAAAAATTCAAAATATTTATTTGGACACATTCGGAGTAACAGTGTGGCGGTTTAATTTACTAAACAAAACACGCCTGAGTGGAGAATTATTTTAGATCATCAAAAGTAACTTTCTGCCTGTGTATATATTTTTATTTTTTCTTTATTAAAGAGAAATGAAAACAGGCGAAAATAGATTTTTTTGCTACGGAAAACTGCTTGACACTGAAGCCCGAATTTAAATTGAGGCGACTTTACATTCATGCAAGGAATTCATTTCAATTTGATGATAACGGAACTTTGTTGATTAATCTTTTTTTTATGTGAAGATTTTCTGTAAAGTTTTTCATTTGATAATTAGTTAAACAAATGCCCTATCTTACTGGAAAGTTTGTAGTATTTTTACTTTTATCTGTTGAGGCTTACGGGCCTTCGAATTAGAAAATGCGCACACCTGACCCCAACAGCACTACTAGTGACATTAAAGCTCCGATGATTATAATTTCGGGACATTGATCATCTCGACCAACAAGAGGCTTTACACCCAAAGGTTCGTTTCAACTTGATTCCGGAAAAAAAAACCCTTATTGCCGAGAGTGTGACCAAGTGGTGCTTGCTAAACGTGGCCGAGTGCTGCGCGTATAGTTATAAGATGAAAGGTAAAGGTTTGATGAGAAGTGCGAGAGACGGAGGGCAAAGGTCACGAATCTCTTGCACGTCGAAGAGCCTCGATAAATCACTTCCGAGTGGAATTCAATTGTGTTCCATGGACAACAGGACGCCCTCGGTTTCGCCCGTTAACGAACCTCGTATTCGCATCTGCGTTCTCGTTGTGCCTTTGCCGATGACGGTCCACACTTCATTCCGTCCGATAGGCCGCTTCGATGATGCCGCTAATTTAGTTAGCCCTCATCCAATACCTGACCGATTAACTCTGGAATCTATTTTCACTTCATACGTTGCTGCCCATCCACACAAATTTTCGATATATAGGCGGTGAAAGATTGGTCGCTGGATGTGAATCGGTGGTCAGCGGGTGAGAACCATAATGAACTGTTTATTTCTTAGGATTCACATTTCAAAAATTGTACTTTCGCGTAAAGACAAAAATTGAAAGAACTGTTTCTTTTACATCAGTTGATCGATGTTCAATAAAAACTAATGCCATAGTAATAACGTTATCGCACTTCAAGTGCAAAGAATTACGCTGTCGTGAAAAATGAGAAAAAGCTTCCGTCGCTTTGAGCAACTGAAATTGAAAAGAATGAGCCAACGTAGGGTGCAGGAATCTTAGATTAAAAATGTGGGCATGATTGCAAAGATTAAGTTGAGAATAAAACTTTAAACGCGTTCTTTTCGGAGCTGCTTTTCAAAACGGTGGACATGATCTATTAACACGTAACGATCAGATGGACTTGAAATTCATTACATTTTACCGTTGTAATAGTAATTTAGTCTTGACAGCTATTTTTAAACATTTGTTTAATTATTTATTGTTAAACCAATGCATTCATGCAAATTCACATAATCTTAGAAATACAGGATTTGAAGTATTCATTTTGTTAATGTCATAATAAGTATGTCAGCTTTTAGAACAGTATTAATTGACTTCTTAAAATGAAATATTTTCTTAAAGTGATTAATATTTTATAACAGCCTAAAATTAAAAAAAAAATCATCATAACTCGGAACTATTTTTACCCCTAGTTAATGAGGCTTAATTTGATGCCCTATAACCTCTAGAATTACCTATTTTTAGAAATAGTTCAAATCAATTATTACTATGCATATTTTTTAATTATCAAATGCAAGTCACTAGAAGAACACTCGTTGATCGAATACCTACATTCGTTGTGTTTTCATCAACAATACAATTTCATATACATATCGTTTTTTTTTTAATCAAAAATGCTTTTAACGCGATACGAGATCGAAATTTACAGAATTCCGTTCTTTTTCCACGATAAAAGTGTTCCACGAGAATTTGCCATAGAAGATAGGTAGACTGCAGCGTATTTCTACAGTGAAGCTTCAATTTCCTATTATCGAGAACCACGAGCTTGCAAGATCCGGTGGACCGCGAATCTAATCCACGTATGGCTTGTCCCTCGCTCCTCTGGTACCCTGACGCTAGTCTCTAGGTCAACTCCCGATAATTCCCGTGGTCAGCCACGCCAATATCGAGCCCATTATCTCCCCGATTCACACAAACGTCCGTGCAAGAGCATATTCTTGGGAAATTGATTTCTCTTTCATAGCTAATCTCGAGAGCGCAGTGACTCCGTCTGGCGTATCGCCCATCGGATACCATACACGTAGAAGTCGAATGGAGTAATAAACGTGACGACTCGTGGAAAATCGGATGACAAATAGATTTTTCTACCCGATATCGAGCTTTCGCCACAAATCGTTCCCCCATGAAAATCGGGAAATTGTAAAATGCACAATTTTCTTTGTTTTTTTTTTTGCATTTATTAAAACGTCATTCACGGTTGCTCGAAGCCTGATCGCGTTTAATCGACCTAGGAAATTCAATCTATGCCCGGGCCAGCCGAAAAAAGGGAAGAAACGATGAAAATCTTGATGTAGTTCTCCCCTTTTTGACTCCAGGCATCTGTCTTCGACAGGTATCGATTCTTTTTTTCTTGCACACCCGGATATCAGATAGACGTCGAATCCGGTTTCTATAACTTTGGGTTTATGTGTATATATATATATATATATATACTTATATACGTGAGTATATATACTTATAGCAAAGTGCTACACATTGGCACAAGTCATTCAAGTTGTGTAGTACTCAGTTACCAATATATTTTCCCACGCTCTGCGAGAAGTGCACGGATGACGTTCGAGGACGCACGGGATTCAAAGAGAACATCTCACCTTATACAGGACCACAAGTACATACGGTAGAGACGGAAAGAGGCGCCAATGCTTTCACGCCAACGACATCGAAATATACCTTCCCCTTCATGCTCTCGCACTGATATTCTACCGTTCATATCGCTCCATACATCGGATAAGTTTGTATAGTTGTGTGCGTATACAGGGTGAGTCATGAGAGACAGAATGCCTGAATATCTCTCTTGAATCTGAATAAACGAAGGATGTATATACCGGTATTTGAATGGTTTGGAAGGATATACATGTCTGTGCAATATTTTTTTCTAGGTCGTAGGTCTTCCTATGTTACATGGCTGAATTCATCTGAATGATGGCCAGGCTATGCAAGGGGACAAAATATCCATTGCATTAAAAAACCTTGAAGACCTTGAAAAAATCGAAACAAAACAGAAGTTGAACTAAAATATTATGAAAGAAATAGACTTTCTTCCAAATAATTAAAATTAAATAGATAAGTATCTATGAAGAGCAAACGTGGAGAAATCCCAATTTATAGCCAGCACATGGATACATTGAGTTTCATAAATCAAGCAAACCGAAATGTAAACACGAAATGTCCATTTATGTAGCAAATATTTTCTTTTTTTTTCAATTTCTCGATTAGGAACAGTCGGCGTTAAGCGAAGCTAATTTTGTTTATTGGATGTTCGATTTCGACGTCCATCTCGAACGCTGACATTCAACCTGTATCCTGAAACCTATCTAAACACTAAAATCCAACCTAAGCGCTGAAATCAGCTCGTTTAACGAGCGGGAACGAATTTTTGTTTTCATTTCATTTCCTGATGAGAAACAGTTCATTCGATATCAGTCCAATTTGGTTTAGCATCCTACCTTTTAACGCAATACTCTAAAGGAGTGAACAGGGAAGCTTATCACATATTAAAAAAAAATGTTTGCTGACACGTTCAAAGCGACTGTGTCGTAATAGTGAATTATGAAAGCCATATCGGAAACAAATTAGTCATCAAAGATGCAAATGTTAATAATTTCAGGATTTGATTTCTATATTGATTTTTTTTTTCATTATAATATCGATTAGCACGATACTCGTGGCAAAATTTAATTCGGTACAATACCTTAGACATCGTCGAGAGGTCCATCGGCACGCGCTGGTACTCTATCTTTGATGATCTCGTGTGGCGCGACCGGGTGTCCCCGGGCACCTGGAAGGTAGTACACGAGGCAGGACACCCCGACGAGAAATAGAAAGAACAAAAAGACGAGGTCGAACATGAGAAGGGAGTTTAGGGTCATTAGCTGCATCGTGACCCCCGCAACACTTTTTTCACCATTACACTCGAACCGCACGCACAATCGCGAGGCTGTTCGGCCTTTCGTGTGGAATGATATTTATAGTTGGTGAAGTAATCCGCAACTATGTTTCGCAGTGATCTTAAATACAGATAAAAAATACGTTACTAAGTGAGATCTCTGAGTCAATTTTTCGGATAACAGCTCCACGAATTGTAAACAGTATCGATAATTAAGGTATTACTGGATGGACCGTAGGGCAAAATTGCAATCCAAAATGAGGAAATCATGGATTTACAAGTCTAATAAACAGCTAATTTAATAATATATTAATAATGAAAATGCATAATTCTCCACTTGTAATAATAATTTAAAGTAAATTCAATGACATTGGCATGTGCCCACCTGAGGTTTTATCCGTAACTGTACATCCATTCCAACTAACCAGCAAAAAAATATCTTAATTCTTTAATTCAACACATGCAGGTAATCTTATTATTATCAACAATTACCAAAAAATACAATATATATTGAATTTCTCCATTGATTGCTGAGTAATCATCGTTAAAATAAATATTTTCATGATTTTCTAAACTGACGGCCTAATGTGACTTTGATTATTTGCCGTGACGTAGACTATTTGTTCGAAACTTAACCTGATCAGTCATCAGTGGCATCAGTGATCATCAGTGGCATCATCGTAAATCTTAATGATATACTATTTTCCGTGTTTTGGCGATTTTTTAATGTCCATTCAGTAATACTTTTAGTCAAATAATAATGTTTCTAATTAAATTGTCCTAGCCTATATCACAACCGGTCCATTGTAAAACATTCCAAGCTTTTACGATTCCACCCCATTCACTTTTATCGGGCGGTTATTTTCAGGTACCAGTGAACCTTTGCAAGGTTTCTCACAAGCTCGTAATCCAGCACAGCAGTACAGAATTCTTACAAAGGCACAGGGAAACAGTCGAATACCCGTGTTGATGCAGGTGGTTATATTTTGGTGTTTTTCAGTTGTGTGAAGCGAACCATCTAATCGTTTGTAGACGTATAAGCCAGTGAACGGTTAAACGGTCATCCACTCAAGTATTGGCTAAGTTGCTCGACATGGAAAGTCATCGTAGTCAAATTCGTACCACGTGGTCACTATAAACTTTTTAAATCCTGGTCTATATAGATACATGTACTCGGTATTATCATCCGCACTGATTGAATTCGGATTGGATGCATTATTGATCGTTGGTTATAATTAGAGGAAACGAATGGATATTCCGGTCGTTCCACTTCCGGTATCCCTTTTTTCGTAAGATTCAATAGAAATACACATCGATCAAACGGGAGCTTCGGAAATTTTTCCTCGTTATCTCGCCCGCGCAACACCTGCCAATGCACTGTCAAGCTGGAGAATCGTTCGCACCCTCGGAGGCAAAAAAAAAACATTGTACGATAGTATCTTGCTGTCGACGAAAAAAAAGCTCCTGATGAAAATGTCTGTTTTTTACACAAAGGACAGGCCACATGTGAATCTGGGCGTATATGTGTGTTCGTTGATGTGGATGTTGAGAGATGAAACCATACGGAGGCAGAAAGAGAGATAGGTAGGGAAAGAGAGAGAGAGAGAGAGAGAGAGAGAGAGAGAGAGAGAGAGAGGGAGAAAGAGTGAAAGGGGATGATAGGATTATAGCGCAGTTGGAAAATTTGAAAGTCAATTGACGACTGAAATTCATCGTGTGCATCGATGTACAAAGTTTCGCGTCCGTACCCCAATCGAAGTAATCGAATCAATGCGATAACAGGAACATGCCGGGACAGAGTTCTGATGACGTAACGCAGCGGTATGACGTACGAACGGTCATCCTTCCTGCTAGCAAATGTAAATTGGCGAATGTAAAGTGGTTTATAATTGATTCCTGGAAGTATGCACGAATCTCCACGGTACGAACTATGTGAATCGTACATGCCAACCAGAAGTGAATGGGAACTCTACAAGTACCCAGCCACAACAAACTTCATCGTTTGTTCGTTCCAAACTTTATTCCACTGCATTCGAACCGCAGAAACTGGATGACTGAAAGATGTCGTAGTGAAATCCAACCTGAACGTTTCCGGAATCCAGCCAGATGCGAAATCTAACTTGAACGGTGAAATCCAACGGAAACAGTGCATTCAAAACGGACAACGCTGCTTACGTCGTACAGCATTGACCACTAGCCAGATGGCCGATTGGAAACGTACATTAACCAAATAATATAATTAACCAAATATATGATAACTTGTCGAAAAAACGAAACGCGTAAGCCCTAATTAATATCATCGTTTTCAAATATGACAACACAAGGAAGAATCTACAATTAGTATACAATCTTAAAAAATAGACTGCCATATGAGAGCATGCTTTTTCCACGAATCGTTCCGAAACCGTTGACCTGTCGGATCTGCGCAACCTAAATCTCATCCATGGACTATTGAATCCTCGCACACGAATGCCACTAAACCTGTTATCCTCCACCGACCCGAATATAATACAGCAGTTCCTTCACGTGCAACACTGCAACAACAAGGGTCTGCGACATCCCCCTGCTTTTTGGGCGTTCACAATAGAGGAAGAGAGTTTCTAGGTAGAACGGTTCAGTGGTGAAGTCGGAGAGAAGAAAGAAGCCAGTGACTCTTCAGGAGAATCGATAGACTTGGGTAACGATTGATCGCTGATTAGACATATACCGCAGCTTGAGGGAAGTCCTTTTGTACCGATGCCGATGGTGAAGACGAAATTGAAGAGAATAGAAATTTTTCTTGAGACGGTAGGTATGAAGGAGCAGGTATAGATTTGCGGAAACTCTTTTGAAAACAACAGTCTTCTTCGTTCTCATTATTATTAATGGACACAAATCAGGAACACAAGTGGATATGTAGGTAGGCACGGGTTGGCTACAAACCCAAACAAACGACAGTCCCGCAATTGAACACTTTAAACAAACTGCACAAGAATCATCTAGTTGATAGGACTCATACTGAACATTGAAACCTGAAGTCCAATCTAAACGCCGATTTCTAACCTAAACACTGAAATCCAATCTGATCTCTGAAATCGAACTGAAACGCTAAAACCAACCTACATGCTCAAATCCAACCGGAACGCTGAAATCATACTTAATTGCTGAATTCCAGCCTGCGCGCTGAAATCTGATCAGCCAGAAATTTCGCGAACCAAAATAATTTCATTAGAAAGAAGCCTTTGCAATTGATAATATCGTTAATACTGGGTTTTTAGGCCGATCAGTTGGATTATCAATATCGGAGGAGAAGATGAATCGAATCTCATTGTCGTGAAGTCATACTTGACATTATTTCGTTTCCTGGTTGAGCGAACCATATGAAGCGGATTGGCATCGCTGACATACATTCCGATTTATGGCTCTGGCATATTTAACGCTTGTAGTACACGTGTACGAGAAGACTCAACAACACATCACACAGTATAATGGAACGTGGAATGGTGCCGATCTGTTTCTCGTTATTCGCTGACACCCCGTTGTTAGCGGGTCAACCCCAACGGATCAAGTCGAGCGATTTCACTCTATAGCTTCAACTATTCACTTCAGCAGGACGAATGAATTTTCTCTGCTGCCTGACACGTCCATAGGAGACTTCGATATTTTCTCGCTTCTCACCCACGTGGACAATTCATCCAAGTACCACATACAATATTCAATAAACATCCAAGGGCAGAGGGATGATAAGAGTTCAAATCGGTGATGCTTCGAGACTTAATCATGATATTGGGGGGATGATGCTTCGAGACGTAATCATGATCTTTTAAGGGTTTTGATTATGGCGCGCTTATTAAAAAAAAAAAAACTCATTGTCACTGTCAATGTTGACACAATTAACTCCGAGATTGATTTTAGCAGGAGCTGATGGACGTAATTAGAAGTTCATTGTGAACGGTAAAAGATATCGTTCGTTATCTCTGTAATGCAGGCAGCTTCGATGAATTGAAGTCTCGTCGACTTAATTCGAGAATAAAAGACCGAATTTCCATTCCTCCTTAAACGAGAAAAGCTCCTCCCGTTCGAACCTTCGGGCAGGTGTGATTGATAAGAAATTCTATCCTACCGGGATGTCCTTGGGGATCTTTCACTGGGAAGTTCATCTTCTATGAAAATTGCCGAGTTACCGAGACCGGAGTACGTTTAGTCGCTCATCACGCTATTTTACCTTTCAACCTCGTTTGACACTCAAGTTTTCTCTTCGTACGAAAAGCCCCAACGCTTTTTCTCTCGCAACTCGGAATTTCCACAGCCAACTCTTCCGTTTGGATACTGGAGACGAACAAGTCTCTGGATTCTTTATCGCCTCGCATTCAGGCAATCCTCAAACGTTTATTCGTCGAATTACTCACTATTTGTCGATGGGAATCCACTCGAAGATTAGTCTACCTTTTTTACAGCTGGAAGCCAGTAAAAAAAAAACAGAAATCCTACCGGTTATTCGAAGCATCCATAGTTCTCGTGTATCTTTCTTCAGATGTGATAAACTCATATTTTTAAATAAAAGTCGCCAATTTTGTAAAACTTCATGAAGTTTAGCGAAAAATTTACAAAATGAGGTTATATAGCTAAACACTAGAATAGATATAATAGTTGAAGCCTTATAAAACACACAATAAAACAATGAAAATATGAAATGTAAAATTTCGTATTTTAAATCCGAAATGTGAAACTTCGGATATTTAATGTAAGCTGTGAAAGTTAGAATTTAAAACGTGAAATGTAAAATTATAGATTTCGAATTCCTTCCGCATAAAAATACTAAACGAAAAAAAAATGGTAAATCTAAAACAACGAATCGTCCCAACAGAATCCTTAAAAAATCTGAATAAATAAAAATCCTTCAAAAGTTCTCGATTCAACGAAATAGTCAAACTTGCTATAAGGATAAATTGATGAGTCAGATAGTGTCATGATTTATCAACAGCTTCCGATGACTTCAAAGATAGATTTCGATAAGGACAGTACTCATGTATTTCTAGAGTGAATTGACATCATCCTACCACTTCGGAGAGCAATTCAGGAGACAAAAGAGGGTGAATAATGAAAGGGCCCCGAGCACTTTGCGATTATTCGAATAGCCCTTCGGTCGAGCCGCAAAAAAAAGAAGCGTTATCAGAGTGGACCCGGGGTAATCTTCCGGTCCACAAAGACTCTAGGGTCGAGGGATGATAGTTTTTTTTTTTGTTGCGAATTTCGCAACAAGACTGCCATAGCACTGCAGAAGCTCAATGAAATTACACGATGCAAAAGTACTCTCGTACATAAAATCCTGCAACGATCGTACTGGCTACCAGCTCTTCGTTCACTAACAGACTTAATGAGAATAAGAGAGAGCTTTTTTTTATGGGGCTGTTTAAGCCGCACGTACTGAAATGGCGAAATGGATGTCATAATAACAGTACCTTCATCTGTCTCTGTGCTTGTCCATCTCCGTCTTAATTATCTCTTTATTATCATCTTTTTCTGAAAAGTCTAAACGCGATAATCAGTTTAATTAGAGAGCTCCAACTTGCATTATTTATGGATCAAAAAGATTCATAGCTTCCGGATAACATTCTTTTTTAATCGCTTTACTGGAATCGTGCTTATCACAGGAGGAGAGAACTTCGTCGTCGTCGCAATATCGGGGAAAGAAAAAAATTCTCGGCTCTTCAGAAAACACCTCGAAGAGACTCTCAAGCTGGAGGGAAAATAAGGTAGGAGTAAAATAGTAAAGAATACTTCGAGGAAGTGTGGTACAATCAACTATCAAAAGAAACCTACAATAAAACGTCCGAGAGCCGGTGAGACAAATATACCACCGTAACAAGAGCTCGGAAACTTATCGTATCACATTTATCGTTCGCGTCATCGCACAGTTTTTTTCCATGAAATATAATCCAAGCTGAAACCCTCGAAAAATGTTCATTTTTAATCGTATCTGCAGATAACGTGCTGTCTGGAATTCTGACGTAAAGATACAATAAAAAAACAATAATCGTTTCTGAGCTCCATACGAATCATAACGCCTGGACGGAGATTAGAGAAAAAACATTACAGGCAACTTCAAGCAAGCTTGAAACGTGAAAAAGATAACAGTACTACCGAATGGACATTAAAAATCGCCAACATTCTTCAATATTTGAGAAACGACAGTTTTCGATACAATAATAACACATGAATTACTTTAAAATTTCTTAACAAAAAATTTAATTGTCGAATATATATATTTATATATATGTGTGCATTTAACACGATCGATTATAAAAACTCAGCTTCTGCAGGTGGAGGGTGTTGAAGAATGTAACGCAGAATGAATGTAACAGTCAATAAATAAAATAGTGAAAGATTCATTTTAACGATAAGTTAATCAATATTCATAGGAAAACTCCTTAAATATCATAAATTTGATATGGTTGTTGATCATAATTAATAACCATCATAAGCTAAGGTAAACGTATTGATTAAATATGAAAAATGATATATTTTTTGTTCAACAGTTCGCACATATGTACAGTCACTGAACAAAATTCAGTGAAGCACATGTCAATGCTGTCGAATTCAACTTCAATTATTCTGAAAAGTGGAAAATTAACGTTTGTGTCATTTTGTTATTAAATTGGCTATTTGTAAAGTTAAACATGTAGGGGTTTATATACACTTGTGAATCCACGATTCCCACATTTTGACAAACTTTTAACCCAACTGTCCATTCAGTAATACTTTAACTGTTTGACAAAAAAAAAAAAAGTAGAAATGAAGAAAAATTGCAAATTGTACAATCTTTCTTGCCAGCTGTACGCTGTTTACTTTTGAAAATTTTTCATGTTTATAAAATATACCAGAAAATCGAAGAAAAAAGAGCACACTTGAAAAAATTCGAGGTTCGAGCGAGGTTGAACAATATCCGAGGTTCATAATTTGATAGACTGCATATAAACATTTTGGTCCTTACAGAATAAATGGAATAAAAATTTAACCAATACAGCTCGTTTGTTGAGCTGCAAAGGATTTATTTTTTATATTTCTACTTGAAGGATAAAGCCAGAATAATCTGCAAGTTTTCAGATCCAAGACGTCCAAAGTTAAGTTCAGCTGAATGTATATTAATACTCATCAACGTATATGTAACGCCCATTTAGCGTGCCACGTTCGCGTCCATTGCCCTTTACATACCCCCACGCGTTTCATCCGGCTTTCGTTATAAGCCTCTCTAAAGTTCTTTGCGAATCATTGAAAGAGTAATCTAGAAGTCCACGTAAAAAAAGTGGCTTTACGCGAGGACCCATGAGTCCAGTCGGAGCTTTTCGATATATTAGTCGTACGCTGTCCATCGTACAGATTACGATATTACTGGATTGATATTTATTAAACGCGAACATTTTTGCAAATTCAAGGAATAATAATACATTAATAGAATTCGATAATAATACAAGCAAAATAACATTGATTTAAAATTTATGAAAAAAATATATAAATACATACATTATTTTATAACTTTACACTATATAATTTAATAATTATAATCGTATGAATTTAAACTTTTGCAGACGATAATGGGTGCAAAACGAATGAAAATAAATCAACTTGGAAGGCAACTTATAAAATAATGAAACATTTATTTTAACGATGAATTAATAATTAATCATTAATCATTGTAAAACGCAATTCATATTGAGGTTTTGGGTGGTAATGATTATGAAATTAAACATTTCGCAGGCTAAACATATCCAGCATGATATAAACATATTCACTTCATGATTACCCCAAATTACAAAAAGTTTTTACTAACTTTTTGCCTGACGGTCTATCTCGTAATTCCTCAACTGCGTGGGCATTGCTATTTGCGATCCTTCCTATAGTGGCAGATTTTCCACTTTATACATACGGAAGTTGTATATGAACGTGCATTTTCCGAATCAAGCATAAAAACATTCAAATGTGAGCATTGCGGTTGCTGCTTTTTTCATGTTCGACATGACCAGACCAGGATCTATTTTACAGGAACTTTAAGACTAGTTAACACGTGTATTGCGACTATACCCCCGATATAACCCGATTCTCGGTGAGGAAATTACAATTATATATCGGATACAGCAATTCCATAGACATATACAAACGTTCCTCAAGTTCAAAAATTCATCCTTAAACTATACTTTTTTGAATATTCTTTTTGTTCATTATCGTTTGAATATCCTTCGCTCAAAGCTTTTTTCCACACTTTATAGAATGGGTAAACTTTTATTTAATCCCAAATAAACCTATACTATAGAAACGAATAGAAGCTCTTTGAGTTAAGAAAAAAGTATTTTCAAGCCGTTTATTTTTTTAATAGTATTTTTATTTTCCTCATCTCTTTCCAAAACTTGTTTTCAGAAAATGTTTTTATTATCATTTATTATCATTAATAAATAATCCAATATTATTTATACTTTTTTTCATCATCCTTCAGCTAAAACTTTTTTAGCATTTTATCCTGTGCCAGATATTTTCAAGCTACAAATGAATTATTTTGAAACTGTCTTTTGTTAAATATTACTTTTTTCCGTTTTTTTTTTTATTATTAGAATACGCTCCGTTTATAACTCTCTTCCGCATTCGATCGAATGGACGAATGTTTTTCCTAAGGACGTATACGTGGGGGTCTGTATATCTACATAAACTTACGAACAACAAACCCGGCTCACTGCTCGCAAAGCAGTTACCATAGCACTATCTATGCTCGGATACCGCGAGAGTATACGAACTATCCCTCAACGGTTCAATCCGTGATACGATCGCATCCAACTACATTCGAATATTGATCATCCTGAGGACTTGTATGCCTAGGAATATGTGCATTGAAGAGGTACATGACGGATGGATACACGCGGAGAGCTTTCTAGCTCGAACCTATCAACATATGTGTACTTACACCCACGCATGTGTGTATATATATGTATATATATAGTATTAATATATATACGTATATATTTATATACGTGTAAATATGCATATATAGATTAATGACATTCCATCCCATTGATAGTATTCGAATTCACACACAACTTGTAATCGTTGCCTGACCAAATCGACCTGCACTACTCCCTCGATGTTTTGATACTATTGTTATCACTAGCATTGTTTGCATTATTGTTATGATGATTCGGTTTATAATAATAATTAACGTTGTCATCAGTATTATTATGATTATTGTCGTTGTCATAATAATTATCATAATAATTTGTAACAAATTAGTTGTAATAATTTATTATTAGTATCATTATGATCACTATTAAAATTAGTTTCAAAAAAATGAGAATACTTATAGTAATGAGAAAACTTTTTCATTTGTACAACGATTGTTATGATGATCAACATCATTATTATTGTTGTCGTTACTTACTACTGCATTATATCGAATAATAATAGCTTTGCTTCTATATCATATATTATTATATGATAAAAGTATTCTTTCTATAATATCACGGTATTCTCGCATATTTTTATTAACAGTAATTATTGATGATCCATGTAATAGATGACTCATATATTAAACAGTCTATGATACCAACAAAAAAACATTATAATCGCAATCAAATAAATATTCATTATTGAATTTATTTTTAAATATTCAATTTGATTGTACGAATTCGAAACGCTGTTTGTACTTTAGAAGTTATCATCCCCAGATGACGGTGCACTTATCTGGGTCGCTAATTTTTATTCATTTTCTTAATTCGGTTTTGCAGACTTTTTCTCACTTCATTGCAAGATTTATTAAAAGTAAGGCCTATTTTTCTGTATCAGAATATCGAATTCCGAAATGGAAAGTTTAGAAAAGGCTACAGAGTCCAGTCAAGCGATTTCTTCGCATTGAAGATTTATTCCCACTTTGGGTTTCACTCAATACCGGTTCCATTTCGCTAATGTAAATGACTACTTTGCTGTAATTAAATGGACGTCTGTATGTATGTCATCCGAACGAAATATATGCGTACCTACGTTCATTTATATACAGGCGACAATATTTCATGCAAACGAAACAGAACCAGTATGGAACGGGGTTGGATCGTTAAGTAGGAATTGTCCCCAAATCGCCCGAAATTATGATCAACGAAGTGATCGTCATGGGTTAGCAAAAAAGGTGAAAAAAAAGTGAAAACAAGAGAGCAGAGTTAGCGAATTTATCAATGGGTCGAGTGAGACGTCAGCTTTTTTTACTCGTCAAGAAGTACCGCTGGACAAAAATTGGGAGACCGGGTCAGCGAGAAAATATTCCCCCGATGTATACACGATTGAGGATTAATCGCGACATAAGCCAATAAGTGCGGCGATTGTGACGCCGAGGCTCTTTGACATTCGAGGAGTAAACGTTTTGTCGATTTCATGGTCGACCGAATGAAATTTCGTCAAAGGTATAGCATGCTTTTTCACGGATGCGGCGCATCACTTTTTTTCATTTGCTACTCACGTGCCTCGATGGTCAAATTAAAGACAAAAGACAATTGATCGTTTCCGATAAAACGGATTTTTATGTACGTTTGTACACACGGTAATAAAAAAAAGTATTAAAGTGCCATTCGGGATACCTATTTGTCAGTTTTTCCAATGTAAGAGGCGAGAAGTCCTTTTCGAAGCAAAGAGCAGTTGCAAAGAGAAAAATGTAGAGAGATCTGGTGCAGGTGCCATTTTTTAAAATGTTCTATTATTGATGGAAATCCCAAGGAATCTAATTAGTTCGCCGCGGTTTAATTGGTACGCCGATTTTTATAACGGGTGACTGCAATAGGGATACATTTTTTTTTCCTCTCTCCCAGCACTGACTGAGTTGAACAGCACAAACTTGAATGAACGTATATTCCATTCCTTACGTAGACTAACGCAGGATTTCATAACGAAAAAGAAGTATATACGTTCGTCCCTCTCGAATTATTTTGCACGAAACGAGGCCACTTATGAGCAACGTCAATACTCAACGTCAATGTCTCGTCTTGTCACGACCGAACGGTCGATACGTCAGTCATCCTTCTATCATGGGTTACCCCTAGCGACCCGTGATAAACAACAGTGGGCTTCGACTTTTTAAAATTATTTCGCTTGTTTATTTTTTGTTTTTTGCAAATTTCATGTAACCACTACGGCACTTTTCAAGGCGGCGGTTTTGCACGATTTTGCACTCTTAATGAACTTTGAAAAATAATAATTTTGCAATGGGACACTGTAAGCTTTAGATTTTTCTTTTTTTATTTTTGCATTTTTTCTTTTTTCGTCGAGATATTCGATATTTTGTCTAAATAGAAAAATTGCAGGCTGCCTCACACTTTTGGCTAAGGCTATATATATATATATATGGGGCATTCTTTGCCGATGGGTTTGACACGTCACCTCTCCGATTTGATCCGCGATTTTTTTTATGTTATGGTACTATCTCTGACAGGCAGTCGGGAATTTTTTCAGTTTTTTTTTCGGAACGATTTTACTCCAGAATATTTTTTATAAACAAAAAATTAATGCTCAGATTAAAAAATTGGAAAAAAATCACAGAAAGCCTGTGTCACATATCGAACACAGAGCGTTAAAAAAAAGTGTTACCAATTTTTTTCGCAACAAAATTAAAATAAGGAAAACATTTTTTTAAAGAATGAATAGCCGACAAAACACGAAAATTCTAAAAAAATCTGAACATTTCTGGTCAATTCTACGTGATGTCATGTAATTTTTGTCCTCTTTAACTTTTTTTCATGTTTCCTCTTTAATTTTCTTTTTCCATGTTTTTTTTTCGAAAAAAGCACGTTGTACACAAAACAAAACGTGCCCCCACTTTTTCTCAACGCTCACAGTATTTGATATGTGACACAGGATTTTTTTTCGATTTTTAAATTTGGGTGTTAATTTTTTGTTTATAAAAAATATTGTGACGTCAAATCGTTCCGAAAAAATCTGAAAAAATTCTCGGGTGCCTTTCAGAGATGGTACAATAACATAAAAAATTATGGGTGAAATCGGAGAGATGACGTGTCGAACCCAGGACGAATCCGCATGGAATGTCTTATATATATATATCCAGTTTCAGAAATTCGTTCACCAAGAGTAAGGTGTTGGGCTTTATATATTTCCCTGCAAGTATTCCCATCACGCGCTCGCGCTCGCTAATGAATTCTTTAAATTAATTACTCGTCTAGTCATAGAAGTTTCTAGTGTATCGTTATAAAGGTCTGTTTATCCTTACTCGTGCGTTCCCACGCTCCTCCCACTGAAATCCGACAATCCCCGATGATTCTTTCTATTCTGCCAATTTCGAGCATATTTTCTGACAACTCTTACTTGAAGATTCATTCCTCGCTGTGCAATTTTATCTGCCTTTTTCCCGCACTGCGAATTTCGTTTACAATCTCTCAAATTCTGTATTCTTTTAAAACCCAGTTTCTTAAGTCCATAAATATGCTCACTTGAAAAGCGAGCGGGGAATCAATGCAGATCGAAGGTTTCTTTTGTCAATTCGCTTTCTGGACTTTTAGGTAACTTATGATTACGATCGAATGTCAATAACAGTTTGAAATCGTTCTTTCGCGAAACTATCTCTTTTGAAAGTTCACGATTTATGTATGGATATTTATGAATGATTCTCTCGGGGTTTGGTATGTTTATTCAGTTTAATAGCAATTGCGTTTTGACCAACTTTATTCTGTTAAACATTATTTATTCATAAGTTATTCAAAAAGTGATATCCTTTCGCTTTAGTAAAATCAGTGGGAACTTCAAAAATGTTCTTTTGATGATTGAAATACGATTGAGAATAAACTATATTCAGAAAAAATCCATTTTTGGTGTCAGATCACATAGGTTGCTAAAACCGCGTACACTCTTAAACTCGAACTTCCTTTATAAAATTGTTTATGTTTTATTCTAAACATTAATATTTGTTGTGAACTTTTGTGAACGACTTTGTTAATGTACGCACAAATATATGTCAAAAAGATCTTTCAATGGTTTTACTTATTTCTTTATAAATAGTTCTCTTTAATATTCCTGATTTTAACATCATCATCATCATCATCATCATGATAATCACGTAATACCTTAATGGTTATTTTAAAAGAAAATCGTATCTTATTTTTATTTTATTTGAATGAAAGATTTAATTTTCTGATAATTGTCAATATGGCTGAAAGCCACGTATATTTCAATCCATGCACACCGACAGATGATAAAGGTTCCCTAATTTGCAAAAATTAATCGCTAAAGCCTTGAGATAGATGATTTAACGAAGAATGTATATCTTGCCACAAAGGATCTATGAGTTCGAAAAGTTTTATTAGAATAATAAACGATCGCAGCTCTTCTGAGTTGACGGAGAATTCTTTATGTCTACCCTTCATATAGATACATGCAATTTTCTCTCCATAATGGGATGAAATAGAATTTTCACAGAAACTTATTTACACTAGCGTTTACTGCTGATAATATATAAAAATATATTTTTTATCCTTCTTCCTCCTAACTGCTTCATCTTCTTTCAACTGAGCCTTCCTGCCTATCTGTTTGCCTGTCTGCCGTTCTTTCTCTCCTCATTTCTCTTGAAACTTCCGAAGACTTTTGCTAACGAGCGTTGGTGGTAATGAAATATTGGATGCTGAGAGGATGAGAAATGTCACGCGGCCGCCCACCCATCGAGATTGCAAATCGCACGTCAAACGCGATTTCATTCGATTCTCCAATTGGCTCATTTAATTTTCGTGCATTTTCCTCGTTAACGATAAAAATCAAGTCAACGCGAAATTTCCCTATTCCACTCCTTTTTTCGTACAAATATTATGATCGCTCTATATTGGTTGGAGGAATAAAAAAACCAACTTCGGGCAAAGTTGCTGCTTCCTTGCCACGCAAAATTCATCACTTTTTGCATTCAGTACATCTCTCAAAGGGAATCCTAGCTGTAGAAAATTACTTCAGAGGGAATCGTTTCAGCCGTGATAACAATACATTTAATTACTTTTCCCACATTTGTGGTTGAACGACAGGAATGCGAGACTTGCGCACAAAGAAAAATGGAAAGCTCACGGTTGCACAGATGGAAAATGAAAATTTTTTGTCCACGTGAATGCACGTAAAAGGAGAGTGCGGCTTTTGGTAGGAAAACTGGGAAAAATAAAATGAAGTAAATCCGCAAAACTGCCAAACGTTTCGGAGAGGAACATTTTAGAACTGCTTCTATTTGAAAACTGTGCATTGAAAATGGGCAGTTGTTATTAAATATACGTATCATCAGCTCGGATAAAAAAATGCGAGAGTGACAGAGAAGAATGAATTAGTTAGATGGTTGAGTTTGTTGCGAGAGCGAGGTTGATGGGAGAGGGAAAGAGCGAGAGAGGGAGAGATATTAATTTCGTACTCTCGAGTACAACCTCCTTAAGAGTACAATGCACATTTTTCCAAATGAATATAAGGTAGTGACAAATACAGTTCGCAGTATAATTTGAAACTCAGTTTAATGAACAATGTAGATAATAATATTAGAAAGTAATACGGCTGAGAGGTAGATGGAGAGAGGGAGATAGAGAAAGAGTAATTAATTGATTGAATTATTATTTATTTATGCATTGGTTGGACCTTGAGCTTCGAGAAGAGGGGGAGAAAAAGAGAGAGAGATTGATCGATTGCTCGACTGATTGATAGTTTTTTTTTGGTACCCCGGTATAACTTTTATGCAACGAAGGACAAATTGGAAACATTGTGGAAAGAAAATAAAACGCTGAATAAACTAATATACAATACGTAATACAAATATAAATGTAATAACATAAAAGTAACATAACATAACATGTAGGAAATAAAAGACAGATAGGGAGAGAGAGAGAGAGAGAGAGGGAGAGAGAGAGAGAGAGAAAGATGGAAGGACACAGGTGTATCCCCAAAGACCAATAATGCTCCAGAAAGAATAAATCTTTACGATCCATACAATTGATGTCATAATTGTTGAGGTTCCTTTCCGCAACCGCACATCAATCAATAACAAATCAGATCTGCCTTTCTTTAATAGCCACCAACAATCAACGCAAGTCCTCTATAAATTATCAAAAATAAAAGAACTCCCGCGAAAATCAATTCGTGAAACCTTCCTCAACGTTACGTCTCGATTATCGCACAATTTTTATGTCTATTCCCACATCTTTTTGGAACAATAGATAAAAAGTGATTTCTCGTTACGATCATGACAGTTGGACGGTTTTGCACGATTTGTCGCCGAAAGAATCGACCCGAGACACGATCACGATCGAAACGCTTCGGAAAAATAAATGTTAATAATCGAAGCCCGAAAATGTGGTGAGGATGAAAAAAATTGTAAACAGTACTAATATGTGATAAATATGACGAAAACTTAAAATTGCCGGGTTAGAAATAAGCCGGTACAGTCGAAAGGATGTGCAAAAGCAGCGTGAGAGATAAGATTAATGCTCGCTCCCTCGCGTGCGCCGTTTCACTGCGAGAAAGGTACTGAGGCACGTAGTTTCCTCGCGTTTGCGTTCAGCCACCCCTTCGTTCACGTTATTTCGTCTCACCCCTTGTAACCACGAGTTGTTCCCATTTCTCTCGCTCTCACTACGACCCTCTCGCTCTTTCACTCGTCTCTCTCCGTTTCCCTTCTTCACCATCCACTCCCTCATGAAATGCGCATCCACCCACGCAACTGTTGCGCCCCCGCTCCATTATATACCCTATCTGGCCGTTTCTCCAAGCAGCAGAAACAGAATCCAATAAACCTCTGGCTCCTTCTCCAAATACATCCTGTAATATATACATTTCCATACGTATATATATATATATATGTAGGAAAGGATATGGTCAAACTGTTATAATTGTTGATTATTGATTGGTTATCATCAGCCAATGTCGAGATTTTGGAAGCACTGCTGAATATTTGCTTTCAATTATATGGACGATTTTATCGAGGTTATAAGTAGATATTAAAAAAGGATATTGCAAAACCGTTGTGTATATTGATTGCTGAATATCATCAGCTCACCTGGCAATTTCGATGACACTGAACAAATTTATTTTCTATTGATGCTTATACGTACGGAATTTTTTTGGAAGTTGAAAAGCTTTTGAAGCGTTCTGCGTGATAGTTTTGAAAAATCGTGTTTCAATAATGATACAATCAGTCCTCGAAAAATGGAAACAAAATAAAACATTTTATTCCATCTTTTCATTACTGAATCACCATACAAACAAAGCTCGATAAAAGTTAAGTCTATTTTTTTAAGAACAAATGAGTTTTTACTTTCATCAATGAAGTAGCCAAAATTGAGTACACCGTTGAGCTCCTTACGTTCAATCCAGCAGATTGTTTAAAATTTCTTTAATAATATTTGTTATACTATTTGGTGCATAATTGTATGCATGTCCAATTTGATTTTCGTGTTATAATCGGTTGCTAATATGCAGTATTTTTTGTAATTTATTTTTATAACATTTATATCGCAACCGATAAAGAATATGAATATCAAAAAATGTTGGAAATATAGTGAACCATTTTTGCTTACTTTTTTAAAAAAAACCCCAGGTTACACTTTGATTGAAAAATATTGTTTGATTGAGTAGTACGACCGCAATTTTTTTTCCTTTGAACAAATGGTATACTGTGATGCAGCGAGCGCCGGCCTCTAATTGGAGGCTGATGCAACCGTGGCTAAAATGCCTGCGTCGAAGCTACCAACCAAAAGCGTGCCTTTCGGCGAATACATATCAAGTCGTAAGCACCCCAATTGACTGAAATTTACGGTCGGTCACTCAGTCTTCCGAGCTAACGAGTTGTGTTGATCCACGTGAAATAAACCATCACTCATTGGGGGCAGAGCACATTAGAATGAAATTAATCAGGGACGGTTGCTAGAAAAATGTTAATTCCAGTTGGCAATTTTCCGTCAGGACCGTTCTGTTAGTTAGCTGACTATTTAAAAATACAGTCAACTAACCTCGTTAATGTAGGCTCATTCGAATGAACTTTCTTTTTTGGTGAACTACAGAACGAGAAATTGAATTATCATATGTCTACAAATCATTTAAACTAATTCGATCAAATAATTTGAATCGATTTTTTATGATCTAGATAACGGGAAATTGAATATTTCTATGTCCATAAATTATTTTAAATGATTCGATCATGGCCTGACTTCATTTCCAACTGGTTGCCATGAATCGACTTTTTTCATCAGCCAATGACAAATTAATGAAGAAAAAGGACGGTCTCCCCTTTGATCAGCATAATTGGCAATATCGAGAGAGAAAAATCTCGACCCCCCGTGTTAAATTGATTTATCCGTCTCGCTGGTATCGTCGATGACACCCCCGGACTGCTTTTACCGGACTCCACCTCCCATTCGACCAACGGGTGAATTTCACATCGAATTCAAATATAATATATTTTGGACGTTTGAACTTTTTAGAGCCCGCATAATTAACGAAATTTTCAAGCACGACTGCTCATCGACAACCCCTCGTATGCGAGACAAAAAATTATGTGCGACAGTATATCACCTTTTTTTAATTTCGATCTTAATCAACGTCGTTGCAATAATTTACTTTACGAATTGTGCGACGAGTATAGAAAGCTTGACTCGTTGTAATTGGAGTTTTTCTCGAGTTCACGGCAACACTGTGCCTCCCTTAATGAGGAAAACCTTCGAAGAAATTCATGCATAGATGAAAAGAAAAACTCGGTAATGAACATTGCACGTTTTTGTTGAATAAAACATTTTTCTCTGCGTCCATATTAGAAGAAGTAAATTATACGGCATATAAAATATAAATTCAATTATATGCAGAACCATTCTTAAAAATATACGTTTGAATAATGATTAGATTTCATGAAAATCATTATTTCAAATATCATTGTAAATATTTATTTTATTTTATATCATTTCATTTAAAGTGATCATTTGAAATCATTATTTTAAACAGAATGAAAAAAAAGTTATGTTGATAGTTCAAGAAATTCGCATAAATATCGTTTTTATTACGAAATTTCTTTTGCAATACATTTCTGCCATTCAAACGAACAAATTGATAAATGTATGCCAAGTTATACGTCAGTAATTTATAAAGGTTTACGATAAATCATTAATGGAAATATGGATGACACGATAGCAAATGATCGCACTAAATTTGCATCAATCGACATGTATATGAAAAATTTCAGAATAACAAAAGCTTCATAGTATGATCGACGATAATTTCACGAGAATTGTCTGTCATAGGACATCTACTCTCAAATATGGTATGCCATGAATATTTGAATATAAACCGATATATATTATACATACTGGTGCTATACACGCTTGTATATTATAAACAGTATATAACTATACAGGGTGTTTCGTAAACGGACACTCATTCCTTCTAGGGGGTAAAAATTTAGCTCATTTGCAATAAGGATACATAATATACTGTACGTGTACCAATACATTCCAAGTGATTAAAGATTTTATGTTTTTTTTTTTATTGAAACATTAAGTGACAAGAATATGTACGGTATTCGACTAACCATTAAAATATTTTGTAACAATTATATTAACCAAAAACCTATTAGAGATACCAACAATATTGCAAACACTTATATTTTCGAAGTAAAATCTTAAGCCACGTTGAAAAAAAAAACAATTAGTCTCATCTACAGAAACAGCATGTGTGGGTAGATTATTTCCATAAATTCCTTATCCCATTAGCTTTTTAAAAAGGTACCGATATCCGTATAAAAAACATGACACTCCTAAGTAATAAACAGTATATAACTGTTTATTAATTATTGTTTACTGTTTAAAATAATGATTTCAAATGATGACTTTAAATGAAATGATATAAAATAAAATAAATATTTACAATGATATTTGATATCAAAAGTAGGTAAACATTTCCAGGAAGAGCAGTCAGCTTCAATTACCTGACACGGTTTAAAAGAAAAAACATCAGAACTTTTTACAAATTTGAATGCTTCCCATCAGAATGATGCCTAAGTACAACAGTATGTTATCGAATAATTGAATACGATTGCATTTAATTTCATTTATTTAATTTTGCATCCAGGGTATAAGAAAATTGAATATTTTATTACTTGAAAACTATTAGTTATTGTACAGTATATTATGGCACCTTTTTTGCTGCAGATGGGCTCTACTTTTACCTCTTAGAAAGACTTTCTTGATTTATCAAACATTTTGTACAGTGACTACGTATTGACAAATATATGCTCTATTTTACGTAAGTCGAAGAAGCACCGATTATCGGGACGTACGTAGAACAGTCAAAATTAATACCCACGTGGAAACGCACTCGCGAATTTAGTGAAATTTAATCCGATTACTGCAAAGTTCCGGCGTGCATATATCGCGATTGGGATATAACGAGCAACTTTCACTCAATCGTATAAAAACGTTTCGAAAGAAAATTGTACACATTAGATTACAGATTCCATATCGCGATAACGAAGAGAAGAGGGTGAAAGAAAAAGTTCTGTCTTTTCCTATATTGACATGGGCGAAAGGCGACCTTTTTTCTATAGCATTAGGAGGAAAAGTACATACAGCTAACTTCGGGGTCCAAATGTTTCATATATGAACAGACATAGTGACCGGAAGCTTCGTTCGTTGGCCTGCGGAAAAGTTTGCTCGGCCTCCGACGAGTAATTTCACAACAACTATTCCGTTTTGATCGTGACATCGATTCACTCAGAACTTTCCTTTTTTTTCATCCAAATGTAAGCAATAAACGAATTTTCAATTATTTCTCACCCATGTTACCCACCAGATCCATACTCGGTCAAAACTCAATTATTCTCGAGTTCATAAATGTGGATTAAATTGACACCAATAAATGAGTGAGAATTATTGCACCATATAATTGAACCGAATAATGGAATCGTATAACTGAATCAAAATAATTGAACGGGAATGAATCAGAACAATTGAACCGAATTATTGTGTCAGCAAATTCAACCGAATAATTGAGGCAGAATAATTGAACCTAATAATTCAGTCAGGATAATTGAATAATTTAAAATTCATTCGTTGTTCCCAGTTTGATGAAACAAAAGCGGAAGGCAGAAGAAATTCTGAAGAAAATGGGAAAATGGGAAATTGGAAATTCTGAAGAAAATGGGAAAATGGGAAAAGTTCATAAAACAATCGAGGGAATTAAAAAAACAACAGGAAGACATATATTTTTTCGTGCTCCGGCGATCGTGTTTTCGAGTGTTTCTTTCTGTCTGGAAAATGTGACCTTCTAAAGTTGGAACATGAAATTCTACTGATAGCCCTTAAAATAATAAGCGAGATAGAGGGGAAAAAGAAAAATGCGCACTTCACGGGATCGCAGCATTCCCGATATCTATCAAACTATTTGGAAAATCTTCCGGCGTACGTTCAACATTGGGATTCGAGTTCGAGTTTGGAGAGATGAATCGACCTTTCGAGCCAAGTTTTTCAAGAAATTTATTCCATTCAAGACCCCTGGATGGCCGAGACTTTGTTCTTTAGCACAATTGTCGTTGCCGTATAGATATTATACACGTAGGCGAGAGGTCAACTGCTCCCGTGTGCAATTATTCGTGTGTGAACGTGTTTCGGTCGGCGAGCGGAAATTTATAAAAGCATTCACCGAGTGGCCTATTTTTTATAAATGATGAAAGAGTTTGCGTTTTCGTTGTTTATCGAAAATTGGCGATATTGAAAGCCATCGACGTATATCGAAATATTCCTGTTTTCGTTAATAAAAATATAGTTAATAAAGCTTTTTTAACTTTGGATTTCAATAAAAATAAAGACCTTTTGATTTTCGACGAATTTAGTGAGTATTTTAGCCATTGAGAATGTAAACATACGTTTCCAGTTTATTGAAAAGAAAGCGAAGAATTTTTTCATTTTGTCCCCTTTTCACACAAAGAACGTTAAATTCGTACACATATGGGAAAGAAATCGTTAAAAAATTACGCGCCTTACTGATGTTCCCTGTTTCCACCTATAAACACTCGAAACGTTCCAAACTTTTTTACGTTCGTTTGTCTTCCACATTCGGGGATCTTCATACCCTTCCTTCTGTGTTGGAATGTCTTTGCAAGATGCGAAATAATTTCTTCTGGAATTATTCCAAATAGTGGAAATATCATATCATCAAGATTTGGGATCGAGCGAGTTGTTCGGCTAAGTCAAAATAAGTACACTGCGCTGTCGAGTCTGGCAGTAAATATATTAAAAAGTCAAAAATTTCTTTTATCGATGTAATAATCAATAATCATTAGAAAAGTCAATATATTTTAAGTTTTCAGATAATTATAGATAATAATTAGATTATGTCAATATATTCATTAAGTTCAAGTATTTAGAAATGTTTCTGTTGGTTTATTGGAACAGACGAACAGTCGCTGACAAAACGTCAGTTAAGCAATTTGACTGAAATTATTATTGAAAGAGGAAAATGAACATTACTTAACATAAATTTATCATTAAAGCTGCTATTTGTAAGGCTTAACATGTATGACATTATCTAGCTCACTAAAGCAACAATTTCATCATTTTGAACAAAGTTTTTGCCTGACGGTCCATTCAGTAATATCTTAAATAGGTATTGAATTTATCGACATCTAATAAGCGAATTGACGTGAAGCGTGGTACACTCATTTAGTCTAATAATAGTTTATTTTTAACACCATTCAACTTATTGATATTTATCATTAGTCATTAACAATAATTCCATTATTTTTTCGCAAATAAATAGACAAATAACAACTAAACTTTATAACACAAAAAAGTTCTATGAAGTCTCAGCCGATAAAATCTACTCGAAAAAAAATTTCGATAATTAATATTTGTCACAACCTTTAGTACTCAACGCCAACACAAATAAATGTGGAAAAGATTTTTCAATTTTACTTATTCATTGAAAATTAATTCCATTAATTAATTCTTATTACGGATTCGTCCCATCAGCGTTCCCTTAACAGTCGTAATTCCACCAATGCCATTAGCCTCTGCTTGGTAAATGCACGTACGAGTAAAAGTATACCGGAATCGTCTGTTGGGTGACAAGGGTATGCTCTCATCATCACGCTCAACTTGACGCGTTTTCTCGGGCGATAGCTGTATTCCAGCCAGTTCGTTCACCAGGATATGTAGGATACGTATACATTGATGGAAGTTGTTGCTTGCGAAAGAACGCGGCACCTTCTTTGTATTCCGATCTCGCGTGCAGCCTCGAGGCGGAACTTGCCAGGATAGGGGTGATACGGTGGAAAATAAGGAGAACCGATGTTTTTTTTTTTACTTCGTTTTTTATTTTTTTTTTTACGGGAACCCGCTTTAACGAAAGAAGATAAGGCGTATCGTGATCGACCCCCAGAAAAAAACACTTTATTTACGCATATCGATATATGACAAACGTAAGGGCGTAACCGCCATAAGTTTCGTACGTGAAATTCCTCGCGGCTGGTCTCTTTCCTTCGAACCCAAACAAACCCATACCCATGCCCATTACGGCCACCATAGTCTTCGAAAACGGTATAAAAGACAAGCTGGACGACCAACACCCAACAGTCGAGTCCGAAAAGCATCCGTGCTATTCACAGCTGAAACATGTCGCTCTTCGCTTCGTCAACGTCCCGCCTCGCGGCTCTACTCTTCTTCGTGAATTTCGTTCTCGTATTGGGCTCCCAACGGGACTACGACGTGAGAAAACTCGGCGAGGAACATCTACTCTTCACCCAAGATGATAGCGTGCCGCGAAGCGAATTGGTGATTTGAATTCAGATTTTATTTTGCTTTACTTGATCTCTTTACGCATGTTGGGAATGGTCGGCTAATCAATTTTCTTCGCACCCCTCCGGGTGAATAAAACGACCCGTTTTGAAAATTGTTGCATATTTTTCACTTGAAGGTCGATAATGTTTGTCAATTTCATATTTTTCGGTGCTTTTTTAATTATTATTATTTGATAACAAATATAATAACTAACCATAATTATTACATAATTATAGATAGTTTTTAATAAGTAACAAACTATTCTATATCTTGCAATGAAGAATTAACTGTTTGTGACTTTGTGAAGACTACATAGAAAATGATCACTCAAGTAATTAACAGAATTTATTACTATTTATTATTGGACAACAGTTGATCGAAAAGCGTAAATGAATTTTTCTGCTTCAGGCTGCACGTTACAAAAATAATGAATTCCCTTTCTCGAAGATAAACGAACCAACGCTTCCGATAACAAACAAACTCGAATGAAATACAAATCTGCATTGAAGCGGTGGCATGAATTAAATTTTGAAAGTTTGATTAAATCCGTGTCATCAATTATTGATACGAATGACGTTGTTCCATTGCCATTCTGTTATTGCGAATTTCGGCGAACAAAAAAAATGTTGTGGAAAGTGTGCAAATATTTTATAAACGCGAAAATACATTTTGTTCGCGAAGATCGATACAAAAAAATATATACGTGGTTATACATTTTCATTAATTATTGTTTTCACGATCGTACACAGATTCTCTTTTAAAATTCATCATTAATATTCTTTATAAAAAGAAATACATTTTTCTTTTAACAACTTTCAAGAAAACCAATATTTATGGAAAACTGTAAGCCTTGTTAAATATTTTTTTAACAATAACTTCTTTTCGCCCTGCTATTCTCGATACATCGGTGTATTGATTTTTAACAACAAATAATAAGAATAGAAAGAGAAAATTCTTAAGGTATTACTGCATAGACCGTTGGGTAAAAAGTATCCTAAAATAGCTCATGTAAATTGACACTTAGAAATGTTTATTTTACATTTTCTGTAATAAAACACGTTAAATTCGGTAATATTGGCATCTGCTCGATTGCGGTTTTGTCAGTGACTGTATATCTGTTCCAACTGACCAAGAAAAATAATCTCAGTTTCTAAATTGAATTAATACGTTAGATCATCTTATCGTAATCAATAACTATCCAAAAAGAAAATACATATTGAGTTTTCCAATGGTTGGTGATTAATTCAGTCATGAAAATTAATACAAAATTTTATTTTCAGCATAATCAATCGCGTGGTCTTGACGATGTATATACTTCTATTCGCTTTGCAACTATTAACATCTGAAAAACGCCCGTTTTACCATAAACTACCATGCTAAATCCATACGTTTCTGACAATTCCGTAAAAAAATAATTCGTAAAAAATTCCGTAAAGAAATAATTCGCGCCACATAATTTTATCAAGAACTATCATTTCCCAAATTAGCAAAAACCTTTGTGATTTTCTGAATATGCAATCAGTAACACCTCAAACAGTGACTAAACCTAACTAGAAAATTAAAAAAATTCGAAATAAGTGTACAGTGAGACAAGGTACAGTTTGGCATAATTCTACCCATTAATACCTAAACACCACTTCCTTCCCATTTTTCCAGTTCAAGAATTATTATTTTTTTTCACCGCATTACAGACGAGACTCGTTGGGGAGGAACGTGCAACTCGTTTCATCGGGGATTTGGCAGTCGGTGAGAGACGTGCCGACGAAACGATTTTTCGACGCACCGTCGAAGTATCAAATCCGACTGATGACGTGTACAGCACAGCGATCACCCTAAGCGTCACGAACGGTGAATATCATAAATCGGCAATATACAATCGATAGTATAAATCCCAACAGCATTTTATCCGACTTGTGAGCCAATAGCTCTTGTGACGAGCGTTTCTACGATGGAACGTTCCTTTTTATCGTAGTGTCTTTTTTTTCTTCTTCGTCTGAAAAAGTCCTCCCTCAAATGCATTGCTCGAATGACGATTGCGAAAAACGCGCGCTTGGGTGCTCACGTCGAAACGTTCATTTCCACAGGGATTATACATTACATGGCTGTACTGAACGAACCGGGTAGCTACGCTGTAGCTTGCGACGAACCGTATAGCCTCGGTACATCGAGAAGCGGCTTTAATATTCGCGTATTGCCGAACAGCAAGTCGACTCTGACGATGATAGTAGCGGCTCACTGAAGGACGCAAATTTCACGTTCCAAAACGAGGACACATAACTTTGAATCTTATCTGTAAATCTCACGCTGCTTTTTCTTTTTTCAAGCATACGAATAATTATAGAAGTCCTTTATATCGATAAATCTACATATGTGGTTCATTGGAAGTGTATGGTTTATATTGGATCCTAATATTGTTTCCGTCAATTCGGCAA
Source organism: Ophioninae sp. A BG-2022a (assembly GCA_030523105.1). Taxonomy (NCBI): domain Eukaryota; kingdom Metazoa; phylum Arthropoda; class Insecta; order Hymenoptera; family Ichneumonidae; species Ophioninae sp. A BG-2022a. Next base: position 140,245 of record JAPYZI010000007.1, read on the forward strand.
ATTCTAATATTCAATTTTATGTGTTGGGAAAAATTGATCAGTATTTCGGTTATTTATATAAAAGTGGATAGATGATATCGTTGAATCTTTATCAATGTATTTGAAATCGATTCGTCACGGGAGATATTAAACTTGACACCTCTAGATCGAATGTAAAGTCATTTGAACGAAGAATTTGATAATTCCATATCTTTCAATTTTGCTAACAACATTGGTTGTTATATATTTTATTTTAAAATTTGACAGAATATCACATTTCTATCTGAGCGTGGATAGATGATGAATGATTGACGTTAACATTTTAATATGAAGTTTGACAATTTCATCTATCCACCTTTGTATATCTATATAAAATGGAATAGATTTTTTTAGTTTTTTCCAATATCATAGATATTGAATGACGAAAAATGTCGAATATTTATCGAACATTGAATGATAAATAAATTGTGGTAAATCGTGATCAAATTTTCTTTCTTTTACGATAATTCTAATTATTTCCTTTAATTCCTAAAAAATCAAATTTTTTGAATTTTCTCAATGAGAACAGAAACGAATAAGGCAAATTGATAAATTATTTACGACATTGCTGGGCATTTGAAAAATCCCGTTCAATCTTCTCTGAACGCGTCAGAAATAATTTAGTGTGTTTGAACTGAAGTTGCAATTTATCGATCGAAAAATTTAACTGAACGATTGCTTCGGTAATTGCATAAATACTCAATGCCGAAACTGTATTCCTATTTTAGTGGACAGCAGTAAAAAGCTGTTTATCAATTTTAATCAAATGAAAACGAATGCATAAAAACTGGCACCGGTTGTAAAACTATTTACGATTAATTCAACCAACTTAAATAATTCTATTCAACCAGCAGTCGATGTTCCCCTTTTCGGAAAGACTCTTTGCATTGAGTTTGAAACCCTGCCGTATCGACGATCGGTAGAAATTTACCATTCGTCTTTTCAATTTATCAAACATGTACGAACAGTTATTGATACCAATCACGTTTATACCTCCAGCTCAAGGTCAATACTTTTTAGGCACGGCTTTAAAAAATAAATTATTCAATTTATTGAATAGTTTCATTTAAACGGTTCAGATAGTGAAGCTCTCAAGGTTTGCAATAAAAAGTACAATGCTTATACCTCCGAAAATAACGAAAAAATACTTTTGCATTTATTTGTGTAAACGCAAAACGTGAAATTCACGAAATTAACGTAGTCAGGAACAGAGATTGAGAATTTTCATCCACATGACATTTCCCGAATTCATTCGCTGCCGTTTAATAACTTTTTTACGAATATTTATTTGACGCTTTAGGCCGAATATGTAACTTGTTCAGAAGGAGAGACTGCAAAGGAGAAAACAAGGATCCTCTTTTAATCAAGGGCTAAAACCTTTCACCATCAGATTGATCTTTCCAATAAATTTCTTTGTCGAGAAATATAGTTAAAAAATGAAAAAATAAAATGTTTTATCGATCTCGGTGATTACTCGAACGAGGAAAGCTTCGATCGAAGCACTTGCGATAAGATAGCTCTCGATAATACAGCTGTCGTCTTTTTAATTGATAGAGTGTGTACACACTTCGTCATGATATCAACAACTTAAAGCTGAAGGTCAATGCAATTATTCTATTCAGACAACAGATTTATTTCAACAGATGATATTGCGAGTAAAAACGGATATAGAACTTTTTTTGAGAGGGACACAAGCTTCCTGTCAGGCAGGCACGTCGTCATAGGTTGGTTCGCACTGGACATAAAATAAATACTTAAAAAGTGCTTGTTACATATACACTTTTAATTTCAATTATTACTACATGGAATTCAAGGAAACTCTCCTGCTGAAAATATCGAATGTTGCTTCAGCATTAACAGTTTTCTTGTCTTGATTTAATATGCACTAATGTTAGTCGATTCAGATGACCTTATACCAGCCTGCTGCGAAAATACATATTTTTTATGACACATGTAAAGGAAGATTGCTTCGCAATGCTACTTGTCAAAAGAAACGTGAACAATAATTGACACAAGGTTCTCATATTAGTTTCAATAGTCCCTGCTGAAAGCCCTCCAGTAGAGTTTCTGTAATGAAACATTCTTAGATCAGAAATACATAAAAGTATTAATTATTCAAGCTGGGCTTCTGCATTTTTGCTAATTGCGATGGCGTAAATACTACACGTGCTCGAAACAAACCCAAACAAGGCATCTAAGTATGTTTCAAAAAACGAATGCTCTTTTTTTAATATTTTAAACCCATTAAATGTTAACACATTAATACTGCACTATTAAAAAAACTCAACACGTGTAAGCACAAACTTTCGCACGTTTCCAAGTATCCAAACGTGTGTCAAAGTATCCATTTATGCTCGAGTGTGTAATATAAAACACATAACGAAAATCCTAAGATTACACGCGTGAAAATATATAACAATACAAAAACGTAAAAAATGTAATTGTCTAGGGTCGTAGGTTTTTGTGCAGTCGATTTTGAACATCTCGATTTGGGAAGGAACAGTTTGAATTCTGCCTACAATTATGCAATTTTCCAAATGTTCAGAGAAAAAGTGCAATCTCATTACAAAAATACAAAAAAACGGTGTCCATACTTGTAGAATTGACGTGAGAAACGATAGAATTCTTGGTAGGTACAAACTATTTGAGTTCTTCCGTAGCTTGCGTTTTGTATTTTTGAAACTGCACGTACAAACTGAAAAACAAGTGAAGAAAAGAAATTTCCAATCAAGGGCACAACTCTTGACTACCGGATAGTATCGCGTCAACGAATCTCTTTGTATGATTCTATCATAATGACGAAAAGAAAATGTTTCGCTAAATAAAAGTGTCGATCGAAGTGATTGCGATAAGATAGTCATTCATTTATCAAAGTGGTGTGTCTCGATACAGCTTGCACACAAATATAAGAAACCGAATATAATAAAGCTAATAAGATATGCTAATTTACCTACAGTATTTCTGTGGAACTCTCGAAGATGCGAGGGATAACGTCCAAAATGAAATTCTCGGACAATTAGCATTAAATAGTAGATAAGCAGTATCAAATGCATTCGCGATACCGGAAAGACCTTCAGTGTATCCGTGCCGGATCTTTTTTTTTGGAATCGACACTCCGATGTCTTATCGACGACTATAAAACCTCGAGTCCGCGAAGGATTGTCAAGTGAACGAAAAGTGTCTTCGTACGAACCACAGCATCATCACACAGCATCATGAATCGTGCTTTCTCGATCTTTTCCCTCGCGACGATTCTCGTCCTCGCAAATTTCGTTCTCGGCTCATCAGCTCTTAAGACCATCAACATCTCTGAACTTGGCGACAAGCCCATCGCCATTGATATAGCTCAATTCGGCCAGGAACATAAGGTAATAGCCTCCAATGATTTCGCCTGAATTACTCAATAAATATGCACTCGTACAATTACTATCAATATACGCCTACATCAAATAGAGTCTCTTATCATTTTTATCCGTTCGTTCCCGTTTCACCATTGTATTCTTGCGGTCCTCTGAGATGTGTAAAATAATTATAAAACGTCACTATTCATGTCTTTGACAAAAATAATTGCTCTTACCTCAACTTTCGTGGTTTTGAGGATGGAAATCAATTGTAATAAGCTTTAATTGAGGATTGGGAAAATCGTTTTTTATATACTTTAACAAGAATGTTTTCTAAATTTTATAACAAAAATGTTTATCAATAAATATATTATCAAGAATCTCGTGATGAACCTTAAAATGTGTAATAGTAAACGGTGTACCAGATTTTGACCATCTGATTGATTTGAAAAAGACAAAATGATGTTTTTCTTATATTAATTTATATCAGATAAGACTTTTGTTTTTCACAGTGTTTCAATCATTACAAAGATATTTTCAAATGTTTTGTCAACTTTTCAAGGGAAAATGACATCTTCATTGTTGATAGATAATGAAAAAATAGTGTTAAGAAGAATTTTTATTACAATCTAATATCAGTTAAAGTCAATTTGTGCTTTAAATGTCGAGAAATCATGTCAACCGTTTTGAAAATCGTTGTTGTTAGATAAATATTTGACCAACAATTCTTTCGTTGCAATTATAACCACTCAACTACCGTTAAAAAGCAGAGCATCGCCATATATTTGATTCAAACACGCGTTCCTTCAATTAGAGTTGTTTCAAATGACAAACGATTTTTCAAAATGTTCGCCGAACGATAGCCATGTATTCGGCGTTATATATTCTCGTGTCGCAAAGTTGTTAAAAGTCGTATCGTTTGATAGGCAGCACTCTTGGACAGATCTCGCGCTACCCGCTTCATCGGTGATTTAATACACGGCAGCGAACATCCCAACCAGAAGATCTATTCGGACGCGTTCCAAATTACCAACGACTCTCCTAACGATATCAGTGGAAGTTTGACGTTCACGGTAAATGGTGAGTATCGTTTACTATACAATGGCCATGATTGATCCCACATCAGAAACTGTCGATTCTTTGCAGAAGGAACACATTTTGATCTCGGGCGAACCCTTCGTGGTCACCCGAGATAAAAATTACCTTCATCTTAACTTTTGGTGATTAGTAGAATTGTCCTCAATTGCCAGCCTTTAATTTCAAGTGCAATTAATCATGAATATCGTTTTTTGCTTAACTCAGAAATGGATCATCTTCAGATACAAGAATAAATATCTTTTTCGAAACGCACACTATGCAGCTATTTTTTCTCTTAAACTATCATATATCCTGAGTCTCACCCTAACATTTTATGAAAAACAATTAAAAATTGCAAGAGTTATGCGTTTTTTAATATAAAATTCTTAACTCTTTTACGCACTGAGTATTTATCAATTTTTTCCGCTATTTTAAAATTCAGCAAATATATAATATTCAGAGTACTATATTCCACAAGGTTCAAACTAATATTCTACATTTTTATGAGCTACTCGGGAAGACACAATCGTCGTGGCGATAGCTTAAACATAACCGGGGTTATTATGATCAGTATTGTATAGCAAAAACGTCTGGCCTCGAAGCATTGGTGACTTTCATTTTTTAATTTTCGGCACATCGACCCGTTCCCAAAAAACGAAAATACTTGCATGGTGTTCAAACTTATCAAGCTTATGTTCCCCAGGAATTATTAATCTGGTGGGTGTGCTGAACCGCGCCGGAAGTTACGTCGTGGTGTGCGCCACACCGTACACCCTTGGTTCGTCAACCTCCATCGTTGATGTTCGCGTAATGGCCAATAGTGTGTCAGTTATCGATGTCATAATAGCTGCGCATTAATCAACAGAAGAACAATCTTATTGTCCTCGGATGCCAAACATGTAAAGGTTACCGATCAACCGTTTGCCAAAACTTTTTTTCTCTTCGTCGATTGACGCAAAAAAATTCCTTTGGCGCAACATTGAATCACACATGATGCAATTGCTGTGACAGAAGACACCTAACAATAAAATGATAATTGAAGCATAATTTACGTGCTACTTATTCGACCGGTTATCCCATTAATCCTTTTCAATTTCCTGCATATCATGATTCAGGCCTAATAGATTCTGGTTAACTTCTACCTGTCTATTTGATGTTGCAAGAATCGGCCAATTATGGAACAGGATAGCGAATTACCCATCCTTCGACTTCCTTCTTTTTCATGGATACCTGCGTTTATATGAAGCTTACAATAGCTTCATCCACGAACTAACTGAGGAGGAACACGTTTCCGATATACCTCACCGTTTTCGTTCATTTTTGCATATATTACTCTTCATCACAGTCTAAGTTTTGCGTATATTTTTTTTCGGCGGAAAAACAATTTTAAGGGGTGAAACGAAAAAAATATATATTTACGAGTAAATGTTCAAACGATTTTTCCATGATTTCTCCTCGACTCACCCATTATGTATAGCATATATTTACAATGTATTCGACTTCATCTATATATGTATAAGCGTGGGCTGTAATGATCCATAAATAAAATACTTTTCCCCGATCAACATTATGACATATTTAACGCAACCATTCACTATCGCGTTCCAGTATCATAACTATCATTACTTCGGTACTATATCTCGGCGATTTCTCATTAAGTACATTTTACCTCGCAATTTCGTAGGAATATAGCATCTTAAATACGTCATGATGGGGACGATGGAAGGTTTCTATACTGACGATACACACGCCCAAAGTACGTTTGTGTATGCATTCTAGGTATATGTACGTAGGGTACGAGAGAGCACGAGATCCGCACTTCAGCGCGGTTCCGGGAGGGGCGGGAAGCGACGTTACCAAAATGACGCCATGTCCTATTATTAAGGGTAAGGATAAGAGCGGGTATGAGGGCTCGCACGCGTTTACAGCAATTTAGGGGCGCGATTGCCGTCTGTTCGTGTCTCACCCTTTCCTCCGTCACTTCCGGTTTCCACCCTCGATCTTCTTCCTCTCTCTCTCTCTGTATCATCATCATCTCCCTTTCTCTCCCGCCACAAATTCCACCCTTTTCTACAGAATACTTTAAGATAGGATGACAATTTGCAAATATAAAAAAACCGTTTGTTTTTAATGAATTAATAATTAAATTTCTTAAGAATATTGTGTCCAATTTTCATAGCGCAATTCCAAGAATTGTTGGAGTTTTCGCAAAAGAGCGTTCCTGCCGAGTAAATAGACCTATGCGACTTTCGCGGCGTTTTTCTCAAAACTATGTTTTTCCCAACTGCTGGAATGATTACTAAAAAACTGTTCCACGGATTTCAATGAAATTTGTCACACATCTTCGTTGCATTAGCAGTTTGTCGGTAAGCCTAGATATTATTTTGATTTCCAAAAATAAAACCTACTTATGCCCTTAAATATGAGCAAAATGTCATGGAAAAACAGAAAATTGAATTTATTAAGCTGCCATCTCCTAGATTTTGCATATATTTCAATAATCCTGGTTCACCGACAGCATATGGGTCTTATCTTTAAGAATCATTTTGATTTTTTTTTTTCGAATAATTGCAGTGTGAGGGTGGATGTCAGGAGTGCGGCAGTTTAGAAAGACATTTCTTCTGAACATTAACCGTCCGGTATCCATTTCAGCTTTGCAGATAGAATTTATTAACTTTTTCTTTACAAAACTGTATAACCGTATGGATCCCCGAAATTTAAGTAGTTTGAAACCCAATTTTTGCCAAATTTTTTATAGTCAATTATTTAATAATAGTTATTAACTATCAAACTTGATACCTCCTTCGTTCAATAACCAGACACGATATTGTTTATTGTTTATCTAAAAGTCAAATTACCTCAATACTTTAATAGGTAGTCTCTTCAGTGTATATAAGCCCGACATTTATGCATAATAACTTCAGTGGGTACCCGGGTGCCTGGTTATTGAACGAAGGAGGTATCAAGTTTGATACTTAATAACTATGGATAACTATTATTAAATAATTGATTATAAAAAGTTATACAGTTTTTTTTAAAGAAAAAGTTAATAAATTCTATCTACAAGACTGAAATGGATACTCGGGTGACTGGTCATTGACCGGACGGTTAACGTAGACGATGGGCAATTTGTATTTAAAAAAAGTGTATATATTTTTTTCGAACAATCAAAATATGAAAAAAACACACCTAAATATCCAAATGTCTATGTGTATTCGTTCTATTAAAAAAAATCTTAAGATACCCATAATTTTCGACCTTCTAAATGGTCTTCCTGCCATAAGTATGCCTTATCGGTATCTGCGCCATGCCTAAGAAATGCCAATCGTCCGGGCAGCTTTAAACTAAACAGAATTGCATTTCAAGAAAAGAGTAGGTATATGAGGTTTGTTGAAAAAATAAGATGGCCTTATTTTTCTCGAAAAATATCGATTTATTCATCAATATCTCTTTCGTCCTCTTTAAAGTAAGTCTCCACAGATATAATACACTTGTTCCAGCGCTTTTTGCAATCAGCGAAGCAATTCTGATGTGCGTTTGTTGGTATGATCTCGAGCTCTCCCAGCAATGCAGTCTTTACCACCTCAATCGTGCCAAATCTGCGTCCTTACATGGCTCTTTTCAGTTTGGGGAACAGAAAAAGGTCGCAGGAAGAGGAGTCCGGTGAATATGGTGGCTGAGGCATGATGTCCGTATTTTATGGCCAAAATATCACGAACAAGCAACAATGTGTGAGTAGGTGCATTATCGTTTTCGATAGCAAAGATCGTCAAGTACATAAAAACGCGTCGAACCTTTATATCTTTCAAGAACAAAGTAAACATGCAATATCATTAATAATGTCAACATATGCTGGGAATATATGTACCAATCCAAATACAACAAAAAATTCGAAAATCGAATGTACGTAGCCCGCGAAATTTTAACGTCACCTCATACGAGGCGGGACCCAAAGAAAACGGGAATTTCGTCACAACTCCTTTATTTCTTAATATTTTTACACCAAATTTTGATCACCTTCAAAGTATTCTCCCTTCACTACACGTACCTCTGCAAACGATCCTTCCATTGCTCAAAGCATTTTTTAATTCACTTATGGGAATTGTCTTTAGGCCTTCCAGCGATTTTTGTTTTACCTCCTCCATAGTGGTGAAACACTTTCCTCTCATGTCCCTTTTCAGTCTGGGAAACAAAAAGAAATCACAGGGGGCCAGATCCATTGGATAGAAGAGTAAACAACTGGTATCATGCCTTTTTCGGTAAAAAACTGCTTTCCGAAGCGAGTGGTATGGGCCTGTGCGAGGAACAAATTTGGCTCTAACTCTTCTCATGTGCAAATTTCCGGATAAAATCTTCTGAATTGAACTCCATAATATTCTGGACATCTCAGAGTTTTCATTTTGTCGACGTTCTCGACGCTTCTTGACGTTAAGAGGCGTCCGGAACGGGGTTGGTCTTCAATTGCCATGTCTCCATTTTTAAAACGTGAAAACTACTCATAGCCTCTGGTTTTACCTAGGGCAGCATCCCCATAAGCAGTCTTAAGCATTACAGTAGTTTCCACGGCCGATTTTCCCAACAGAAAACAAATTTCACAGCTACGCTTTGCTCTCGATAATCGGCAATCACGTTTTCGGCGAAATGGAAAAAGTTGTTTCACTAAAAACATTCCGATGGACGAACCGATGCATTCACAGCGACAAAAATTCGCACACTAACACAAGAGAAGTGTCCCTAACGGACACCTTGTCGAACGATTAGTTTCCCAACTCTCCCTCCCCATCGCAGCCCAATTCTCGTTACTTTTGGGTCCCCCCTCGTAGTTTGAACAAACCTCGTAAATCAGTTCGCAGACTCTTAATAAATGGTAAATATTTTATTAACTTTATATCGAGTCGCCATCGTTAATAATAGGAATAAACCGCCGTAAGAATTTTCGTCAACAGCACCTGTTCTGATTTTGTAGGTTCCAAGGGAAACTAATCCTAGTGCACGTAGACATATGAATCTATCTATCTGTGTAGCTCTAGTAATCGGACTATTACGTCAATGTCGTCTTCTGCGTTTGTTCCAACAGATACGAGTATTCGAGACCTCAAAATTCAGAAGCACGCAATCTCCGAAGTTGCTATTTCATCCTAAGATTCCCGTTTACAAAATGGCTGCATTTCCGGAAGTCAACGTAACCGATAGACTAGCCTTCGGATTACTCCTTAGGAATGATGCACTTATCGATTGTCTGTTCACGCAACTCCGATAGCATCCTGTAGGTATCGTCCAGTAAACGAGATTTATTGCCGGGCAGTGCCAACGCAAGATTAACTGGACTGAAAATTTAAATCTATTATTTATTCGATTTATAAATTTTATTTAACCAATTTCTAAAATTACACGTAAAATGTACTGTGTTACGATTAATTAGGAGACGTTTGAGGTGCGTTTTTGAATGCTTAAACTGCTTTAAACATTTATGTACAGAAATAATACATTTAATGGTGCAATATAAAACACGTAAAGCAAATCCTAATATTACACATACATGTGACTGTATTAGAGCAGCACACTGGGATTTGCAGTGTACGAAAGTGGAACGCAGCGAATTCGCATCTGGCAAAGCATCCACGCTACGTTGTTCACAGATTGACTGGCAAATTACAGTCATTTGTTTAACGAGTGTGAAACTTTGACTACTTTCACACCCTACAACGTTTTATTATTACAACAAAAATGAGAAAGACCGGCTGAAGATTCAAAAACGATCAAAACTGTTTTCTCAGCAAGGAGAGGCCAGGGATGAATGAGGGCAGGAGTGGACAGGCCCTCACAAAAATAAATCTAAGATAATTACATTTTAGCAATTTATTTGACCTAGATTTCACAAAAGAGACCATTAAAATAGTAGTTTCATAAAACTCTTAATATTTTCTTCTCTGATACTTCGTCATTTATGCAAAAACTAGATAATCTATTACGCGAATTGAATAGACAGAAAATTTATCAGTTGAAGAAAAATATCTGCGAAATTTTTTATCAACGAAACGACGACAGGATATTCTCTGCTACGAGATGAATAAAAATTCAGAAAAATAAAAGAATAATAACAGTTCAGAAGCATACTGTATCGAGAACGATTTTCCATTATTTCACTGCTGAACACGGGGAGTGACATCGGTAAAAAGAAAGTGGGCAAGTGCGAGTCAGACTCGCGCACGAAGGGTTCCGTACCGTCCGTAACAAAAAAACGGAAAAAATGGTGTTTTTTGTATGGGAGCCCCCCTTCAATATTTATTTAATTTTAATTTTATTATTTATTATTAAAATAAAAGTACAACTGAGTATTTTGTGAATATTTCAAGCGCCTATCTGTTGCCATTATTGATATCGAGCAAAAAAGGGCAAAAAACGCGTTTGTTGTATGAGAGCCCCCCTTAAATATTCATTTTCTTTTGCTTTCAGTATTTGTTGTTATAGCAGCAACAGAAATACATAATCTGTGAAAATGTCAGCTGTCTAACTATCGCGGTTCTTGAGATACAGCCTGGAGATAGACAGACAGATAGACGGACAGACAGATAGATAGACAGACAGACAGCGAAGTCTTAGTAATAGGGTCCTGTTTTTACCCTTTGGGTACGGAACCCTAAAAAGAACTTCGGTTGGAACGATCCTGCATCGAATTGCAACAAAATAGAAAACTGAAACTAAATGAGTACTAAATAAAGTGCTGAGTACACACTAATCAATAAATGGGTTACATAATGAATAATTTGTGGATTACCTTTCAAGAATATAATTGCAGCATTATCTTTCATTGATACAATTGCATCATTTTCCATATCTTCTATCGTACACAGTTATCGACTATTCTCGACATTATATTTAAAAAATAATGATTGTAAATCCCTTCCTGGGTAACGCAGAAAAAAATTCTAGCCATGCCAATGTTCATAAAGCCCCAAATAAAATTACTTCAAGTTGCAAAAAACAACTGCAAGCCGATTTATGAATTTTTTTGGGTGTTCGACCCAGCTTCAGGTTATTGGGCAAATTCCTGTATAAATCGTGAATTCACTGGGAGCGAAAATAGCCGGATGGCGTGGGCGGTGTGGAAGACGGGGGAGGGGGGAGAGGGTCGCGAGAACGATGCTCGTGGACAAATATGTATGGGACTTTATTGGGTCACCAACGATCTATATACGTATAGGGTGACACTGGAGTTTAGGTATCTCGACAAATGCCTGTTTCCGTATAGAATTCTCTACGAATAATATCGATCGATTGGAATAAGAGGAATGCGCGAGAATCCGTCTGAATTTAGTATATACACGGAACAGAAATCCGAAACATTTCCAAGCGCGTCAGAACCTATACACGTATACCTACATCGATGTACCTACGACCTTTCCTACTGGCAGTGATCATGGCTCTCTACACGTACACCAATACACAGATACATATAAACAGGTGTACATATGTATCCATAAAATATGAATGTTTGCACATGTACGTACATTTTCAATCGTGGGGCCGAAAATATTCCTCCCGAAAGATACAATGAGGATTACATATGAAAATGACAAATATTTGGTGCGTGCTTCACTTCATTGCCGAAACAGCTCATCACCTGCATTCTTTAAATTTTGAACGAATACATTGGGGAAATAAGATTCAATAAAGAGGGGCCGATACCCGCGACGAAAAATCGACGCAGCCACCGCTCGCGTCGGTAAAACAAGTTAGTGCGAGCTACAGCTATCTGCCGCGAGACAACATTGTCGCTAGCGTCCGGCAAACCTCGATGAGCTTCGTGTGTGCTTATGTATACGTATATACGTACACACCGAAAATTTCGAGATGTGCGCTGCTTCCGACATTCGCCAGAACTAAATGTCACAAATTTCGGACGATATTTTCTCGATATCGTAAACAAATACCTAGAAATTGTCGATTCCCACGATTCTCCTAAAATATGTGACAGAATCAAATGGTTGAGGTCCCAAAATGTGTCTTTTTAATATGGCTACGTGGCTCTTCTCCCCTCCAAGTCATGATATAAACCAAACTTTATATTTTACAGTATTTCCATCAGGACGCTCGCGTAGTAATACAATCTGTAATTTTTTTTTCGTTTTGAGCAATTTAACAAGAAGATAGCTGTCGTCTATCAATTTCATAGTGTCTGCCCAAATTTCGTGAAATTCTGATGAGCCATTTCAGAAATCCTATTGAGATCGTGAGAATCTACTATTGGAATCGGCGGCCCGGGAGGGGGGGGGGGTGTCCTGCCCTCTCTTAATGGTAAACGTATGTAACTTACAATAGACTGTATGAGCTACTCGAGCTCTGATTTCATAGAAGGGCGAAGGGCAGTGCGATATAATTTAATTCACGCAAGTAGGGCACTTTTCAAAGTTTGAAGGAATTTAAATTTTTTTATTGTGTCCCGAATACTAGGAGTTCGATACGTATTTCAGCTTCGAAAAATCATTCGTCGCTTGAAAAAAATAAAAATGAAAAGGAAAGTCCAACGTATGTTAGAGAGATCTCAAATTAAATGTAAAGTTGTGGTTATAATGATAGAACTGCTGGGAAAACTTCAACCCAGCAGGTTTAATGAAATTTAGTGTGCTTAAGCGGTGTATCAGTAGTTCAGTCTTAAACGATGTTTTCCTCCGTAATATTCTTTTTATTAGTTGTTAACAATACTAATTTCATTTTTCTTAGAACAATCACAAAAACGTAAATTCTTTTGATGATTTCGATAATCAAAAACATGTCGTTTGTGTATAACAAAATAAAAATAAATATCGTCTATAATATTTCAAGAAAAAGGCCAATATATTTAAAAAAAAACTCGTTTTCTGTTCCAAATCGAGCGAGTTGCAAAAATACACCGTTGAACGCGTCTCCTTCAAAGCTTCCCCATGATATTATCTACAAATTTCTTCCCTATTACTATTCTTATAATGTGATGCACAACTTTGACAATGTATAAAAAGCAAATGTCCAATCTATTTTTCAACCATTTCAATTGGTCCTTCAAAACTAATTTTTCAAAATTATCTTTATTTTCTATTTGTCACATTACTTTATACCCTTTAATGTAAATAAAAACAAACATCCAATCTCTTTTTCTATTATTTCTATTTCATTGTTTCTAATTCCCTCAAAATTAATTCTTTCAAATAACCCTAATTTGTGGTTAGTCACTTTAGCCTAACTCCTTAAACCTCTCTACTGCCAGGCGTGAAAAATGAATCGCATTTTTAAAGTTCAGACTTAATCCGACCCTTTAAGTGATGTCTAAGTAAAGAATAATAACAAATCAGAAGTACATCCGTGTAAACAATGACCTGAACTTTAAGAAAGTTCTTTCTTCACCTGCCATACCGAGGAAGCCAGAGAGAAAATATTTTCTTCCTGTAAACTACACTCTCACGATGTCTCACGGATAACGAGCAAGTTGCGAGACCCGGCGCATATATGTATACGATGTTCCGAGTGCATTTCTCTTCTTCACACGATGCTGCACGCATCTTGCAAAAAGAAAGAAATGCAACTAGCGAAGTCTCGCCACGAATCGTGTTCGTTGCCATTTATGTGATTAACGTGTATCCGCCTTGATCCATTCTTCACTGTATCCCACTGCATCTTTTTTGCTGCATCTTTCCTTATCCGTTATTGGTCGAATTCTTCCCTCGGTCATACAATTAAGCACTTCGAATAAAGCGCATGCGCAGATAAAAAAGTACGCGTATGCCCCAATTCTTAGTGAGGTAAAGCTTAAACGATTCTAACGATGAAAAAAAACCTGTTTTCCGAGGTTCGCCTTTTCGCTTCGGTAATTCGACGCATACGTCGAAGCTAAAATTAATCAACTCCGGAATGGGCTCTCTCTGAATTGCGTAAAACAGCGAGCATCACATTTTCATCGTCTCGAAAAAAAAAAAAAACAAAACGAAATAAAAGTCTAAAAACGGATTCGTATCAAGTTAATCTTGAAAACAAATTGAATCAATTCACGTTTGAAATTATTTATTATTGTTTATATTCGCACTCCTGACGTAAATAATGTTTTGCTATTTTATTTCCCACTCTAGTATAACTTCGTAAGTCAACAGAGCAATTTTATTTTTTTTCATCAAAAAAAAAAAAAAAAAAGATTTCCTACGCGATTTTTCGGCACAAAGCTTCATTAATCAAACAGCCTGAAGCGAAGGTAAACCGGAAAACGCGTAAAACGTGAACAAGAAAAAAACAAACGATTTCACTTATATAAAATTTCGTACACAATCCGCGAACAACATGGGCAGTCGATGGATTTCATTCGCAAATATTTGTACGTATATAACTCAGGAAGGAATTCACGGGAGAGGAAAAAACTCCGCAGTGATTGTTTCCCATTTCCGAGGAATTTATTGTAGCTTCGACGGATGTGCCAGAGCCGACAAGTACGCGCTATACATATGCATGTTCGGAAATCGTTAGCCATGACCACTCGCGAACGTGATGATACTTTATCCGATGCGCCAGAGACTGATAGTGAACGTATGTACCATGTCCTCCAATACTTACAAAGTGTCCGTCTCTCTTGAGGAGTTAGGTTAAGGTGACGAACGAACCATCAAGATTATTTAAACACAATTAATTTTGAAGAAATGAATAAAATTATCGAGAAATCATTTCTATTGATTAAAGTTAACATTCAAGATTTTTGTATATGTATGTACATTAAACAAGATTTGCACGAAGTGTCATTAAAAAATATTAATAACTGAATCAGTTGCAAGAATCTAATTATTTCACAAAAAAAACTACTTATTCGTAATGGTATAGTACGTAAACAATAACCGAATGCACTCGATATTTAGTAATATCTTTTTAACCGAAATTGTTTATTTATTATTTATTCAATTTCTCATCGTTCAAGACTTAACAGAGTTTTTAGTTGTCGTGTCGTTCAGTCATTAAAAACCAAGTATTAAGTATTTTGTTATTTTTCGTGAAATGATGATATCATTGTTATTAATAGCCAATAAAAATGTTGATAATAAAAACATTGACTAAGAATAAACGATTGTTGCTCAAAATAACTGTACCAAACTTCAAGCAAAAGTAAATTCGTTCACTAGCTATTTATTTATAAAACATGTATTTGGAAAAACATCATTTCGAGAAAAACGCTTCTCGAGTTTGACTAACAGTTGTAATCACAATTTTTCCTTCCATTTGTGAATCCACCATCTGTTGAACGTTAATTTGAGCGAGATGAAAGGACGAACTATATTTTTTTTGTTTTCGCAGAAGCCTAACCCCTTAAATGTATCTGCACATGCACATAGCTTCACACCCTCGTTTACTTCCCTTCCGGCATCGCATGTATACTTTTAATCCAAAACTTTGTCACGACATTCAAGCGATGAGCGCTCGGTTCTCGAGACTTGAATACGCTGCAGCCGATGTTGCAGAGAATTTTGAGGGAAACTGCACCTGTCTCATGATACCATTAAAGTAAAACTGTCCTGTCGGCAGCCTGAGGGCTTGGTCGACGTTTTCCACTAAATGAACTTGGAAAACGTTAATAGCCATGAACTTTTTGCCTCGAAGGTCACGAATGATAAATATATAATTTATGCATACGTAGATTTCGTGTATGAAGTTAAAATCACAAAGCAACTAAAATACTTACAATCTAAGTATTTACTTAAATGTAAACAAGTACCTCAAGGTGCTCGATGTCTATCTTGTTTGGTGGACATTGATTCAAGGTGTTTTGAATTCCAGCGAATCTGTGACATATTGATACTTGAAATACTAACTTGTCCCTTTATTTTTTAATATTATTGTCGATGAAAATACGTCATAAACAAAAAAATAAAAAATAGTAAACTCATAGCCAAAACCTGATTTCTCAAAGCGGAAAAATAGGCTGAAAAAAGTTACGTCGATTTATATATCGATCTGCTCAAAGGCGAATAAAAAACGACTGCCAGTTGGAATTTCTTGTTCACCTCATAACTCCGAAATGATAGTCGCGTACTAAATAAAAGTTTCGAAGATTCCGGAGAAAGAAATTTTTCGCATCCTCGCAAGAAAAAAGCTACGAAATATATAACTGATGTAGCTCGAAACAGGGCTGAAGCTGGAGAAAATCTCTTTCCGATACTCAGTCAAGAGGAAATTAAATTCTTTCTCAGTTATATCCGCGGTGAGACGTCGCGAGCAGAAACGAGAAAAAGTCCTGCGATGGTGAATGCACTTTGTTTGTTTACTCTTCCACTCTGCGTGCACTACATAATCTACCAGCTTATTCCAATTTCCATCCTTTTTATTTTCAATCTCTTGAAGAACTAACGTCCTCCCAGGGGTGTTCAGCGTGGAAACAAAATTAACGATCGTTGAGAACCTGCCAGATGTTGGGTTGTCAGCTTTGCACAGTCATTGGATGCTCGCGTCACGCTACATCTTAAGAAGTCTCATCCAAAAGCAACTTCTCCTGGACGAAAGCAATTAACGAATGACCGGTTGAATTTTTATTGATCAAAACAGGGTATTTTTCATCGTCTACAATGGACGAAAAGAATGAAACGTTGGATGCTTCCCTGTCACAGTTTTTTTTTACTAACATAACGATGTTTGCCAGAGTTTCGTTCAGACTACCTGGAAATTTCAAGTATACACTTTTATAATGAGCATAAAAAAAGATACAACGTACATACATGTATCATATCTGTATGTAACGTACATACAGATATGCATATATGTAAAGCGGAGAGCCCTGTTAGACATTTTGAGCATGAATAGATAAACGAACATTTATAATAAGCTACCTCTATCCACGCTACGTTCTTTTATCCCTTTTTTTTGTTGACCGAGGAACACACTGGCAATCTTAGTGTGTTTTTCAACACGGTAGGATGTATCAATATTGTAATCAATTTATAATAATTGTATTCTCTTTATGTCTCTCGGAGTACACGCTTAAGTGTAAAATTCCTCTACCGCAACCCCGATAAATGAATAGGCTGAAAGACATTTGATAACTAAACGTCCGAAAGTCCATGATTACACGCTTTACGTATTTTAAATATATCAACAGTAACGAAGGTTAATCTGGTTCACATACTTGAAAGTACTCCACAAACGTGCCTCAATTTTTTGTAACGCACTTAACTGCAATATTTGAAGTTACGTATTGGAAATTACACGTGTTACGCGCAATAAATAATACACTTGGATTTGGAATGACGCAGCCTACATTTATGACAGCCGTTCTCATCCACACACAGCGTATGCTTTTCCCTGCAGGGTATACTGAACTGTCACGATTCTCAAACACGTCGATAATCCGTATGAACCTCAGTGATATTCTGAAGTATATATCGAGCAGCATGCACCCCTCAAACTCTCCAAGAGGAGGAAAGTCTGGAGCAACGATTCCATGTACATTTTGTATACGTACTGTACAAATATATATCTTTGTGTGTTGTGGCCCACATACGGGACGTGTATAAAGGAGAGGACGCAAGAGATACGCTCCATTCAGTTCGAGAAAACGTATTAGCGGAAATCTCCGACAAGTTTCGCGTAGCCTATTCTCCCACCCTGTTGGGATGATCCACATATCTTCTGCAACGCTAACCTGTCTCCGTTTCTCCATTGACGTCCACGTAAATGCGTTTAAACACGAATGTCTATGAGGCGTTCAATCTCAACGCGACCGGCTCCAATAAAAGAGCATTGATCGTACCTGTTTTGCGTGTCTCAGCAAAATGGATAGGCACGGTCTCATTCCCACCGAAGCTGTTGCAAAAGCCACTTTTGGGAACAAATGATATATAACTCAGAAGCAGGAGCGAATTGCAGGGCAAGGCTGGCTGGCGCAAAATGTCTCGTAGTTGCACAAGTACCCTATTGGAAACTGGATAGCAATGGGTTTATTCAACATCGAAACTCTTTGGAGAACTGGAAAACGCGTGCTGCCATTGAGACCCAGTTTTACACGAAAATAGCTCTCGCCATCCTCCGACGAATCGGAACGTTTATTTCATTCGTGGTCGCGTAACGTATTCAATGTATGACGCATTCTTACATGAAAATCGTTTTCCTTCCGATCTCGGATAAGATGAAAGTGGGACAGGTGATGAAACGAAACTTGAAAGCAGTGAAAACGGTTTTCACATATTTATAATAATTGACGATGGTAATAATAGGTGTTCTTGATCATTTAAAATCGTAATAATAATTATTCTTGATAATTTACGATCATAATAATTATAATTTTTAATAATGATTTTCTAAAAGGAGGCAAATCTTCAATCCGATTGTACATGGCCTGATTGTAGGCAGTCTGTTAATAGAAGATAGTAGGAGTCGAAGCTTATTGTTGGTGTATTTGCAAGCAATCAATAATTCGTGCAATCCTTTGGTCTGCGAGGGTCCATGGAACAGATATCGCACGCTGCTAATGTGATTTGCCAATACAGAGGTTGATGTCTGCTAAAGGGGTTGTGTCATCAATAGTCTATAACAACAAGCCACACTGCGTCGGTGCATCCGATGTCCTCGGATTATCGTCACGTTCTCGCTCTCTCTCTCTCTCTCTCTCTCTCTCCTTCTCTCTCCCTCTCTCTTTCTCCCTCCACCTCACTGCCCAAGGATCCATAATCTGAGCGGAATAGTATTCCACTACCACTTGACAGACACTACCACTATTTATCATCGACTAAGCTCTGGTAAGCATTAGCCATAAACTCGCCGCATGCTCCATGTCGATCGATGCACTAAATGCTAATAAATCTGAAGGTTCCGTAAATACTATCAGTCCACGAAGTTCCGAATGAAATACAAAAGGTTGTGCGAAGCCATAAACAATTTAACATCCTCCGGACATACCGAGGCTAAGCTGTAGGCACCTCATGACATATGCGAGTAAGAGTTACCGGACATTTATCATGGATAAACAGAATTAGGGGCAAAAGGAAGTCGTCAAGCTCCACTTCCATTAATTCTGCGGAACCTAATGCTATTTCTTCTTTCAAACCAAATCTCATGAGGTTACAGCGTTTAGTATACGTCGGAGCGTTTGAGATTTAATGTTCATTCGTGCTTGGCAGAAGATTGAGATATTTTGGAATGAAGACTGTACAAACTCTCGTAATAAAATAAAGAAGCCACGGGATAACGAAACACGTAGCTGGAAAACCTCCGGCATTGCTACGGAGTCGATAATAAGCTTAGACATTTTCGCTATCTGCTCGGCGTATTTGAAGCCCTACACGGAACGGAAGCGCGAATGCTAGTGGCTGTTTCAGTCGCGAAGAAATTCCTTTCCGAGGCTTCTTCTTCAACGACAGAAAAGTGGCATCAGTATAGAGCGAGACAGCCCCGGCGATAAACCGTACTTTCCGCCTCCGAGACACCGTCCTCTCTGCCGCTTGGGGAGAAAACTTCGACGTCTTCGCCGAGCTCCCGGAATGACCCACATACCGGAAAAACGTTGTTGAAAATAATACGAGCGAGAGTGCGAAAGATCGTGCCCGGGAGGTCATCTTGAAACTCTCAACAGTTCTGACATAAGTAAGTATTGTAAACGTAGACTTACCCGTTGCGAAGTACACAGTGATTCGTGGGTAAGTGCGTGTTAATAGCTTGATGAAAAGGAAAACTTTCTTGATAAACATCGCGTTTTTGGACTTGGCGCTCTGAACGAAAATACGTGAAATATTCAGTATTAAATATTTAACTTTCTTGAAAAATACTTTAAGCAATTTCTATCAAACATCCTGAATGCTTATAATTGCTGAGTTGTCGATCATAAACGAATTTCTACAGAAAACATGTTCGACCTTGATGACACCGGTGTGTAATAAAAAAATTAACAGAGTGTCCGGAAATTATGGAAATAGACATCGAATATGACACAATATTTAAGTTGAAAAGTTCAATCGATGATCCCCCAACTATATGTGAGTTTCGATGCATCACGTTCGAAAAGTTTTTATTCATTACCGACTTTTTTTATCCAATTGCTTACGAATACTCATACAGTGAGCTAATATAACCCACAAATCGAAATATCACCATGTAATCTTTTGGATAATTTTTGTGATTGTTTTAGTGAAGCTGACAGAAGCTTTCAAATACTCATCGAATATGGCTACGTAAAAAAATAACCCTCCAGCATTGTCCATTTGATTGTGGGAATAATTTAGTGATTGATGTAGAACTTGCAGGAACATCCAAGCTAAAAACTCGTTTCAATACTCATTTTGACTTTTATAATTTTTGGTATATAACAGTAGTATTATATAAAAGTTTAATGCGGCAGAAGTATTAAAAGATCGATCCACTTTTTTGTAACATATTTGACCGCTTTGTTTCGAGTCATGTGTAACAATGACACGGTATAATTTCTAGAATTACACGTGTCACCTGTTAATTTTTAGAATTACGCATGTCAGGTGTTAATTTCTAGAAATACACGTGTCACGTGTTAATTTCTAGAAATACACGTATCACTTGTTAATTTCTAGAATTACATGTGTCACGCGTAATGAATAATACCCTTGGATTTGCAGTAAAGCAAATGTCTCGTTAGGTCAGCAACGAATGCTGACCCCGTTCGTAAAACGTCCGACCGTTAAATTTTCGTCGTCGTACTTTAGATAGTCGGAAGACTCAGTCTTAATTTTCACGTTGTACAAGGACGGGTGTGACAGTTCGGGAGAGTGGTGTAGGAATGCCATCCAAGTTATGCGGATGGAAGAGTGCTTTTTATCCGCGGAAGATGGCCTTCGCGAAGTTTCATTCGGCGCAAGAACTTCCAGATGATATACATATCAAGAGAACAGGACGAGAAAGGCACTATCCAAGTCCCGGATTTCTAGGCGGTTGCGCCCTTTTGATTTTCAGCTTGCCATATGTATAGTTGAATGAAGGAAGTGGACAAAGTTGGGGAGCCTCAACGAAGCTGAATTACACGCGGCTCCAGTCTCAAAAGGGAATATAATGGTCGAGCCAGGGTGCGAAGTTCCGTAACTGGGCGTCACTCAACTGAGTGACGTGGGTTTCGGCTGGGCTGGGGGCTTTTCGGATGTGTTGGTTTAGGTTTCGGGTTGGCGACGTCGGCGATCCTGCGGAGCGAGGATCCAGATATCCCGGGAGAAATGTTGCGCCAGACGCGAAAAGCGAACCCGAGTCTGTACCGGGACTGATAACGTACTCCCGTTTTCACATCGTTCGCCGCCCTTCTCCACGCTCGTGGTTCACCGCAGTCCGTGCTGATGTGTCCATTTCAGAGACAGAGTCGCTAGGTCGCGGTACCTCCACTATTCAAAATTAAAAACCATCCCTAGCCACTTCACGATAAAATCGCCATGAAAAGTATCGATTTGACCAATTTGCGGTATTCAGCGATTCTTGGAAGCATTTCTTGCACAAATCGTCGATTGATAGGCAAATCACGAAAAACGTCCCATTGCCTATCAATATATATTATAAAACAAAGCTCAGAACCAATTCGAATATTACTGACGATCGACGTTCGAGGGTCAAGTGTGCGTATTTTTTAATTTGAACGATCGGTAAACTTAAAAGACATAAGTCAGAATAATAAAAACATATTAATAAGATAGGGCATTTATCTAATTAATCATTTTATTCAACAACGTCATGGATAAACTATCACCAATTAAATTTGTGTAGAAAAATATGTCATATCTTGGTAAATATGACCGCTGGTAAGTGTTCGCACGCGAACACTGACCCCATCAAGAGAAATTGCATAGAGCTGTCCATAAATCTATCAGCACCAAATAGAACCTCAAAGTTTTTACAGATCATTAAATTAAAATTAATTCCTGACATCAATAAAATTACGTTACCACTATTTGCGGTATTTAGCGATTCTTGGGAACATTTCTTGCGCAGATCCTCGATTCGTAGGCTAATCACGAAAAAAGTCCCATTGCCTATCTATAAAACAAACCTAAACCAACAATTCGGGCACAGGTATCGAATTGTTTTCAACGGCAGTAAAATTAATTGTGGGATCGTCTGCTTTGTTTCTTTTTAATTTGAAAAACATATAAACGTAGCATAGCACATAGCATTTGATTATCCAAACTAAACCTCGTCTCAGGCTCGTAAAACTTGGTGTAGTAAACGGCGATCCGCCGGTGGCCCATTCCGAGATGAAGGGGGTGCGCACTCTTGCCGACTGCACACGGTTACTCCGAATAACTAAATTGACGAATTGAAAAAACGTCTTCAAACGCAGACGATTCATTCGCAGATGACGGTTCTCGGAGAATCAACGAGCCATGAAAAAACGGAATCGTTCGGACAAAGACGGTAAAGCTCACCAGTCGAGTGGCAGTAAGAGATCACTGTGCAGCGATGGCAAGGACAAGAACAACAAGATCACCGACTCGGATGACGAAAGTGAGAATCAGGGTTTCGGGACTTGGCTCAGATCGGCCCAAGGTGTCGAAATGATGCGCATGTTCGTTATTGCCAATTCTCTGCTTGTATTCGTGACTATGGCGTGGCCCAATATGCAAGAGACATTCTACATACTCAAGGATTACATGTTGGGTGAAGAAGAATAACGGAGTTTATGACAGTGGTACGTATCAATTGATAGACATATGACACGCATGTGTCCATTTCTAGAGATATCTCATATGACGTAGAAATTTCATCGCCTAGATATCAACCGATCGTGCGGTTACCAAACGTCATAACTGTAAATTGCGCCCGGTAATCGTCAAGTCATTCGCAACTTGTCACTCGCTAGAGGTAAAGAGAGAGGAGGCAGAGCGGTGACCGGAAGTTCCGATACGTTTCTCACAGGAAGCTCTGGGCCTGAATAGCCCTTCGTAATCTGCTCGATAACCAGTTTATCGAGATCGGGAAACCTCCTTGACGACATCTATTGACCTGGACTGGTTACTCTTCGATATACGAGATAGTGAACTGAATGTTGGTGATCGGTAGTTTCAGTAAATAGATCCGTTGATGGACCGTTGAGCGCGAGCGAGTCTTGGTAAATAAAATGATGGACAATTGAATCTCCGAGTACGCGACGACTGTCGGAAATTAATGAATCTGTGAGGCACGAAGTGTTCCACGACGACGTTTACTAATTTTTCGATCGATCACGAATTCCACACTCCAGCGACTTCGATGAAGACTCTAGCTTTATATCTCGACCCTTCTCGCATCTCGTGATATTAGATAAACGTTATATAAAACCCCGCACATATCGATTCAAAAGGAGGGAAAAGCTAGGAGGAGTGGTGCAATGTACGGATAGCCAGGGTGAGCAAACCGTGAGTAATAGCGTTACCTCTTCATGGGAATTCCCTTCCGTTCTGTGCCGGACGACGAGGCGAATAGCAACGGAGATTCGCTACTTGAACGACGGGGTACGTCGCAGCTCTAGAACCGGAGAATTCCTCTCTGCTCATCTCCATCTCTCTGTCGCACTCCACCGTCTCTTTCAACGAGTACGAAAAAGGTAAAGCGGAGGCGTTTGGAAAATATCCTGTCAAAGGAAGTTAAACGGGTAAAGAAACTTCGGCAGGTCTCATAACGTGATCTTGCTGATGCTTGGCTTATTACTACAGCTACTTTTAGCCTCCGGTTCTGCCTTGCTTCTAATTCAATCGTTCCGAGTATTTTCCTGAGAAAAATCTTGCAAAAGTACGACCCATCGATCGCTATTCAATCACAACAACGCCTTCGTTTGATTCCATATCTCAGCACTTGAAAACTCTTCTCAACATCGGCAAATAATCGAATCTTTAACTCAGTCGATTCTTTGAATCGTTGAAGGAAGACATATTGGTATTTTTCACGAAAAAACAACATTTCTCCATTCGACTGTTATTTTTCACAGCGCATTTCTCACAGGCAGGCTGGCTCAGTGACTTTCTCACAAAGAAAGGGATCGGCTGGAAAAATGTTAGTTCTCGTTTTTCGGGGCATCGTTCTCCTCGGTGTTCTCTCGTGGTACAGCACCCACGTTTGGAAGATGATCGATACATACTTCAAGGAGAAATTCGACAAGTACCTGCAGCACGAGTACGAGAAGAATCCAAAGATGCGCGAACACGTGATAGGTGGTGGAGTTTCGAACGAAAACAGCAGGAGGAGTAATGTCCTTGAGAACAGCCGAGAGAAGAGGGTGACGCTCTCGCCGATCCATCATCAGCAGAGTTCGTGCAAAGGACTGGACAACCTTGGCGAGGAGGTGTGTACCTTGGACGAGCAGAGTCTGAAGAAATTAGCAGGTGACCGTCCTACCGGAAGTGCATCGGGCAAGGGAGAAGATGCGATCGATGATAATTGGCCGAGTGAAAGCGAGGTTGGCTCGAAAGGTGCTGAGGGTAAAAAGGCACGCATCGAAACTTCGTTATCGGCGGATTCGTTGAAGAACGAACGTTTCGCGAGCAGCGCGAAGTTGAAAAGTTCGACCAGCAAAAATACCGCAAAATCGGGAATGACTGCAAGCAGGAGTGAGGACGTTGACGAAAAAAATACATCTAAAATGTCAGACCCCGGAAGTGATCCCTCCAAAACAACGATCGATGATCCAGTCATCTCTATTTCGCCAAAACAATCAACTAGCAAAGGCACGAAAAAGAAACCGAAATTGCGCAAGAAATCGACTGTTCGAAAAATCGTGGACGAATCAGCTGAAGCGAAAGATAAAAAGAAAAAAATAAGGGTGAAAACAATATTCTTTACCGAGAAGGACTTCGAAGACGCCAAAATTCGTGGTGGCTGGCAGAATTATGACTTTACTGAATTCGACGATGAGGATGAGGACGGAACGCGCGAGCCACCGGAAGGAGTCTTAGTTTCGTCATTGCCATTCAAGCCACGGGCTGACATTGGAAAACTCGAGAGAGTCACCGAAGACGAGTTTTGCCCGTTGACACTCGAGGACGAGGCCAATTGTGACGAAACCAGGACTTGGCCATGAGACTCGCGATTTTGCGTGCTCATCTTTTTTTGTATACATTCTTACAGACGTATATATAAATGTGATGATAAAATCGAGCTATGAATAGATTAACATGAACTTTAAGCGGTTAGGCTACAGTAATCATTCAAGAATCAAGATCGAAAGAGATCACTTTAAAACATCGTTTGAACATTTATTTCTATGTACACTGAAAACATTTTATACTAAAATTCATTTAAAAAATAGTAATAATGGAAGCAACTGTAAAAAAAATGTACTTTTGGCCTCGTGTAATTATTTTATCATTATCCAAAAACATATACATCACAGAATATAAAAAATAGTATGTAAAAATTGATTGCATACGTCCGTCTCATCAGGTAACTATCGAATAATTCGCCATTTCTGGCAAAGCAACTTCAAATCGTCCGACATTTTTAAATTCTCGTCGGTTATAATTGCTTATAATCCAAGCTGCATCGATTCAATTAATCTATGGGGCAGAAAATTAGAAGAAGAGAAAAAACGAGCTTAGAAAATGAACCATAGGATTTACTCTACTTACGAAACGACCTTGCACGTATTCGAGCAAGGAAGCGATTGATTGCGACCGCGGGTAACCGAGCGAGGGTCGATCAGATCTCTCATTGCATCCCATTAATGTAACTCGAGTAAACAGGGAAACACGAACGCCAGGCTTGCACAAACGCACCATCGTTGGCGCAGGTGATGAAAATTGTTGTGCAATCGGTCGGTAGACATTAGCAATAATAATGAGAATAATAATAATCATGGTAATCAACGTTCCGCGTTCTTGCTTAGAGAAAAGTTGGTTTCTATCCCCTTCGTTAGATACTTATAATATAAATAATGATAATAACATTGATAATAATAACTCGCCTCATTGAGCGGAAATGCTTATTAGAATGTTTTGCGCAGTACGCGGTTGCTTCCATCTCTATCTTTCTTTCTCTATATATATTTTTTTTCTTACAAAGGAGCACTCGTTTCAGCGAGCACGACACAATTTTATCTTCCTGGCTATCGGAACACCGTCAGCCGAGACCTTGTCAAGACGAACGAGATCTCGTTAAAACGGATTGTCCGCGTGCCAGAAAGAATTAAATATGATTCGCAACGGTGAGTACAATTTTTTTGTTTCGCAAATGCGGATAAATTAATGTAACGAGCAACTTTTAATGTTGGATGAATAAACGATTTTCGTTTGTTACGACTGTATTTTCTTTCAATTAAAATGCTCTCTCGTCTTTTTTTGGTTTTTATTATTGAATTTTCATTGTATTCTGGGGACACATGGATCGCGTACCAAAGTCGGGGGACTCGCGGTAACACGGAACAAAAGCGTTGCTAATAAACAGTGCATGGTCGCGCAGCTCTTTTGTTCGAGTTTAACGGGGTTGCAGGGGAGTGATTCAAAGTATCAACCATGTCGGAAGCGTCTTGAGGAAGGAAGACCATTTACAAGGTCGAAAATTATGGGTATCTTATGATTTTTTTTCATAGAAAGAATCTACACAGACATTTGGATATTTATATGTGTTTTGTTTCATATTTTAATTTTTCGCAAAAATATATACACTTTTTCTAATTGCATGTTGCCCATCGTCTACATTAATGTTTAGAAGAAAATTTTTAAAAACTTGTCGCACCGCTTGACTCCTCCCTCACGCGGTAATTACCCGAAAAAAAACTCCAAATGATTCTTAAAGATAAAATCCATATGTTATTGGTGAACCAGGATTTTTTAGATATATATATACGAAATTCAGGAAACGGCAGTTTAATAAAGTCAATTATGTGATTTTTCATGACATTTTGGCTATATTTAATGACAAAAGTAGGTTTTATTTTTCAAATTCACAATAATATTTAGGTTCACCGACAAACTGCTGATGCAAGGAAGATGTGGGACAAATTTCATCGAAATCGGTAGAACAGTTTCTGAGTAATCATTCCAGCAGTTGAGAAAAACATAATTTTGAGAAAAACGCACCAAAAGTCGCACAGCTCTGTTTACTCGTCACGAACGCGCTTGGCGTCTTTTTCCGAAAACTGGAACAATGTTTAGAATTTCGCTGTAAAGATTGGACACAATATTCTGAAGAAATTTAACTATTAAATTATGGAACAAAAATCCATTTTTTTTTCAAATTTATATATTTTTGCCGTAAGTTATAAAATTGTTCATTTAGCGAAAACAAACTTTTATTTAATGTACTAAAAAAATACAGTAATGTGTTTGTACCAAATCTTCTATATGTAACTATAAAAAAAAGCTTGGACGCTCAATTCTATAAATGTTTAATAAATTTGATCAATTTTGTTATATTAACTGAATTTAATTTCATACAATAATGATTAGAGAAATTATTATCACACATTTCTACTCACTTCAGGATTTTTATTTTAAAAATCTAAGGTTGTTTTAACGCAAATAAAATATATTCTATATTATTACCGATTTGCGTGTGTTAAAGATTATATATTTAAATTTTGAACATCGTCAATGAAAATTATTTTATACCTTTCAGATTGGAAAGATGATTAAAGAATTTTTAAAAATAGAGGAGACTGGATTAAAGGTAAATACGAATAAGTCTGTGAACGAAGAATTCTCATTCTGGTGTCAGAATTCTCATTAATACTATTAAATTCTTCTGGTGTCAGAATTCTCATTGTGTCAGAATTCTCATTAATACTATTAAAATTATACGCAAAATATTTCGAATATTTTATATTAACAACGAGACAGACTGACTTCTATAAATCAAAAGATTAATACACGTAGATAAGTTACAGAAATAATTAAACTCGATGGAATAATAAGTATTGTTTCATATGAGCAGCATATTCTAAGCTCATTCGTCTTACCAGAGTCCCCCTCTGTTTTGTCCCAGTGTACTAATGAATCTAATATAATCTAACATATTATCCTCCCTCGCCTCTTGCCGCAATCTCACCAGCTCGTAATCGGGGCTCGCACGATTATCCTGCGATTTAACAGCGCATTTTCCAACCGCGCTCGTTGTCGCCATTGTGTCGAGCAACAATCGCAGCATCGTTAAAGTTTGGCGGCAGGGAAGGACGGAAATGCGTGCCTACGAACGATGCAAATCGTCCGAGCTGTGCTTGTATCAATGCGAAACGACTTACGAGTTTCGTCCTATCTCTCTCCCTCCCTTTCTCTCTTTATCGCCCCCTCTCGCCCTCCCTCCGTGACCAAGAATAAGTCACGCTTTTTATTCCGCTACTGGCAAACTCGAATAATCGGACGCGCTATAGGCATCAAAAGAAGAAATGTCAAATAGGGAAAAAAAGAAAACGTGCTCTATGTACAACAGACGGAGGTATAGGGGAGGATAGTAAACGAGCTCTACGCTCATAAATGCCAATGTGCGTGCCAGAAGCTTCTCAAAAGGGAAAACGTCATTTCGAAGACACTCGTGAAACTCTGGATGTCCCCGTTGTCATCGTTAAGTGGATAGACGTAAACTAGATACTCGTAGTTCTCAAATGGAAGGATTCGAAGAGAAAGCAACGTTCGAACAATCCTCGGACCAACAATTAGAAATCCGAGTCAGGTTTTCCCAAAAAAAAAAAAATTGTCGGCGATTTCTAATCTTAGCAATGAAAGAAATGAGCATCGATGCAATCACGGATTGAAGAAAAAGAAGAAAGACGACACCAGTGATCCTTTTGGACTGCCATATAATCGTCCAGCTGCGATGAAGATTATACTTTTACAGAGAATTCTCGTTTGATTGATTTATCGTTAATGCGGATTATTTCCATGATAAACCCACGGAATCAATCTCCACGCATGTACGAGGAAACGTGTTTTCTCGATCGAGTTGTCGACTGAATCGAAACAACATGCGGTGGAGAAGCTCCATTATGAGGAACATCAGGCGATCGAACAAGCGGATACGAGTCGATGCTCGACACGGTATAAAATGTCATTTTATTGAAGTTGCTGAGCTGATGCTCTCTGATCCGATATATATATATGCATATCCGTATATAGACGGGAAATGAAAGAAAAATATCTCGTCGTAAGCTTGACACCGTTATATCTTTGCCATTGCTCAGGGTTCTATCCACGCCATGCGCACTCGTCTACAGGCCGATTTCATCACCAACATTCTCAGACGTTATTCAGTATCGCAGAGAAACGTTTAATCCAGAATTCCGTTATAAAATGTCAATGTAGAAATAGGCAATTGGCAACGCAGCTTCGTATCAATATCACGAATAATAAAAAATGTCACAGGTTCCCTGTAAGATAAAAATATCATAGCTTCCGTGTAAGATAAAAAATGGCATAGCTTCATCTTGAAAATACTTTTGAAACTGAAAACAGATTATCTAAATAGGAAAATAATGAATATGTCATATTTTTAAATGGTCTGAAAACAGAAAATAATTTCTTCCAGCCCCATTTACAGCTCCATACAAATTCCTGACCTTAGATAAATTGTTGTAAAAATTGCGATCATGAATTTTTAGTAGTTATGAATATATCTATAAGATACGTTTTTCTTTTTACATCTTACAAAAATGTTCACAACTCTTAAAAATGCACGATAACAAACTTTCAGGGCAATCTGTATGGATTTATAAATCTGTATGAAACTATGAGAAATTCTTTTTCTTTACAGACCGTTTTTAAAATGTGGTACTTCAAAATAAATATATATTTCAATAATTTGTAAAGTGTCAAGTCTCCAGCTCGTCCGGAAGATAGTTGAAAAAAAAACAAGTGCAAAATTTCTACCGAACAGACAAACAAAGAACCAGACCGACAAGAAAGCGATTTAATAAAAACGTGGCAAAAATCTCAACTTGACGACTCGGCGATTCGATACGAGAAGATTGGAGCGAAGCTTTTATCGCTCGCGAACGAGAACGTTGATTCCACAGCGACGATTTCTCTTTTGATTCGTGAGAAATATTAATGGAAATTCACGCGGAACGCGGTGCAGAAGAGTTTGCTGGGTAATCAGGAAAATGTTGTTTAATGAGTCGGCGGAAAGAGTTCGCCCAGTCGTACGGGGCATAAATTTCTCGACGAACGACTTCCTGCGCGTTCCAATTTTACACCCCGTTATGGACATGTATATTTGTACATGCGAATATAATTTTATTATATCCTCCATCGCTGAGATCTCGTACCCGTCCCAACGTCTGTTTACATATCCGAGCAAATGAGAGATGAGAAGGTGTCTCGGCTGGTGAAATCGGCACGTGAATTTCCCGTATGCGGAATTCTGACGTGCGAGTTTGCGAACAATGAAAAGTCTCGTTATTCGCTTGCGATTTGTATATGAAAATGGAATAGACAATTTTCCACGCTGGTATGCACGCGAATGTGTTTACGTACACGCGCACGTTGTTATCAACCTCGAGGTCGAGAAAACCGATCGCAGATTGCAGGAGATTGCTGATTTCTCCATTTCAATGTCATACGCTAAAGGTCAAGTTGACTTTGCATCCGAGGAGAAATTTCAAGAATGCTCGAACGCGAGGAAACTATATGACAATTATGACTTGGATCTTGGATTCGTGAGTGCTACAGCACGATCGTGGATGTCATTCGTTTTTGGAACGCGAGATACTCAAGTGTCTGGTCGAGAGAAATCGGCCTGGAAATGGCTGAGACTATTTTGTAAACTTTCGATACGTGCTAATGAAACCTTTCGAAAATTACCTGTAGATTATTTTTAAAATCGACGCTTTCCGTCATCCGAGGAGAGATTTTAAGAATCGTCGAACGAGAAGGGAATGAAACGACACTCGTGGCTGCCACGGTTGTTGACTCGGATCTTGGATGCGTGACTGTTGGAATACGATCTTGGATGTCTCGTTTTTTGAAACACTAATCCATCTGGTTGAGAGAAGCTGGCTTGGAAATGGCTGGTTTTTTCCCTTAAACTTTCGATTTGTGAAATTGTGAAAATGAATACTTTCAGAATTTATTTCACAAATTCACATAAATTTATTTCCCAAATTCACATAAATCTCGTTACATAAATTCTCATAATTTATTACTACTTATAAGTATTTGTTATTATTTGCAGGCATTTGTTTTAACATGTATTTACAGTATTTCTTATTACTTTTAAATATATGATATTACTCGTGAATATTTATAATTACTTGTAGGTATTTGTTATTATTCGTTATTACTTGTAAGTATTTGTTATAATTCACATATTTGTTTTTACATGAATTTGCGCGTTTTCACAGTATTTGTTATTACACATACGTAACTTGGTACATAAATCCTGGCTATTGTCTATTGCCTATAGGTAATCTATCGGTAGATAATTTTCTAAATGAGTGCTTCCAGAAACTGCCATTGTTGTTCGAGACATACCTTGTCTAGAATGACAATGGTAGTCGCGCTTCAATCAATGCTTAGCGCAAAACAATTCCGATATCTTCATTCATCACAGGAGCCAATCATTGTTGTTCTTTCCTATAGTGGTATTAGCACTAGTATGCCTCACACATGAAGAAAACTTCATTTGATTTTTCATAAATATCATTTTTTTCAAACTTCCTTGTTGATCCTCACAGTACCCTCAACACGTTCCCGACCTAAACAAACCCAAAAAAAATTCCAAAATCCTCGGAGGAAGAGCTCTCAACAGTAAAAATGCTGTAATCAATTATCGAAAAAGTATACCCAGCGATCTATAAAACATCCTGATAATCCGAGCCGTCAAAAAAATATATTGAAAATCATTCCGAACCCAAAACGCGTTCGACCATTCTCACAAATATGTGTAGCTCCGAAAATGGTGAAAACCATAGAGTCCGAGGTAGCGGAAGGGTCGTTGAAAAATGTGCACGAGGTTGCAGTATGCGAGTGTGAGGAGTGGTGTGTACCTGTTGAGGCAGCATCAACGGTGTTATTCAACGCGTTGGCGGGACGATGTAGCGTGGACGGTTCGGGATCCCCCAACGTCGGGTTCGCATTCCGAGATGGCGAGGAAGAATGGCGAGTGAGCAGGAACGAGAGAAAGCGAGACGTAGGAAAAAAAAATGAAAGCGGAGGTCTGAGGCACGTTGGACCCATCAGGATTTCAGAACGCGAAGAAAAGAGAGAACGGCAAAAGAGAGAGAGAGAGTGAGACAGTGGAAAGAAAAAAAATAAGAAAACGTACAGTGGTTGAAAAGAACGAAATGCTCCGTGGTCGGTCCTCTAGTCGATCCCAAATACGAGAATTCAGGCAAGAAGATCTAAAGTGGAGAGCCTGGACGAGGGTCTCTTCCTTTCTCTCTCATTTCCTTAACGACCCTCATCTCCCTCTCTCCCACTCTCTCTCTCTCTCTCTCTCTCCTGATCACTAGAATTTCATCTTTCTTCATTATACATACTGAAGCTCTTCAGCTACTTCTATCCGTCCCTCACTCTCTATCTCTCTATAGATTCACGGTATTGTTTGTGGGATGGTGATAGCTAAAGTAAGTTTTTTCATAGCCAACGTCGCCCCGAGTCCCCCGCTTTGGTCGTCATCCTATGCTCCTCATGACGAAATAGAAGAATTCCTTCGAAAACGGAATCAGTCGAGGAGAAGAACCGGGTAAACCCGTTGAACAAAACACGTTTAGGATAATAAGAATAAGTATAGGATACACGTACCTTCGATCTCTTGTGGCGTCCACAACACGTGGTCTCCAGGGCAACGACAGGGGAATCCGTTCATTCACCGTACGTGTCTTATAAAATATACCCAAACACGTTGCAAAACTGTCACGATCACCTTTATATACATGTATACAGATATGCGTGTGTATACAGTACTATGTGTAAACATAAATTTACATATGTATTTCTTTTTTATTGCGACGGTTTAAGCAACGTCACAACTGCCACTATACACTTTCTCTCACTAACACAGCCTCGATTCGCGTATCGATATAATCCAAGCTTCAAATTCAACGTTCCGTATTCACTCACGATGGACACTGGACAATATCCGTTTCGAGGGAAAAATCAATTCAACTGCTGATGATCGAGCAACGAATAAGTAGAGTGAAAAAAAAAGTTTGAGATCGTAGGGTAGGAAAGTCAAGTGATTAATCTGTACCTACATGAAAAAATTGCAATTTTTAGTGGCAGGGTAAAAAGAGAAAGGCTCTCAATTGTGGGATATCGATGATATCCTCAGCAATGAATTCCTCAGATTAGATGATTTCGATAATTACTTCAAGAAAAACTTTCTCTCTGTCTTCGAGAAAAATATTTGTATCGATCAGGTTTTCGAGAATGACGTTCACAGAAATGCTGCTCCGAAAAAATATATCTCCAAGAATTACGTTTATGAAGGGTTGTCAATAAAAAGGCTCTAAAGAGTCTTTGATAATACTTTCAGCAATGCTGTCATTAAAATTTTCAGTAATCAGGTCTTCGTGAATGATATCCTTTACAATGACGGCCTGAAGAAAGATATCTTCAAAAATTAAATTTTATGAAGATAATATCTTTAGCAGCAACAATGATGTCCTGAAGAGAGATGTAACAATGTCGTTCTGAAGATATCCTCAAAATTAGATCTCCACGATTGATGTCCTTGAAAATGATGGCTCGAAGGCCATCTTCGATAATTACGTCTTCAAGATTAATGTCCTGAAGAGTGACGCAGTACCATTCCGCTGCCAATTCTTCGGCGCGAACTCGAAGCACGATCACCACTCTTTCACTTTGTCGTACACGCTCGAAACACCGGTGAAACGAGAAGACGAGAATATCGTACCGAATTTTATTAGTCTCTATCCACACCGAACCATCATCGAATCGATCCAATAGGTCGAAGATCGTAACGATTCAATATTGATCGTACACACGTGACACCTTTTTTTCCTTTTGAATTTCGGAAACAGCTCGGCAAACGTACACAATCAACACCAGCACGTTTTTTTTTTGTTCGGATCGTCGGTAGTTTGCGCGCCTGTGACGAGCGTTTGCTTATGACAAACGCCGCAACGCACACCGATGTGCCGCGGTTTGACCTGGCCGGGAACTGGCCAATAGCGACCCTGGAGGATTCCGAGACGCCGGGGACTCGCAGCATGGAATGGGCCTTGCATGTGAGCAGAGGGGGCACCAAGAGTATACGTTCGGACCCCTCCGGGAACCGACCACCTGACGCGCAACCTGCTGGCAGTCCTAGCAACATTTTTCGTGCTCTTCGGGCCTTGCAGAATTAAGTACTCTTTCCAAGCCAACCGAACCTTCCGTGTCGTCAAAATAATCGTTACTGAGTGTAATTGGTCTTATTATTTATGCAATGCCCAATGGTGAAACGAAATCTCAGACAAACATTGACTTTTGGCTCAAGTGAAGAGTTGTACGAATTGCGATATTGAAAAGAAATATTAATTCAAAAAAACAACACAAGTCGATCTACCAGAGAAGCTATGGACAGGAGTTCTTTTGGGTTTGATTAGAAACAGGTTCTACGAGACAACAGTAGAACGAATTGTTAAACGAATCCTCGCCGGTAAC
Organism: Ophioninae sp. A BG-2022a; assembly: GCA_030523105.1. Lineage (NCBI taxonomy): Eukaryota > Metazoa > Arthropoda > Insecta > Hymenoptera > Ichneumonidae > Ophioninae sp. A BG-2022a. The sequence goes on from JAPYZI010000007.1 coordinate 175,190, forward strand.
GCATTTCAAAACAGTGCTTTAAGTTTGCTTAAACCAACCTCGATCGCTACATGGATTTTCTATGACTGAAATCGAAATGATCATTCGAGGGAATGCTTACTGTCGGTCGGTTCTCGATCGATCGAGAAGTTACCAACGATCGATAAAAGCGGTTCCTCTATTATCGTCTGTTTATACGGGAGATCCCTGTATGTTAAACCCTGCCATGCTTTCAATGAGAGTCTATTAATTAAAAGCTTCCGGTAAAGGTTTCAACTTCGAATCACCTTGATGTGCATAAATTATGCTAATTCGGGAAATCAGGGAATGTTTCGCCAGAGACATTGTAATTGCCAACGAGTTTCAAACTCGCTAATGGACCTACCATCAGTACCCAATGTTTGCCGTTTCCGCTCTACCATCCCAGGTTGCTAGCAAATCACCTTTGATACGCAACAATATCGTAAAGTTACAGTCTAACTTTTTTTCCATCTAGTCCGCGGAAGAAGGAAATCAATGTTGACACGGAGAAGTAGTGGGTGCCAGTTTGACTTTTTGGACCCTTGCTATATGGAGCAGGCCTACACGATGACACAATATATAGTTATAGAACAAGATAGGCATCAAACGGTGCCTCAAGGCTGTACCAAGATAGGTAGTTATTGTATCAAGACTCGTTAACCGACATGTTCATTCACTCCCCGCGTAGTAAAGGCAAACTGATGACCAGTGCCATTTGTGGTGGTGGTTTTACACTTGGAACATCCAGTCCAGCTGCGTTTCCTCACTGTGTTACATCACGCAGTTGTTATTTACAAAGGTGGCCATATCTTTCTCGGTAGTGACAGTTTCGATCGGTTCGAAATGTGCCGGAAGTATCGACGTTTCCTGATGGGGAATGAATCGATGCGTTTTTGCGTTTGACGATCATGGCGGCTCTGGTGCGTCTCAAACGTGGTAGCGTACAACTTAGACATGCTGCACTGGAAATGCGAGGTAACCGATAGTTTAAAATTTCACGATACAATCAGTTTACAGTTGTTCGCCATTTTCAACTATTTGGAGACGAATGCATAGGTGACATATGACAGATATCGATTTTATGAGAGGGCATCAATTGTTAATTGTCACTCGATTAGATCTCAAAATGATCAACCCTTCGACTGCACACGGGATCGTTTTGACCCCATCTATGATCAACGCAACTTCCACCTCGAACAAAATTTGCGGCACCAAATTTTTGTTTTTGATAATAAAATCGTTGTTAAAAAAAAACGAAATAAAACAATCTGAAAAACATCTGGGGTCTGATCGCCTCCACGTGCAGTCAGAGGCCCGTGGAAAAAGGGTGCAGTGGAAGGATTAATTAGTGAATATATAATATTAATATTACAATATTAAATATGGTAATTAATTATAATAATAGAGGCTTTATTTATAATAAATAAATCACTTAGTCATCTTTTATTAAAGATAATAATATACTAATAATAATGATAATGGATTAATGAATAAACTTTGTTATTTATTTATGCTTTGGATCGAATGAACAACTTCAGCCAATGAAACTTCTAAATAAAATGGAAGGTAATTGTAGAGAAAATACTCGATCACTTTTCAAACTTATATTTTACGATGTGAAAGCCCTGCTAGTCTTGAAGGCCCAACGTCAGCTCTATGGAATGAAAATGATGTCCGTGAACGATCTTGTAACCTGAGTTACAAAAATGTACGGCTCTATGAATAATCGTGCTATCAATCACGGTGCGACGGATCCCGCAATCATTCAGTCGTTCGTTCCAACTCCCAACGAGCTCTCAACAGTCCATTACAGCTTTCATCTTTATTTCATTGACGAAAATATCCGAAGCTGCAACAGAGAGACGTAACGACTTACGAGGTTGAAAGGAAGTACGTTTGGATACTGACAACGTCAAACGTAAACAGGGATAATCAAAACTATTTTTATCAATCGAAATGGCTGGAGTCCATGAAGGTTCAGTATTTCGGGTCGTTGAAATTTTTCGCGTCATCAAGTTTCAAGTTTTCAACAAGTTTTCCAGTTCCAATGAACCGATTCTTAGGCACATATTCAGAACATTGCTTCATCGTTTGTTCTCAAGTTATTTTTTTTTTTAACGATATCTGAATTCAATTCGTTCTACGATTCATAACGTTTGAAAAAACTGTTTTCTCATAAGCGACCGAGTTCAATTCATACATTTATAAATACTAATTTATTCACTAAAAAATATAAATTCTGAAATTCATAACTACCCAATTCTAAATTTTGGAAATTCTAAAAAATTCTCAACAAATTCTAAGAATTCGAAAAAAAAATTCTATATTCGCATGTATCATTATATCCACCAAGAATGATAATTTCTTAAATTCCAAAATTTTTGGCTTTCTTAAATATGTATCCAGCAATACCTCAATTCAATCTCCAGCCGCGCTTCAAATTCTTTCCTTTCTTCGCAGAATGTTCAGTAGCAGATTTGATAACGTGTTTAACTAACAAGAGCGATTGCGACATGCTCGCTCCAAACTCGCGTAATCAAAGTCGAGGCCGAGCGATCCATAATTTATTCCTGATATTATACGTAAAATAGAAGGAACATTGTCTGGATCGTAGCCAGATGCATGTGAAGAGTAGAAGAACCAGACACATGTAACGTAACTAGACATATGATGAAATGAGATAGACGAAATTGTCAAATAGACGAGGAAAAAGACAGAGTGAAAAAGAGAGAGAGAGAAAGAGAGAGAGAGAGAGAGAGACAGCGAGTGAGTGAGCGAAAGAGAAAGATCGTAAGATTGTGTGATAAGCACGCGAGATGCCAGTGTCGTACCGGCTCTTTTCTCGTTTTGTGAAATGGCAGACTTCGTGAGAAGAGGTAGTGTTCATCTCGTGAAACGGAGCAGCGTGCAAATAAAACAGGCAGCCAAGGAAGTACGAGGTTTGTTAATTACATTCGTCGTCTTTAATAAAGGAACAAAACAAAAAATAAGAAGAATGAAGAAAGAAGAAGGAGCCTGTCGTCGTCTTCGGAGTGCACGTTATTTAGCTTCCGAACGTTATCGTAGTTCACGATAGACAAGGAAACGAGCACGTACGAGTGGGAAGTAATTAAAGAAGTGACAGTAATTAGTGAGATACGTGATGTTACGATGTCCATACAGGATTCCTTTCGCTACTCTCCTTTCGTCGCATTAATTAAACGACGTTCACCGCTTCGTTCACTCCACCATTAAACATTTTTTATTGTTAATTCCTGACTAAATATCATCATTATTTAAATCGTGGCGTCTCGGATTTAAGTTCAGAGTCAAGCATGGAAGCATCAACGATGGTTAGAAAATACAATGCCGCGCGGTGTTCTACGGGCGATAACGAGTTCGTTTTTTTTTTAGATAAAATGCTTTATTCGAGGTAAGCAGACGCAAATATTTGAAATTAAAACGGTAGAGAAGGCGTTTGAAAATAGACACGCGAACTGTAGTCTTACAAAAGTTTTGGGCCTCGCAGTGTAAATAAGCGAAAGATTTTTATTCCGAGCTATCCTCGATGAGATAGTTGTTTTATCATCAATTTTTTAATTTGTTCAACGTCTTAAAGTTGTGGTGACAATTCATACCCATACTATTATTTTAAGGTATGAATATCTTATTTCTTTCGTTGATACTTAGTAACTATTCAATTGTAACAGCAAATCGGTTGTGATAAATAAAAATAATAAATAGCAATTATATCAATATTTATCGAATTGATTCAATAATTGATCAGTCAACTTCGTTTTATTTGATTTAATTATTAATAATTATTGATAACAAAGTAAAGTTAAATTATATTTATTATTCTATTATTAAATGAACGTTATGAACATTTGTATAGTTGATATGGAATGACTATTTTGATTAATTATAATATATATTCGTAACTGCAATTTATGTAATATAGTTAATATAATATTGATGTGAATTAAATTAACTTTAATACTACCATTAATACTAAATTAACTTTAATACTACCATTAATACTAAATTAACTTTAATACTGATTAATAATATGACATCCAACCATTTCTAATTCTGATGTTTGTAATTAATTTAATAATTGTCACTCATTTAATTATAGATAAGGAGCTGCCAATAATATGAAAATAGAATATCAGTATAATTCGTTAATCAATGATAAATATTAATGAATATCGATATGTATTGATGAATACTTCAACTCGATATCAATCAATAAATACATTCAGAAATTAATATTTCTCATCTTCGAAACTATAATTCTGAACTTATTCATCACTACTCTTCGAGCCAAAAATTAAAACTAAAAGAAATACGTATTGAAAACAAACTACTACAAAACTTGGTGCACATATTCATTAAATATCTATGAATTATTGAAGTCCATGGATCTATAATAAAATGATTAAATTTATAAGGAAAGCTTGGATTTGTTAAGGATAGTTTTTTGACCTAATAACTCATAAGAAAAAATGATCAAAATTCCAGCGGCTGTACGAGCACGTCACATCGTCGCTGCACTGGTCGCGGTTGGTTTTGCACTGTGCGGAGCCGTCGAAACGAGTTCGTCAGTAGCATTGCTCGCCAATCAGGAAGATAATCATGCGATCATCGACACTTCGTGGCACTGCAATATGCTTGTCAACATCAGTAGTCGCAATAGAACCGAAGATTTTGAGGTTATACTGCTGGAGGTGAGACATGATGAAGATTTCTCAACAATTAGTCCTAATCAGTCGCCAACATTTTCTGAATCGGCCAATTACTGCTAATTAATTCATCGTTAAAACGAATCTTTCACTATTTTATAAATTTATTACAAAGTACGAGAACGCAGGCTATTTATTCGAAATGTGGCTTAATCAATCACACATCTTAAATCTTGATTTTCAGAATTTTCGAAATTTGTATATTCGTAATTACCGAATAATTTACTGAAAAAGGGTAAAATTATTCATTTATTATTCTATAAAAAACTATCATTGTTTAAATTTAAAAAATGTTTACGATTTTTTAATATCTATCCAGTAATACCTGAACATGAGGTAGCAAAAAATTACCTTGCCCCACAATTCATTTTTTTAACGCTTTTATTAATTAAAAGTACATTCTGCCCTAAAATTCGTAATCATTGACAATAAACCCAACCACGTAAGACAATTTCCACCTTTAAAGAACACAATTCTAATCAAATCTCCGTAATTAAACTACAATTTCCAGACCCTCACGTGTTTTTTTTTTAACATAAGAAATCAGATCTATTTCGAGTAGTCTAAAAAACTGAACAAATACGTTCTCTAGGTTTCCTTCGAAATCGTTTTCGTAAGAAATGGCGATATTTTGAGTTATTCTCATGGTTTTTTTGTTGCAAGATATTGTCACTGCTGAATCATTCCAAATATGCCAGTTTCTCAATAATACGTAACCAGTCTGATATATCGTTCGCTACGCTTGCTACTTGGCCAATCTAGTACTGGAAATTGATTAACAATTTGCAAAGTAATTTATTGATGCCAGTTGCCTCAGGAGGAACGCGCCGAGTCGATAATGCGAGAAGCGTTTCTCTGGGGACAAGTTGCCGGTCCAATTCTAGGAGGCTGCCTCGTTTGGGGCCGATCTGGACCATCCATGGTATTTTCGCGGGCTGTGTTGAGCGCCTGCCTCGCGTTGCTCCTCGTCCCAGCAGCGTGGAGAGGCCCTTCACACGTTGCTCTTCGACTTTTTCAAGGATTGTGCACTGTGAGCTCAAACAATTAAGGAGCATTGATTAAACTTTAAAAAATCCCGATAGTGTTGCAGCGTATTTATAAAAAAAAAACTGTTTTCAGGGTGCTACCATGCCAGCTGCGCACATGCTCGCCATGACTTGGTTCAAGAGCAATCATCGTAGTTGGTACTTCAGCTGTTACGCTGGTAATACTAATGTACTGATAACAAAAAATGTTACGTCAAAAACTATTTAATATATGCAAATTCTTTGCCCTTTTTCTTTAAGGGTAATTTGAGCAATTATGATACTCTGAAGAATTCATAGTTATTTAAAAAAAAGTAATTTTATAGTGTCGAAGTAAGATTGTTTGGAAAATTGCAAAAATTTGAAAGTTCTTTCGTAATGATAAATTTGCCTGAAATCTAGCATTCCTGGACCGTATGTTGGACCTTTGCCTTCAATTTGAGTTCCTACAAACAACGAACAATTTTTTTCAAAGTTTGACAGTACTCTAACCCCTTAAATGATCTTACAAAGCGTTCCGAATTTGTCAAAATATTGCCTTTCTTCGGCAACTTTGATGGATGGAAGCAAAACAACCGACGCGTTTGAAAATTAAACCAATTCGAATAATAACAAAATCAGTTCATTAATAAAAATAAAACAACTGAGAAAATTCAAAAAAATCTGGTTTTCCGAAATTCTCACACAAGATTAATCATCATAGCGGTGAGTGTGGGATACTGCCTGACCGGATGGATCGGAACTGCCATTGTACGTTCGTTCGGGCGAGATTCCCTCTGCTACGGTCTTGTTCTTCTCGCACTGTGCTGGTACTTCACTTTCGGAAGATTCGTCAAAGATTCACCGAAATCCTATCAGCACGACACCAATGTAAGCCAATTACTTAATAGATCTCCTTGATTGAAAAACTTTACGAACAAAAGCCATTAGCTTTTGGGGAAAAAAGAATAACTCGTTGATATGTATTGAGCTATCGATCCTGAGGTCACATTAGGGTGAATGTAAAATCTTACTTTCAGTTCACCATGATATAAAGACTAAACTAATGATATAAAGATATATCGGAGAAGATTTTTTTCAAACCATCAGTACCTCCAAAATAATGATGTACAACTTTATCACTCCTTAAACTAAATATTCCAAACGTCATAGCTTTCAAATTATGCCGCATAAAATCGTATTTTCAGAAATTACAAATTGTTTTTTTTTAATGCAACTAAATCTCTCGTTGTCTTTTTCGAAGATTTTATCGGTACATCGTGAGATTACCATATTCCAAATTCCAAATCGCGATTTAGTAAACTTCAGAAACTGCAAAACACCGGCATGGGGAAATGACGTACCGAGTACAAAAATGTCGTCAAAATAAAAATTAAAAGAATCTGAATGAAACTAGCTCCTTTTCATTTCAACATCCCGTTTGATGAATTAGTTTATGATTTTTTTTCGCCGCGATATTCAATTTTTTATCTGAATAGGAAACTTAAAGGTGCTTAGTACTTTTGAACAAGGCTGTAAGTAAAATCGTTGCAGCCTAATAAATGTATACAGGCATAATTTCTGATATAAAGGTAGTAAATGGATTACTTTATCGATAAGCCTGTTTATTTCATGATACAATTAAAAATAACGGAGCCATGATGTTTGTGCAAGGCGGCTGTGATACCATGGGGTAAGCTGCTGAGATCAGTTCCGGTGTGGGCGTCAGCTGTAGCAACGATGGGCAATCAATGGGGCGACGCCACCCTTGCTCTTGGCATGACCAAATATCTCAAACTCATTTATGGGTTCTCAACGGCGAACGTGAGTACAATTATTGAAATTTATTTATAAATATCTGATTTATCAACGAATGTAGAATGCTGGACGAGGTTTCATGAATTTACTGAATCCATCATTTATTATAACATCGTAATGTCTCCGTTGCGCTATGACCGTATTTTTTAGAATTATTTTAGTATTAGACGTAGTAAAAAGAAATACATGATTTTTCCGATAGAGTTATCTGTATCTCGCGTTGTGTAACTCCGATCGGGTTACACTAGATGCCGTTAGAAAGATGAGATTCCATATTGAAGACATTTTTACGACAGCTTTGTGATTGGTTGACTCCACAAAATAATGGATTTCCTTTTACTACACCTAAAAAAATAATTTCATTTTAAAAAATCAGGTATTAAAGTAGAAAATCATTGAAATTTGTTTAAGATAATACAAATAAATAAATCATGCTCGATTATTTATATCTAAACCCGTAGGCGTGTTTAATTAATAAAATCATAATTTGTGGGTTCTGAATGACAAATGTGAGTATATTAATTCAATGTTATTTATAGATAATAAATATATATAAAATAAAATTGCCTGATAGCAATTTTTTTCCATATATATAAATAAAACGTTACATATATATAACTTAATTCATATTCAGCTTTATTACATATTCTCTTTGAATTTTATATACTCTTTCTTAATTTAAATATTTCTTATATCTAACCAAATTAAATATATATTTTTTTATATTAACACTTTTTTGTAAAGAGTATATAAAGAGTTTATAAACTGATTACATACTCTTTAGATACCGTAACCAATAAGTTTATATGCTTGTATGAAATATAATTGTGAGAGGTGTATGCAAATGAATTTTTCTATCTGTTGATTCAGGACTCCGTGCTAACGACTCTACCCCACATAGGGCATTTTATGGCAGCATTGACCTGTGGTCTCCTGGTCGATCATGTGCGAGAATCCGGAATAGTCTCAACCACCACCGCGCGAAAATTGGTTGTATATACAGGTATGTGATCATAAAACATATATTGCTCCTTTCTTTTCATTAATTATAAATTAGAATAGGTTTAAAATTTTTGCAACATATTGTTTTATTCAATATTCGAACGATTTAAAAATATTATCTTTTTTTTAAATTATCGGATACGTTTAGATAATCTGGTTATTATCTATAATTGCTCAAAATCTCAATATATATACAGAGTTTTTAGACTACTGCTTCAATGCTGATTAATTTATAGTTAAAATAAATGTTTCACTATTTTATAGATTGCAGGCCAGTCTAGTTATTCGATCTATAGGCTAAATAAATCGCTTCACCTTGATCCTGATAACACTTTTAAATTTTTCAGCAATACAGGTCCATTTTTTTATGTCCCATTAAATTAAAAATAAAAAAACCATGTTAAAAAAATAATAAAAACCATGTTAAATTCATATATGTATCACTACGAATTTATTTACTGAAAAATTCTAAAATAATTAATGTATTATAAAAAAGTATAATACCATAATTTTTAGAATTTCATAATTTTATTTTCCAATTTTTTTTATTATCAAGGACTATAGAACCAAAAATGAAAATAATAATTTTTTCATAAACTATAATTCCTCAAATTATCAAGAATTTCAGCAATTTTTTAATACACGTCCAGTAATACCTTAAAATTCTTAATACATTTCCGATCATTCCCGATTATTTGCAGACAAAAGAGAAATTCTCGATGGAACGAAAATTGACAACCGATATTTAAATCGTAACGCGCGCACGCGCTTACCGTCTCCGTGACCTTACGTAACGAAGATCGATCTTGGATTGTTAAAGCTCACTTTATACCAGCGGCACTTCTCTTCGTCGCCGGTTATGCGGGTTGTCAAGCACTAGGTGCTGCTTGGCTCGGGATCGCGGCACTCCTAGTTTCCGGGACAGCGCCAGCTGGTGCCCTCGCCGCGATCGCTGATTTGGCGCCTGCCGAATCGCCAGCTTGCGCCGCCGCGGCTTGTGCCCTCTGCTCGACCCTCGGGGCGGCTGGACTCCTAGCGGCGAACTATTTCGTCACCCAAGCTCTTCACGGCTCTGTTAGTACACTCCTCTCTAACGTTGTCTTTGAATTGACATTATTTGAACCTTTCGGCATTCTACGACTTCGTTTCAATAAAATTGCTTACTTTTCTCACCTGGTGAAGTTACCTAACTGAGCCCACGTGACTTATGGACAATTTCGCTCTAAATTTATTTAGGCCGATTTTGATTGCTTTTAATGGATAAATCGACAATCAAATACTTTATTTCGATACCAACAAAAAATTGACAATTATTCTATCCCTTTTATTATAGGGTTAGGATAACGAGGAATTAACGAAACGGAAGTTGTACTTATTTTGGAAAATTCATTTTTCAGTGACAAGGGGAGGATGAAAAAATTGTTTAGGCTTATATTTTTACGTAAATTGATAACGATGTCCGCAAAATTACATTGCAAAAAGGATTGATAATTCGAGCAGCTGTGAATAATTTCATGAAGGACCCTTGAATGTGGGGTGATGAAAGATGTACTTGGTTTTGACCACGCGATTGAACCAACACACGCCGGCAACGGGTGTTCCAAAAATTGTCTTCGAGTTTCATCTACACACATGAAATTCATGCCAATTTAATGCGATTAGTTTTTAGTAATTTCATTAAAATATAAAAAATAACAATTTAAACTGAAATTAAGATATAAACATTGTAAAAAATATATAAAAAGTAGGTTTTGTCTTTTAATATGAAAATTTCAAAAAATTAACACTTCAATAGAATATTCCTATTGACCACAAAATTTACGCTTCGAATTAAATATCGTGCGGATTAAAAATACATTTCCGTCCATTTTTTCCCTTCCATCGTTTGATTGTTTCGCCATTTTTAAGACTTATTTATCCTTTTTTCTTTGAAGATCGCCGGTTCGTGGCGTCTCGTGTTTGGCGTCGCCGCGGTTGTACTCTTGGCGACAGCAGCTGTGTTCTTGGCATTGGGAAAGGGAGTCCCTCAGCCTTGGATACCCTCGGTAGCGCGACCGCGCAGTCACGACGTCATCTACGAGCAAGACGGCCTGGAACTCGATTACGAGGACGTTGCTGTGCAAACGGAACCTTTTACTCCATACGGCTTGGAAGAGGACGTCGAGAGCATCAGAGAAGTGCCAAGATCATCCTCCGTCCATTCAAAAGTATCCGCAATTTCGGATTGCTGAAAAAAAATAAAAAAATACCGTTTGAGATCGAACTTTTTTTTCGTTCCACAATGCAAAGTGCAGCAAGATTTTTATATTTCTTTTATCGTTTCTTGTGTTGATCAAAAAATCGGAAGCTTTGAGTTGAAGATCGAACATCTTCGAGAATTATTTTTGTCGCAGCGAAATAAAAGTTTACGAAATTTAATTATGTAATTTGTTCATTTAAAGTACTTCTCGAGACGATTATCGCATGGGCCGATAAAATGAATGTGCTTCAGGTAAGGAAAATAAATGTGGAAAAATAAGGAGGTTGGAAGATTTTGCAGTTCTCGTAACAATGTGAAGGCTCTTTATCAGTTATATTCCTATTTTACGATGGATATGACGAGGAAGGAGCGAATGGTGAACAAGAAAATTAATGAAGGAAGAGGAAAATCTGTGAAACATTTTCTAGAGATGTCACACTTTTACTTTATTTATTTTCTCGTATTGATAAAAAAACAATATTCTTTTATACATACCCAGTCCGCGAATCCCCTCCTCAATAAAAAAAATGACGCACTGCGAATTTATATTTTATTTTTAAAAAGCAAAATAATTGCTGGCAAAGCAAAGAAAATGAGGTCTAAACCCGAATTAAAGTGGAGGTAAGTTAATATCATTAATTGAAGGTATTCATGTCAACTTAATGATTAGTCAAAATTATGGACGTCCATATGCCTTTTGTCTTTTTTTTAATAAACCCTTTTTTCAAATAAATGCAAAAGTTTACTGTGGGGTTTCTCATTTAATCATTAATTGGATAACAGCGCTTTCTGACGCTCCAAGCTGCAAAGTACGCACGTTTGACACCACTAACTCCTCTAGTTTCTTTTTTTATTGATTTTTAATTATTCCTACATAAATTCTCATTTAACCTGTAGCATGAAAACAAAAATCAAAAAAGGGATCGGTAGAGCCAACATTCGTTTCTTACCTTCATTAATTCATTAACCTTCGTTCCTTACCTTCCTTCATTAATTCGAATGATATACGTATGCATGGCGCGAAAAAAAAACCAAATCTGGATCGTCTTTCTCAGAATTAATTTCGTCATTTATTATCATTACACACAATACACGTCGTCTACGAACTTTCAGAAACAAGGTGGATACGCGGACGATGGGACGCTGTCATAATTACTGTTTTTTGCACGACTTTCGCTCCAACGCGAACGAAAACTTGTCGCGTGCAACTGAGTGCCAAGGTACGTACGAGGCAACACGACAATACGAGGGCTCTGAATCGGGCGAACTTTGCACCGGATGTTCATTTTTCTTCGACGTTATTTTAAAGAGGAATGTTGCAATATTTATGGTGCATAAATGATTCGAACTGAATATGACTGTTTCATTGAACGATGTACATTTTCGTTAATAAACGCTTATTTTCAATTAATATTACCTAATGATATTAATTGCATAAAGATATTTAAGGAATTTATATTTCTAAATTATCCTATAGTTATGATGCGTTCATTCATAAACACGTTTTATATTCATTGTATATTTATTATTTTATATTGTATTTAGATCTACTGTGAAAAAAAAAATCGTTGAAACACTAATTAATTGATAATGCATAATAAATAAACGAATAATTAATGACATTCATAAATGAAACAAATTTATAATGCATTTACAAACGCATTATATTGAGTTTAATTTGAATCAAGAAAGGAAAACTCGTCACAATATAAAAAAATTAATAACGAGCGATAAACGTATCATTTGACGAGAAAGTCAGGGCAAGTTTCGAGAAACAAGAAATCTCTTATCGCGCGTAAATCAGCACTTTCGGTTTTCTCAACACTCCGAAAGCGCCGGACATACGTTGCGAAACGTGTAGAAAATGCTACGAATGTTTAATCGCATTGTGACTTTTTGACGTTTTCACAGTGAACTCGGATACGCTGGACGAAGCGTGTGGAAATGTAGAAAGTTGGACGAGGTTTAATTAATTTCGTCAATCCATCATTTATTGTCATCCCAAACTATCTACGTTTTGTTATAACTGTATGTTTCAGAATTAATTTAGTGTTATATTTTTTAATTGACATCGTACTTCATACAGATTGGCTAAAAAATCGTTTCTTTAAAAAAATAATGAATCATAATTAAAAATAATTAAAACTTGTTCAAGATAATACTAAGTAATCTTTGATTCTGTATTTCCAAACCTGTGGGCGTTTTTAATTAATAAAGTAATCATTATCACAGCGGGAATGAATGTCAGGTGATTTTCACACAAGAATTTAAAAAAAAAACGCGTTGCTCAAACGAGCTCCATGTTGGTCAATGCGATAAGTGTTCCAACTGTTAAACCTTGCGTAGAAGAAAAAAAAATTAATAAATCGTCGCCCTGCACTCGCGTGGTTTTAACGCAAAAGAGAATTCCGTAACTCGTGGAAAATTCTCAGTTCGAGATCTCATGATCTCCGTCCTCAAGACTAGGACCCCTTGTACGCGTGCAACATTGCCTCGTTGCAAACAAAGTCAGCACGTCAGTGTATTCCTTGTTTTGCAACGTGGAGGCTCGCGATGTTAATTAGCGACCTACTGGTAATTATTGTTTCCCAGCCTAGACAGGCAAGAGGGCTCTCGGGCGATACCTCCACAACTCTTACGAAATGAGTTCTCACACCTACCCCTTCCTTATCGTTCAATCTCATTTGTCATTTTTATTTTAAAATAAGAAAAGCATACATAGATATTACACTAGTTTACATAATTCTATATTTACAGAAATAAGGGGGAGGGCTAGAGCCATAGAGAGAAAGAGCAAGATAATAAGAGAGTGAAATAATGGAAATTCCATTTAGGGATCGGTGGTCATCTATAACTACGAAATAATTTGGCTCCATTGGATCGGACGTCTCTCAACTGTTACTACAGGAACACTTCAAGCTTTTGAGAAGTCCGCAACATCATTTACATTTAAAAACAATCTATACGGTTACTCAATAAATAATATTAGTAACATCCGCAAAGTGTGTGTTGACCGAAATTTTATGAACGCCTTCAGCAAGTCTCGTCTGTTCGAACGGTTTTTTCTTTTATATTAACGAAAGGACTAAAACTCCGCAAAGAATTATAAAAGTGATTATTCCGGTGAAGAAAGACCAGGCAGACTACATTTTCTTCGTGACTGAATCCTTGTCGTTCTCGTCGTCCGTAATGATTTGTACGCTTCGCACTGGTCCGTTTTTCCGATAAGTCGACGACGGTGTTGTGGAAGTAATCATGGTAGCCATGGTGGGTCGTTCAGCGTTGATAGCCAGCTGTATCATTCTGAGGAGAAGAGCTTCCCTGATAGGCGGTGGTAAAACTTCATCAGCTTCGTCCTCATTCATGTCCTGAGTGTAAAACTTTTGCCGGTAGACACGTTTGGACAACCTGCCATCTTGATAGTCCTCGTAGCCTTGATAGATGGGATTGATGAGTCTGGGGTATCCAGGTCTTCGGAGTGGCACGCGATCGCCGTACTGAATGGCTAATGTCGATGGATCGTAAGGAAGAACTTGATGGGCAACGGGTGCTTGATAGGCTGGTTGGTAGGATGGATAAGGCTGCTGATCGTAGAGTGCATCTTCCAAATAAGTTCTTGGGTATGAGAGAGCCTGAGCGCCATATTGGCTGACGAGCAAACGCCTCAGGAGTAGTTGGAAATCGCGTCTGCTGAGGGGCGGTGGGATGGGATTGTGGGGTTCCGGTGGAAGAGCAATCGGCCCTGATCGATAAGGATATTCCGGTGTGACCAATGGAGTAGGAGGATAATGACGTTCGTCCATGGGCTGAGGAACAGGCCGTACGAGAGGTCTTTGAGGACGATTTTGATCGACATATGCAGCGGGAGGGCGTTGGAAAATCCGTGGTCTTGCATAAGCTGGAACCATGGGAATTCTGGAAGTTTCCTCGGGATCGGTCATCGGAGTTTCAGTTAGATAGTGGATATTGGCGTCAGTAGTGGTAGAGTATAGGGGCTGTTGATTGATGGGAGGTCGATAGAGGACTCTACCGATTGAAAGACCCGTTCGATATGTCTGCTCGTCATCTTCGTTGTTCGCCCGTACCAGGAGCTCCGCCGAAGACAAATCGCGCAAAAAGTGGTCCGGTTGTTGACGAACGTAGACTGGCTCCGTTGTCTGTTGTGGTCGGACGTAATCACGATTCTCATTGGGCACTGATACTCTCTGCGGCGATCTTATGAGAATCTGCTGAGGCTGATCACGCTCGTCCTGCGGTAGCTTGGTGTCTTCCTCGTAAACTCGTGGACTTTCGTACTTGTTGGTGTCGAATCTGGCGGGTCCTAGATTGTTCTGATTGGCGAAGAGGCTTTTGGGTCTGTCAGTGCGCAGATGCGAGAGCCGGTGAATCAAGCGTGGTGGTGAGTTAGTTGTGAAGAGAGGCCGAGTTGTGGAGAGGGAGCCACCATAAACGTCGGAGCGATCGTCATTGATCACCTCGGATGTTGCATCGGGTGTTGTCGTTTCCTCGTGAAGTTGACGCCTCAAGGTGTTCCCCGTTGTGATCTTTTGCTCTTCCTCCTTCTCCTCGAATTCCTCAGTGATCGGACGTAAGTTGTGGTCGATGGGACGTTTGCCGAAGACTATCCTGCGGTAACCACTTGTTTTCTCTTCAGAGCTCGGTCTCGTGATCTGCGAGTCATCGTTCTCATCCTCATCGACTTCCACTATTCGCTGCTGTCCGTTGGTTGCGTAACGCTGGCGATTCTTCGGTGTTGATTTGATGTAATGACCGAAAATCGGACGTGGATTCTCCGTCGTTGTCGAGCTTGTCGTCGTTGGTACAGTTGTTGTTGTTTTTCGAGATCTCGGTATCGCCTGGACTACCGATGATCTCGTCGATGATGATTCCGTCGACGTCGCGTAAACTACGGGTGGCTTTCTCGTTGTCGTACTACGATTCACCCTCGGTGGTATACTCTGCACAACCGAGACTTGTTCCTGCAATGGCGATACCGTGGTTGACTTAAAGCCAGTCCCGTTCGACGACGAGTAGGACACCCTTTTTATTTCACCGTCCGCGTCCACGAAACCAAACGTACCCTTGATGTTGCCTAAAACGTCGCGTGTCTCGACCTGACAAATTTTCGTCATCATTTATACGTTGAGTCAAATGACCGTTATTTACGGATTTCATAGTTCAAGCTTTGTAACATCTTCAGAAAAGGGACAACCGGGTCAGTTCTGTTCTAAATCTTTCCTACTCGTATTTTACCGGTGAATCAACTAGAATATTAATTCACCATTGAAGACTAACGTATCAATACCTTGTTCCTCATCTTTTGATTCAATCACTAACCTTGAAAGAACCATCACCAGCCTCGTATCCAAAAGAGTACGATCCATCCTCGTTGACTTTTCTTATCTGCTTCAGAATCGCGACTTGATCGTGCTGACTCTCAGAGGTTTGCTGATCCGTAACGTTTGAGCAGCCGGCGGTTGCCAGGCAGAAGACTGCCATCAGCCATGGCGTCATCTTTAACAATAACATACGGATTTGTTTTCGTACAAAAACACGCGACACAATTTTTTAACAAGAT
Source organism: Ophioninae sp. A BG-2022a (assembly GCA_030523105.1). NCBI lineage: Eukaryota > Metazoa > Arthropoda > Insecta > Hymenoptera > Ichneumonidae > Ophioninae sp. A BG-2022a. The sequence goes on from JAPYZI010000007.1 coordinate 191,555, forward strand.
CACCGAATAATCGAATCGAGAAACCGAGCAGAAAAAAATGCTTGGTCGTTTTATCGTTTTTTAGTGATCGCCAGCGGTGCACTGTTTCGCTTCGATTGGATTGATAACTTGTTGCTGTTGTCTATTGATTGAATACACTTCGAAGGAGCACACTAAACGAAACATAACCAACGTCTAGTCTTGAGTGATGAAGACCCGTACCTTAAGACTGGAAACCATGTTACCGCACATGCGGTGAATGTTGACAATACCGCGTGGGGTGCCCAACCTCCGTTATATATAGAGTGACACAATAGAATACATCTCGAGTTCCCTTCTACTTTTTACTCCCGCGCTTTTGAACCTCCCACCCCATCGCTTCTCTCTTACTCTCCAGTAACTTTGATCAACCTTGATTGAAAAAGAAAAACTTCTCAGGATGAACAGATGGACAGTGCGCTCTTAAAGCTGATTAACACGTGAAGAATCATCCACATTGTCATTGTTGCATCAATTAAACGGTCTCTGATGCAATTTAAGTGCACATACTTGAATTGAACTCTTCACCCCTCTTTTGTTGTGCAATGACGTTGCCCCAATTGCACAACAAAACTATTGTTCAAAAAGAGCCAAACAAATCCAAAAAAAATCTGGCATCCATCAGATTGAGATTCATATTCATTCATATTAAAAACAGCATCAGGTAAATTGTTCTCGGCAACTTTCGACAAATCAAAACCCTAAAACTCCATAAAAGTACAAAAATCCGGTTTATCGCATCCTAAACCATTTTAACTTTCCAAACGGTACACGAACAGTTTTCCTGAAGCGCTACGAGTTCGTTAAGTAAACGGACGATCGAAGATAGTCGAATTTTTTTAGCGGTTCCGCGACAGTCGAAAGAAAGCGAAAGGAAATGCGAAAGACTTTTGCACAAAGGGTCTGCGTGGCGTTACTATTTCTGCGTTCGTAAGATTCCCACGGAGCTAATGTATCATTCATCATTGCAGATAAGAATCGTCGTTGTTTTTTTTTTTTGTTTTTGTTCTTTTTGTATCAAGCTACATCTAACCACAGGCCAACTCTCAATTACGTCGGACGTTTGTTAAAGCACGCGTGAACCTTTCTGCTAACGCAAAATCCATAGAAGGAATTCGCTAAAAAAGATTATGGAGTCAAGCCATCTTTGCAAAGAATCCAATATTAGGGATTTCGGGTGGAATTTTATATCCAAATTTGCGGTTAGAATATTCGCTACAATGAACAGTCGAGAAGAAACTTTCTTGTGAAAAATAATGATCTTTAAAAAATGTTTATAAGAAAATAGTCCATAAATAATCATCACCATGTGCTCAAATGACTTAATAGTATACAAATATCCATAATCAAAGATACAAATAATCGAAATGTCCACATGCTTCAGCAGATCACTGGAAAAAAATGAACTATTAAAATACAATACCAGTTTGAATACATTGAAGAATCGATTCTTTCTTTTCATGTTTTTCGATAGTAAATATATTTTAAAATGTTACGGTGCAGGCACCACTGATGAAATTTCGATGAAACTATTTTACGATCGAAAACAAAAACTTTCAACGTTATTTCGAAACTAAACGTTGTTTCGATTTAAAAAAGATGTTTAAAGTATACTAATAATCGACTAATCGATTCTTCAAAACTCCTGAATCAATCGACTTAATTTTCTATACTTGATACCTCAACCGAGCTAAAGTTTTCATTCTTACTATATTCTCTTCTAAGCCAATCTGAAGAAAAATCCATAAGTTCGAATATTCGCCGTTTTGTTGCTTTCGCGTATAAATTACAAATTTTGCGATCTGCAATAACTATGGCTATACCGTCTCTAAAGCTCTTTAGTTTTTCAATGTTAGATGTTCCTTCACATAGATTTGATCCACAAAAATTCCTAACCTACTTTTCGAGTTTCGCTTGACTATCGTTTATCTACATAAAAACTGTATAAAATCAATTACAGAAATTGTGTAATATATATTTCAAGAGAGTATTCATAAACTCCAGAAAACAATATGTATCACTATCTATATTAGGTTTTACAGAAAAATTTACGATAAAAACATTTTTTAAGAGCATTCAAACTGGTATAACGTCTTAACCCTCCATCATTTCCATCGCGCAGTCGATCCCCGTTACCCCATAACCTCCACTGCTAAACCCCGGTGTATGTTTTAATAAAAAGACGCTGTCAGAATCAGGTGGAGAAACGCGAGAAAAAATAATTAAAAAATAAAAGGAAGGGGTGAGAGGAAGAGAGGACCCATAGAAGAAACAGCGGCCAGAATTCGCGGGGACAAGTGAAAGCCACGTGGGAGCTGATTCGAGGCAAGGGAACGCGGTATATAGTAGACTGTAAAATGTGTAACAATAGTTCCCATAGTGTGCAATATGCGAAGTATTGTGGCCGTATGTAACGCCCGCCTGTGCGATTTGTGAGGCCCAGATAGGAGAGGGCACACTACCTCGAGGCACTCCCACAGCAGGACAATTATTACATAATGCAATTTCCTTCCAACTGGAGTTTCTCGCATCCAGGTAGCCGAGCAACCACTCTTTTACACCAATGTTTTTTTATTTTACATTAAGATAACATCTTAAAGATTCTGGACCACTGAGGAGCCAGAAAAATGTATTTTCTTTTTACTTTACATTCCGTTAACATCTCGAAGATCCTGGACCACTAGGGAACCAGAGTATTGCATTTCCATCCTTCTTCAACTCCACCGTTGTCCTGTTTAAACTTAACAATCGCTTGGAAATTGGTGAGCAGTTAATTTCCATGCAAATGAAGTGACAATTCTTTATTTCCTCTCTCCGCATTCATTTTTGTGACGTATTCTTTCGAAGGCCCTTGAAATTGCATCTAAATTGGAATTTTTCTGTTTATTTTAGAAAAGGGAAAAAGAAACTGTACTACCATTTCTTTACCGCGAGGATTGCTTCGATTATTTCTTTCGAGCAGTAATTCAGAAGGCAATTACTCTTCTTTTCGAAGCTCCAGGAGAGGTCAAATTGCTGCATGGTGCAAAGTAATTATGATGAAAAAGGAAGCTCTCCAATGCTCGCATACGTAATTCAGATCCACTTTATTCCAGTAGTCGAAGGCAAACACACCTGCCCAACAGTACATGGACTTTACGACATTCAACTTTGCTTACGCGAATCTTTGGACACAATCAATTCAATATATATTCTATATTCTATTTTGCGACATGCATCGAGTGTTTTTCAGCCAACTAAAATTTGACGAAAATCAAATTGTATTGCGAAACACCATTTGTGTAACGCTTGAAGACAGGTCGATTTAATGTCAATTTTTTACGGATAGCTCCGAAGAAAGATGTCCAATTTTACAGAAAATTATCGGTAATTGAAACAAACCCAAATTGGACGAGACTGTTACTGATTTTGTGAGCAGATGATCGAGTGCGATGACCAAGCTTAGGGTCCTTATTTTGGGAACGTCGACCAATTGTTTGCCTTTTTCTTGTTGTTCTTTTCTTGTCTTTCTGAGTTACTTAATTACAGTTTCTTGCTCTTAATGACACACAGCGATAAATCTCGACTAACACACAATACCAATGCTAAACTTATTTATATATATACGGTTCATCGTTAGCGCCATGCTTGTTTTTAATTTCCTTGTTCCCAAGATAAAAATCACACGAAGCGCATTGCAGAAATACTGACAAAGCTTAAAAATGATTTTTTGAATGGCCACACCAATTTAAATGATTCTATGGATGAAAAAAGTTGAAATAATAAAGTCCCGATTCTTCGTTTCGTGGGATGGACGAAAAAACATCGAGGAGCAATGTTCAGCCTTGAAATTGCCACAGCTCCGTACCTTTAGCACCTTTTATTTTTGGTCTGATTCTTGAACGTGACACACGATGAGGCAATCGTTTGTATATGGTAATAGCGACATTGTGAACATTATAATAAGCGAGACGCCTAGTTTCCACAAAAACCTTTTTCTCATTCCTCTCTCTTTTTCTCAATCCTTTCTATTCAATCTCAAATATTTTTCTCGTTTTCAATTATTTTTATTTATCTCTCTTTTCTCAAATTTCATAAGTTAATAATGCAAAGTTATTAAATTTAAGATAATAATTTAAAAAATAAATAGGAATTTTTGTTTGAAACCCCAAAATGTTTTTTTTTTCACCTCGATACGACAATTTTTGACACAGATAGCGCGCTTCAGAAGATAGCAAAAAAATGTAAGAAACTTCCTGTTCCTTTAATTTTTGTGCGAAACGACTGGTTGGTTTAATGGAAAATTTTCCCTATGACATCCCACATTCAAGAAACATTGAACACTCATCGAACCAGACGGAACGTTAGAATCTTCTCGACTTCTATTGGTCACTAAAAGTCCTAGCAATCAGGACAATTTATCACATCGATATTTGCCTTAAGAGCAGGAGGATAAGCAGGATATTGCAACGCATTTAGATTCCTTCAAAGTCTATTAAATGCGTACGTACTACGCGTAATATTACTCGCCCGTACGAGGTTGATTAATCGTTCGAGATGGGATGATTGTAATTAGAAGTAATCATTCTTGCACCTTTGTTATTACTTTTTTTCCAGTGGATGTCACAACTTCAAACAGACAGTGGTTTCACTACTCTCCGCTCACAATTAAGTCGGCGGAGGAGGAAGTTCCTCAAGGGACATTGAGTAATCGGAGTAATAGAACGAACTCGCGTGACCAGTCCAATCCACAAACCGATGATCAAGAGAGAGACCATCTTCACCTCTCACTCACTCGGACACTCTCATCCCCTTTCTTCTCTCATTGAACCTGTTGGGCATACTGATGTCATTGGAAACCAATCGAATTACGAATCCGTTCACACGACGTTGTTGATATTGATAATCCATGGGCTATTTCGTCTTCATCAGCGATGATTGAAACAAAAGTTATTACATAGATTTAAATTTCTTACAAAATACAAGAGACAGCATGACTGATTTTTCGAATAAAACAGAAAATCAAAGTCAATATGAATTTCTTTGTTAATCCAACATGACGCGTGTTCTTTTAATTGACAGGTGTATTCCGTATAATTTATATGTTGGCTATCCAATCGTTTACTAATTGTCAGACACGAAATATCGCTACGAGATCGAGCATGTTCGATAACATTTTTTGTTGCAATATTGCAACAGAGGAAATGAATTTCTCACGTCCGTGCGAATCTGTCCACAGTGACACGTCGTTAATCTTCCTGTACGGATGAGATCGTGGCAACGAGAAATATACCACATTTACTCGTACGCGAGCTGTATGCAAGAAAAAGTACACGGTTATCGAAGAGAACTTCTTTTTTACATCTTATCTATATGCTTACGGAAATCGTGCAGATACGCCCAAAGACAGAAATAATTAGTTTTCTTGTATTTTCTTTCACTTTCACTGAACTGTATACCGTCACGTATGTATGCACACCTGGTGTATATGGGCCGTTCTTTGTTCGATTGGATGATTTTGATTAATTTATGCATTTAGAGGATTTTGTTAAGTTTATACATTTAGTCGAGTTTGTAAACTTTATACATTTAAACGATTTTGTATACTTTGTTCATTTGGACGATTTTGTCAACTTTATGCATTTGGACGACTTTTTAAATTTATTAATTCAAACGATTTTGTAAATTTTACTCATTTGAAGGTTCTTACAACTGTATGCATTTAGGGGATTTTGTAAACTTCATGCATTTAGTGGCTATTTAAACTTCATGAATTTTGACGATTTCGTAAACTTGATTCGGATTTACGAATTTTCAAACTTTATTCATTTGGACGATTTTGTAAACTTTATAATAAATATTCGGAAGTGTCACTTCTGTCAGAAATGAGCTACTTTTTTATGGTTTTACACAGTTAAAAGACGCAGTTAATAAATATCGCTTTAAAGATTTTTATTCGTCGATCTTCCAAACTTTATTCATCTACTCAATTTTTTATAAACCTAATTCATTTCGTCTAAGGTTCATGATTTTTGACGATTTTGTAAACTTTATGCGTTCGAAAACACAAAATTAATCTTTCTCGAATCATTAGAATTTTCGAATTTCCTTAGAATTTATTTTTCTCACCACATTCAAATTTGACTTCAAATTTCGGTCTTCTTCGGAAATTATCCAGTCATGCAGATTCTTGTATTTCGTAGGAAATTTAAATACTGGTGAAAAATTTTTTTTTTCATCTCTGGTTAAGACGGAATAACCTATGGAGTACCAATTTTAACAACACCGTCTAAACGGATTCGCAATTTGATAAAACAGCCTTGAACTGGTATACATACTGGCTTTCCGTATTATAATAATTCTAATCTCGATTACCAACGTAACTAGAAAGTTCGATTTCCTTCTGGAAATCCACGCGTTCGAAACTCTATAAACATCGATGTAAGTTACGATAAAAATAAAATCCAAATAAATAAACGAATATTCTTCAAACAATAGTTTAGCGCATCTGTTATCGCAAAACGATGCAATAACGTCTAAAATATTCAAACTTAGGTATAACAATTATTGAATTAAGCATTGAAGCTTATCCACTCCAAAAAATATAAATTTTATTGTCGCTTGATTTAATCTTGATTCCTTTCGCTTTTCCTATTTAAACTATAATAAATAAATGATTAATATGTTACTATATAATACTACATAATATTATTATATTGCAATATGATAATGTTACGTTAATTATTATAATATAATAATTCGTAGTATGACATATAATATATTAATGATTTATCTACAATAGTATAAAAAATAAAAACGAGAGAAAAAACGAACAAGTTGAACAAAATGATCATTTTTATAAGTAATAGATTTTTTATCATTCAAATCATCGTTTTTTTTCATGTGTTAAATGAAAATAATTGAATTAAAGTCAATAAAAAAAACAAAAGAACAAATTGAACGTAAAGAAAATCATTTTAACAAGTAAATTGCCATTGAATTCAATTGATCGTTTCTTCAATTAAGTAAATAAAAATAATTAAAGGTAGTTTTCGTACCGTTTGCGCCACTGTTTACTAAAGGGAAAAAGGCAAAACTGGTTGGATGTAAGGTAACGAGAAGAAATAACGACTTGGCTGTCGACGTGGAATTTTAGCACGCGAACTAGTCGCGGCAAACTCAAGGAACTCGAGTATACTTGGCCTAACGTTCTTCCCCTAATGTAGTTTGACGTAACAGCAAGACCCATTAATTAACCACACCGTACGTATACCTTTCCTATTTTTCCAACGTTTCACCTACTCCTTGCGGAAGTAACTTCTCCGCGAGTACACTCATTGCCAGTGTATCAGTCAGAAAGGTTACCGACCCATGCACCACGTTCTATCGTATCTCGATTTCATGTTCCAATTACACGAATCAGCCACAAAATTAATTTAGATTCGATATGTACCATTTAAGGACATGTTGGCGATGAACACAAACTCACCAATTTTTCGAAACCGACTTTCTCATAGGCTGTTATGTTTTTAATTAAAAATCGAGTATCAATCCCGGTACAATTTATAGATACAGAGGCTAATGCTTTTATTTTACAATAAAAATGTTTCGCCCTTGAGAACTAGCGGTTTAAAAGTTCCCACTATCTTTCCTGCACTCACATTTCACCCGGTATATCTACTTCTTCAAAATTGTATTTAAATTGAAGCTTTTGAACATTTATTTTTCTGCTCGTGGTTCTCCTCGACGACCCTCAATCACCGTGCACCATGTCGTCACAGCAAATTACCAAAATCGGAGGTTTATCATTCATCTGCTTTCCGGAGCATGTAGACTTCCAATTTCCTCATCCATCGCACACACCGGTTTTTTTTCGACGCGATTACGAAAAATCTCAAAAAGGAAAGACAAAATCATATAAGTCAATCAACATCGAGCCATAAAAGCGTCGGGTCTGACCAGAAAGGAATCTTCGATCCGAATCCTATATAACAATAATAAAAGCTACACGCACTGCTGAAGGTACTTTGTGAAGAGGAAAACATAAAAAAACAATTATTTAATACTAATCCCCCAATGTGGGAAAAGGATGCTAATTAATTAGTCATTTATTTATTTGCAAATGTGCCCTGCCAATTTATTTGCAAATGAGCTCTTCTTATTTATTTATTTCCAAAAAGTCTCAAGGTGCAAATAAAATATGTGGGTTGAGACTCATAAAAAAAATGTGTAACTCGGGCAATTTATTTTCTTAGCGCTTTTATTATCTTCTCGATACTTAAAATAGTAAAAAAAATAATCGCAATACATTGGAGATAAGAATATTACAAAAATCGTCGCAAATTCATTTCATCGCACCACTAATATATAACATGTTTGTAACTTGAAAGAAATATATAAAATAACGCAGCTTTATCTCTAATAACAATAATAATAATACTAATAATAATAATAATAATAATAATATGTACAACGATAATAGAAAGAAGTCGAAGCCGTTCCACGGTCACGGTGGACGACTTTGTCGACACTAATCACAATCCGTCGATTAGATACAGAGACCCGGGACAAGCTGTCGAGATAATTAGCAGAATGACAGTCTAAAATTAATATTTTGGTTTCCAGATGCATCAGCAAGAATTTAAAAAAAAATGTATTCAGCCGTACAATTTATCCAAGTTTTTGACATTTCCAGTGATTCAGTAGCATGTAATTCATGCGTATATCAAATATTGATACATAAAAAAAAAGATTAAAATTTTTTTCCATTTTTCTATTCAAATTGTTTTTTTTTTTCAAAAGCTGCTTTGCTATGGAAATTTTCGAGGAAGAAAGATCGACGAAAACGCCAACTTCGGGTGAACACGTACACATTAATGTACAAAAAAGGTGTTCATCGATCGTATGGCCATTATAAGGACGATACAAATTTAGAGACTAATGTGGGAAAGAAAAGCAATTAAAAATCCTAGTAGACCGGTTCTAGACTCGCACGATCTCGAGTGATGCTTTAACAAAAAACATGCTGTTTCAAAAAGGTCTTGGAGACTTCAAGTTTCCAAATCATTCATACCTTAACTGTTTGTATATCAGGAAACACACCCATCCAGATTCAACAGCTGAGAGAGATACAGGGAGCGACTGCGCATAATCGATCGATCCCTTTGGCTCTCCGCGTTACTCGAGTTGCGCAACTCTCTTGCCAATCGCGAGTTTCCAACAGCGAGATTTACTTTCGTAAGCGAACGATCAAGCGTGTTGTTGTTCGATTGGTAAGAGCTCTTTTGAGTCGTCTTATTGTTCGACCAATGTAAACGAACAGGAAAATTATTCAAATTACAGCATTGTCCGATGAACAAAGAACACGGAGCGCAAGATAATTCCGAATATTACGAATATTGACATGTTCAATTACACACTTATCCGGCAATTAAATTTCTATAAAATTTGCAGTATTATTGATGCTGCAAAACGAAAGCGGAAAGAACGAGAATACTTTCGGTTTAGACTCGATCAAATATCCGGAGAAGTTACTGAATTTCTCCAGCAATTCATCAACTTTACTGATAAACATTCTTTTACTCGTTAGATTATTCGATAAAACCAGGAAATCACTGCAAAGACAAAACAAATGTTCGTAAAAAACTGAGAATGAAAATTCAATTAAAAAACTAGCTCAAATCACCAGAGAAGTAACTGAATTTCTCTAGAAATTCGTCGACTTCGTTGATAACAATTGTTTTACTTTTGTAGTTGAATTCTTATAATCCGGAAATGGTTGCGATAAAACAAAAACTAACGTTTTCGATAAGCCACAAATTGAACTTCGAAGCTGTTTGAAGTAGCAGTTGATCAACGTTTAAACTCTTCCAGTCAACATTCCAATCAGTTAGTATTTCACTAATGATCGAGCTATAATAGGGAACGAATTTTTCAATCAAATTTTTCAGACTACCAAACTCTCACCATCCTCGGATCCAGGTCAACACTGCAAATCCAAGTGAACTGTTACAACAAAGTTAAATGCATCAACCTTATATCCAATTTATACACGTTTTCACCTGTGTAATTTCAAGTTTCGCTTTACCCGTTTCACATTAGAAAGCAGTGATGTGTAAAAGTTCAATGCGTTTAAAGTATTCAAAAGTACGCATCAAGCGGGTTTCAAATTTTTGTAACACACTTGAACCTGTTGATTTCCAAAATTCCAAATGTCATGTATAACAAACAAAACACTAGGATTAGCAGTCAACAACCGGAAATGAGACCGGTCGCAGCACAAATTGATTACCGCGTCGAGGTTACGACTTCAGAAGTAATTCAACATCGTGAATTGTTCGGATGTCAGGTGAGGTCAAGCCGAATAATATACGTTGTTGCAGCTATCTGAATCATGGCAGCACGATGTTGTCGTACAGGCTCCCTGACATCTCTATCCCTCTCTCGAACGATAGCAATGGGCATGATCTTGCGTCAGGATCTGCTTTCACTATCCGTCTCTTTCTTCCTCGAGCGTTCACTTAGGTTCACCAAAAGACACGTACGTACCAAGGTACTTTAAGAATCAACTGGGTGTGTTCAAAGTCCGTAACTAATCTCCATGGATATCGTAAATTCTCCAATAAAATATAAAAAAGGAAAAAAAACGAAAGAAAAATTGTTATTCGTGAAAGTTGAATTGGTAATAGATAAAAGAAAAAGGGGTCTCTGAATCACTGGAAACAGGTGTGAACGCGTGCGCAAGAGTGTATACATGTATATGTATTCTATATAGTTGTAAACTCGAGTTCATTGGCAATCGCACAGATATGCATCCAAGACCATCGGCCTCCGCGTTCGTTCAAGTGCAACGCGTCCCCGCTCGATTGCCATGCGTGAAACGCGTTCTCTTCTTCGTTATCGCTACCTTCCCCTTCCAGTGAAAATTCTTCATGCGCGTTTCGATGCCAAGGAAAAACATAGGATGAACGGTGCTCGTTATTTGCTGGATGAGAACGATCATCGGTAGTTGTCGGATGAAAAGATCTGGACGAGAATCCCGGAAATCCAGGCAGTGACAGTTGATAACTGGTGCGGTTGGCCGAGTAGACATGTAGCTCAAATCTTGCAGAGCAAATCAGGACGAACTAGCTGTTCAGGTTACTTCCATGACAGCTGAAAACTGAATTCTCTGCGCCTGGTGAGTTCCGGAAACGGACAACCAACGAGGATTCACGTTGATTGGGAGAAGTGTTCCCTCATCAGGAATTCAGCTGAAGGGAACTGCCTTGTGAATACACGATAGGTATCCATGAGAAAGAAAGAGGTTGACAAACGATTTCCCGAGTGGGTTAGTTGATGGAAAGGGGGCATTGCGGTCCGATTGGCTCTGGGGGGTATAGCTGTTAGAGGTAATGACGCGCGAATAGGGTTCGACATGCTACAGGGGTACTACGTGAAGCGGGGCTTTCAAAAGTTAGGGCTACCGCCACGGAGGAACTGATCTATCTGACCTACGGACAAGGGTGACACGGAGTTTCTGCCGGACGGTGCCTGTACGTAGTAGAATGCCTGGGGGTCTCTCTGTGACTCGAGCAGCTGGAATCTGTGGGGTGGTGGTTGGGTCTGTTGTTGCTGACGTCTCTGCTGTTGGGAATAGAGTTGTTGGGACTGTTGCAAAAGTTCGGCCTGTTGCTGACGATAAATGGCTTCCTGGGTTCTTACACCGGTAGTCTGTAACTGGGACTGTGGTCGGGCTGGTTGCCTATAGACCGGGGACTGACGCTGGGACGGTAACGCTTGTGGCTGAAGATCACTATAGGACTGTTGCTGGGCTACGAACGGTTGGAGCTTGTGACTCAGTGTAAAGTCACCCACCGTTTGCGGCAGGCTCTGATAAAGTTGGGTGTTGTACTGACCGGTTGCGGGATCGTAAATGAGCTCGGACTGGTAGATGGGCTCGCCAGTTTTAACTTTGCCGGAGGGTATAGAGTTTGGTGTCGAGGACGAGGGCCGAGTAGTTTCCAAGGGAGCTCTCGTGGCACCCAAGCCGTTGACGTAGCGTTCCAGCTCGGCGGCGAATGCGAGATGGTGCTGGGGTGTACTGGCGGTGGTGCTGGCCAAACGATGGTGTGAAGGCAGAGGGCTGCTGGGACTACGAGTGGCGTAGACAACCCCGGGTCTTTCGGTGCTACTGGGCGATGAGTACTGGGCAGCTACCTGAGCCAAACGAGGTCTCGGGGTGATGGCGACTGATTGCGGTCTTTCGTGGGCTATCGCACGGGTGCTCGACTCCACCGCCTGGTACGAGGGAGTTGTGGCTCGGGGACGTGTGACGGGTGAGGGTGTCGTAAGGCTTTGATAACGCGGTGCTGGTGTCGACAGTCTGTACAGGGAAGCCGTTGGGGCGGGGGTCGTTGCGTACAGGGATTCCGATTGTATCGGCTGAACTTGGAGGTAATTTTGCTGCGGCCTGCGGAAAGCAGATGGAGCCAACTGGGGTTTCGCAACTTCCTCGAGTTCCTGGCTCGCGTCATCGTCCAGCTGATACTCCGTTTGGAAAATGGTGGTCGCAGGTCGCGGCGTCGTTGGCTGAGGATAGTTCGGACGCGGTCTTGCTACTGGGCGCACTGATGGATAATTCGCTGGCCCCGAAATGTCGTCCTCGACTTGTTTCTGCGGCAACTCATCGTCGTCCTCCCTCGGGGCGTTAGGATCGCATGGATTACCAGACACATAAGTGAACTCTCTCTTGTTACCGTCCGGATCGACGTAACCGTATTTTCCACGGACCACACAGTCCGTGCCGCGGGTCTCCTCCTTGAAGGAACCGTCAGCCGCTTCGTAGCCGAATGTGAAGGAGCCGTCATCGTTGACCTTGTTGTAATTGCGTATCGTTTGGACGGGCGGTGCTTTCGACGATTGCAACGTATTCTTGGAACGTGGCGTGTGAAGCGCGCGCGTACGAGGCTGGTAAGCAACCGGTGAGGCGTATTCCTCCTCGGCCTCATCAGCAGCCTCGTCCTCGTAAAATACCTGGGGCTCGGAGATTCGCGGACGAATCTGAACTCGCTTCGCCTGAGCCAGGGCAAACAGGCATACCGGGATTATCTGCAGAACGAAAAAAAAGACAAGATTCATTAAGATGTCATCAGCAGCATGTCGCTGTCAAAATCCAGGATGCCACACTTCTTTCGGTCTTCTTCTGATTAACTACATTTTTTAGAATCAATTTCTCGAAGGGATTGTTTCAATCCCTGATAGATTGGCGTAGCCATGTTGGCGTGCCCACACAGTTTGGTATGATACAGGGTCGTGATTATCCTAAAATATCTTGGGCTCGACGACGTTACGTCATGAACTTGCTATCCTATGCAGGCCTTTTACATTACTGCTTGTCTTTCTCTCTCTCTTTCTCTCTCTCTCTCTCTCTCTCTCTCTCTCTCTCTCGAATCTGTCCCATTCCTCCTAGACCATTCTAGTCTCACGTGCGCAAACACTCTCCAGTACGTGAGTACACGCAACACACGTAGACATTCACATACTGGCATACAACATATCGATCTCGTTTGATCACTGATGAGATCTAACAGGCTTTTCTCACCGGTAGTATCGAGTATGGGAGCGTGTTTACTACCGCATTGTGGCAAGACCACTTCACCCTTTCATAACGCCAGAAATCCTGATGTCCCGCCGCATTGAAGTGAGAGGAACCTAGTGATGGATAAAAAGTGTCTCCATCGCCAGAACTTTAAGGCGAATATGGTGATTGACATATTCGATGTATATTATTAGAATGCCTTATGTCATGAAACGCGTTTACCGGTGTACAATCGCGAATGCATCGTTGCAATATGAGCACATGTGGGTATACGTATAATTTCAGTTGCGTGAATTCCAACGAACCTGTAGCCCACGTTGAATGACTGGCCGGTTAATGGCGAATATAGGAAGTGAAGGAAGGATATTACATCGAGGAGAGTAGGCTTCGCGGCTGGCTGATCGCGTAGGTTATTCGTTAATATCTGTTACGGCCGCAAACCTCAAGCAAGCTCGCGCAGCTGTGAGGGTATGCCCTCACCACACGCATCATCCTATGACCACCGGTATTTCAACTGCGGTTTTATTGTTGTTCACACCGTCACTCGTTAACACAAAGTATGGCAGGACCAAATGCCAGCTACAGAACCTGGAAACCGCTTCCGGTATTGGGATATTTCCTTTGTCTCCGGACGACCGAGCTGTAAACTTTTTCATCTTTATTGAGCGTTCATCTAGTGAGATCATCCCAATTTCGTTCTCGATAGATCGATGGAAAATGAGTGCATTTTATGGGACATTATCGAATGTACACAATCAATTATGAAAGTAGAGCAAAAGATTGAAACAATGTTTTTATTTCTATTTGATACGAAGCTTCCGGTTGCCTCAATGTTATCAATATTACCCGGAATCGGCGTTCTGTGAGGTTTAGCTGACTCCCCATCATAACACGTTAGCTATAATATCATCCATAATGTCACAGATTTTTCGTTTTCCTCTCAGGCAACCAGTGATGTAGCTGTACATTGAATTTGTCAAGAACCGGGGTAGCTCTGGGAAGTCTTTCAGGGAATGGTGAAGCGACACTTGTGACGTAGAAGTGAAAGGAATGGGATCGCAAAAAGCCGTAAGTGAATAGTAATGAATCTGGAAAAATGATGACTAAAAAAACTTCCGTCGTATCAATTATATCCTGTGTCACACGATCATACCGGAAATTGTCGTCAGACTGAATGGATAAGCAGTAACAAAAATAACACTTTCGTTCCCTATAATGACGTCTTCATAGCTCAATTAGCTTTTTTTTTCGTTTCCTGCTCATAAATTAATGGACCGAGCTGGTAAATGCTGCAAAAAGGTCCTTTCGGATCAGCTTGAACTTCCGGTTAAGTTCTGTGTGGGAAATTCTGCGGCGACTCGCCCGAAAAAAAAACAGAAACGGTTACGTAATCGCGACAACGAGGTCAACCCGAATCCGGGCGAGGCGAGCAGAACCGTAGCACGTATACAAGCTGAGATGGCTGGGACGAACACCAGCATCAGCCTCCCGTTCCACGCTTACACCGCGCTCGCCTACTACCGTGAGATTCACACACGTAAGGTCGTAACTCCGCGCTCTTGTATTCCCTCTCTTTTTCCCTCACGCTCGATTGGCACTCATGCCCGCTCTCCTTGAAACGCCCGTCCGCTGTGCAATTCACGAGTACCACCACGCCCCGCGAACCCAACATTTTTCAAATAAAGCCAAAGAAAAAGGCATACTCGGCGCTTTAATTTGTGCGGTGACGCCGCCAAGTCAAATCCTGGAGACCTTCGGATTTCCAGGAGTATTACCGGTTACACGCGGATCGGCGAATTTTTCAAACGAAGAAGAAGGTCATGAAGATAAAGTCTTCAGATAAACTTAAATAAATAATTGGGAAACTTAGGATTTTTTAATAACTTTTGTTATCTCATTTATTTGAGAACTTTATGAAATTTTGAATTTTTTATTTAATTTTCTGATCTCGTATTTTTGACAATTTTTTCAGTAACGAATGTTTAGAAAAAATGAATATCTTTAATTTGTTGAAATTTTGTAGAGTGTAAAAAGATCTTAAAATTTTCAACATCACAAATATTAATAAATTCACGATTTAAAATATTCCTATCTGCCAAATGATTTTAAATGATTCTCCCTTTTTCAAATAATTTATTTGAGTGTGCAATTGAAGATAAAGGAATATGATTTCTCTTATAAAATGTAATATGTCTGAGTGTCAATTTAATCAATAAGGAAGATTTTGTAAAAATGCTACAATATCGGTTATGATTATCTTTGAGCTAAATAAATTTGTGACAAATTCTCGATAACTTTCAGGGTCGATTTCAACCCTCAAGACTGTTTTTCCGCCGATAAAAAAAAGAATACGGGACCCTTAGATTTCAATGAAAAATAGTATATAAAAAAATTAATATTATATCCAATGAAAAATCAAAATGACAAATCAAACGAGTATACGGCCGTTCACAAGGCGTGCATTAATGATTGGCCGATCGTTCAATTGAAACGAAAAAACAACCGCTTCCCTCCTCCACTCTCGAGCGATAGCACATGCCATTGCAATCGCTTAACGCCTCGAAGAACTAAAAAAAAAAAAATTCACATACTCGATACGTCCCGCCCTGGGCAAGAGTTCCAGTTTCACGAGTCCTTGACTCGTCACGAAACTTTCGAACAGAGGCGTACAACATTTTTGTTTTCATCATTCATGTCCAGGACAATCGATCGCTCATATTATCGAGCATCTACTGATCGATATTATGGGCGTTTGCTATAAACGAGCAATTTCGGATCGCGGCCGGTTGGTGGTTCCGAACGAAATATTTGACCGTGGACTTATCGAACTTGATGTAGAAAGGCTTGGTCAACGCCTTCTTAATGCCGATTCAAACAATCTCAAACTATCGGTTTAGCTCTCCCTTTCTAAACAGTAATTATTCGATTCCTATCGTTTTATCTTTTCCCATTAAATATTTCGCGCACAATCGAAAAGTATAATTATTTGGATAGTTTTCTAATATTTTCATATTTATAAATAAAATAAAGTTTTTAAAATATAATTTTAAATAACATATTTTGAAATGATTGTATCATGCACTATTTATCTCTATATTTAATTTTATAATGTTTTATACTAAATTATGGAATGATATTGAATCATGTGACCCAGATTTGTAAATGTACCAATTAAATATATATATATAATTGATAAATTTACAAATGTGTGTCACATGATTCAATATCATTCCATAATTTATATCGAGTTGAACTTGTCATGAATATTTAAAAAAATCGGAATAATTTTTCATAAAATTCTTCACAAGAATTTTCAAAAAAGGTAATAATTGTATATTTCTAAATAATCCTCATATATTAAAATTGCTATTACAATTGTTTTCTACTACACCATTGTTTACAAAATATGCTAATACACCCAAACACATATAAATATAAGGATTCGTTTGGGTGTACATAAATATGTTTTTTGGCAACCACGCGACGAAGAACCATTCTTATTTGAAATCTAAAAAAGCGTAACGATACAAGTGTGATTTAGCGATCGCAGTTTCTAAATCGATACGAGTGATACGAATGCACCGATTCGATTCTTTCATCGATACGAAACAAACCTCATTTCGATAACGATTATGGGGCATTCCATGTCCTCTTTCCTTCTCCCTTTTTTCTGTTTTACGTAAAAATCTGCAAACTCTCTAACGTGAAGCTTGCCTCGACAGTGAAACTTCCGGAAGTGGAACAAGACTCTACTCGGAGAGTCTCGTTACCAGCCATCTTGAGAATCCATGAATCATCGTGAAATCCGGAGGATCGTATTCCCAAGGTCGATCACGAATGGACGAGGAGGATTAAAAAAAAGAGAGAGAATCAAAGACAACGACAAAGATACGTCTGTTTGGGTCGCAGTGAGAGTGTGAACGGGCTAATATCAGCGCGGCAATTCAATGAGAGCATTCCGAAAGTAACGTGTACGCTATGCGCAGGCGCGCTCATTCACCGTGGTAAAAGTTACCGAGGAATTTTGTTTAGTTAGCGCGAGGCAATTGTTGCCGAGAGAGTTTTATAAAAGAAAATTAACTGAGAAGTTTTATCGGCGTAGCTAACCGAGTTATTCAGCTTCTTAGCGCGAGCGAAGGTGTCTCACAAATATTGCCAGTTCATGCATTCGCTCGAGTAGAGAACGGAACATGCAAAGAGTGAGCTGATACCTCTATAAAAAAAACGTCCAGAGTCACGAAAAAAACGATGGTAATGCACTATGGCATTTCGTACATCCGAATGTCATCAATTTTTATTAATTTTTAAACGAGTGTGTCTCACGGATAACCGATAAAAGAGAACTGAAGTCAAACCGCTTTAAACAACGGCTTATGATGATATTCCAACTTCCATTGCCATAACGAACAAATACAATTTACAACAAATAAAAATACATAAACTCATCAAAATAATAACCAGCAATAAACACGGTAAACCCGAACATTGAAAAATGTACAATCGTTAAGTATAATTTTCATTTCTAATTCTTTTCGTTTGAATCGTTAATTTAAAAAAAATAATAAAAATGATTTTCATACGAGAAAGGAAATAAGGGTTAATAAGCATTTTTTAAATTCCTGTTTTCGAATAAATTGTCGGTGATATTTAAACCAGTCAATTTATACGATATTAATTAATAAAAATAATAATTATTATATATCGCTTTATTATTATTATTATTGTTATTATTATTATTATTACACTTTTTTTATTAATCGATATTTTGTAATTAAATGAAATTAGCAAATTATATTAGTATAATTTATATTTCTACATACCGTCAAATATGACTTGATTTGAATAAATAAGGTTTAACAATTTATCGACTATTGGTTTAAGCAACCTTAAGCATGGCCGATACTCGGAGCGGTGACAGCTTAGCCATGCGCAACCGGTGAGTGGTAAGTTAATTCTCCTGAGACCTTGGTTTAGGTACTCCAATACAACTTTTTCGCACCAGAAGAAATTAGAAAAATACGACACCGTCTACAAAGATACCGGTATTCCACGGTTTCCCTGTACCGTGGACAAGGTATAATGTAGCGTAAGAAGACTTTGACGAAAGTGAGGTTATATCAGGAAAGTACGGATAAGCAGTGGCCGGGAAAAATTCAATTTTATGTTGAATCTTGTGACGATGTTTTGATACATCTAAAGAAATATTTAATTTAGTTAATTGAATTATAATAGTTAGACAATTAAAGATTGTGATTATAAGTATAAGAAATATTGTTATATAGTATAATCTTTACTATTATATAATATATTTATGATAGTTAAAATTTTCAATTCGGTTAATTGAATATTAACATTAATACATTATTGGACTGGATTATTAAAAATAGAAAAATATGAGACGTATTATGATATAACACGATATATATTTTTGTAATATATTAATATTATTAAAAATAATTTAGTCGGTTAAATAAAATAGTTTATAAACATAAATGCGTACGTGTAGTTTTTCTAAAAGTACAGTTCCTTCAACATGCTGCAATTATTTTCTTCATACTTATACTAATCGGCATTCGCGTATTTAAATAACGATTTAACATGCAATTTACTCATTAACCTCATCGTCCACCATTAACAGCGTTGAAGAAACTACTTTCTTCTTCGTTCGAAAAGTAAACAACTAGAGAAATCATGAATTTCGTGAAACACAACTTGAATTTTAGACTCGAAATGTTAATCCTAACCTCCTCAGGCTAATTTCGGCAGTTAATTCTCGAAGAAAAAAAAACGGGAAGAATCTTTAAACGAAGATCAAGGCCACCGAATAATTTTTCAAGATTCGAATGCAGCAGTGAAAATAAAGTTGACGAATTATGTTTTCGTATTTTAAAAGTGTATATAACATATAACAACAATTTTTAAATGTTTATCAACTGTGTACTTCCTAAGCCTATCAAAGCCTACATCAATACCTTTATTTATAACCTGAATAAAAAATTTAAATAAATAGAAAAATTTTAATAAAAATAGCCTTTCTTTCGAGCGACCGAAATAGAATCCTTCTTTTATGCTCGGTCCAAATACTCGGCGCTGAACTTCGTACCTCGCCTGAAGTTTCTCCGATGAAACTTTTAACGTGTTTTTTTTTATATGAAACGATTGGTCGAGGGGAGAATTGATAGCGTTTCTCACGGTTTCGCCAGTCGTGAATAGCCCAAGCTATGAACACTAGACGAGTAACTGAAATTGCCAATACATACGATCTCATTGTTCTTATATCGAGTGTCAGTGGATGACTGAAAGTCAATGCTGGTTCGCCTAATGATTCTGCCGAGTCGTGACGGCTAATAAGAAAACGCTGGCCTCTATATAATCACTGTTGTTGCGATGCCAGTCACACACAGTGAGAGGCGACAGTCAGAGCGAAACTTCACGAGCTACACGTGGAAAATACACATTTGGTGCTGCTCGTCCGTACACGCATGAACGCCGTAATAAACGAGTGTACATAACGCAAAAAAGTTTACGGAAAATCTTCTTATTGTTACACACCTTTTCTGCTTGAATCCCGTGACTTTCCCGATCACATAAAGCACGCACGATAATTACCTACACGCGGAAATACTCGTCCGAAGATCCGAGAAAATAAAAATCACATCCGTTGGAACGAGAACCCGTTGAATGTGAAATGGATATGATATTTATTTTCAGCTTCCAAACTCGAATAAACTTTCGTACAGGAGAAACAACGTTTCAGAATGTCACTTCCGCTTAAAATTATTGGCTTTGAAGTATACGAGTATGTACTTCTGGTAACGGAACCCTATTTTTTTTCTAGGCGTATTTTAGAGATAAGGAGTACGACTGAAAACCCAAGAAAGAATGCTCAATATTTAAACTGAAGAAATTTAGGGGTTCGGTTAATACGAAATTCTTTAAAAAATCACTTCACGCTTGAGGAAACTCAAATTAAAGAGGAAGATCGAAGGTATGATGCAGGAATCGCAAATTGATGGTCAACTTGTGATTAAGACGATAGAACTTTCCCAATCTATCTTCAAACGCATTTTCTTTTCGAAATTGTTCTTCAAAACGATGACCACGATTCTTCGACGTTTAACGATCGAATTATCGAGAATAGATTATCTTTGAATATACTTTAAATTAACCCGTCCCTTTTTCTGCCAATCAATGATCAAGAGTCGAAACAAACCCTCGTTTAAATATTTTTACAGGTTCTAAAACATGGAATCAAATGCTTCCATATTCTCGCGAACTAAGTAATGCTGCATGACATTACGATTTTTTTAATAATAATTTTCATAGTGAAACTCTCCACTGATTTGCCATCGTTAATGGTCTACCTCAAAATGAATATGCTCGAGAAAAAAATTCTGTGAATGATCTGCGCCAACCGTCCATCACAGACATAATTTCTATTCGAGCTGAAACGAGTCTCGACTAAATAGTACTACCAAATAGGATAAAGTCCTTTTTTTCGTCACGACACCAGTCTCTTTTCACTCGAACAATGACAAAGACAGCCTCACTCTGTAAAAATGGTTCCGTCAAGTAGGCCAGACGTAAAGAACGACCGAGCCAATGACTGTGGATTTTAGCCCATTGCCCCAGTATCGCTAGAGAAAGGTAAATAAATCGTCCTGACGATATTATAAGCCCATAAATAAACGCGTTTCGACCACGGGAAAATGATCTTTCCACGTGCGATTATCGAAAGTTTGTTCGGGATACCTGGACTTTCCGAATCATCGTTTTCCCACATAAGTCAGCGTCTAATTCTTGCTTTTTGTCCGCTCGTGCTTAACACGCGTTCCATCAATTTACGGACCAAGATTGTGGCCAGAACTGTTTTTCTTACGTGATGAACGGACGTTTCTGAGCTGTAATATCTATCCAATCAAGATATGATTATTTTGAGAGCACTTTATTGAGGGTATACCAGAGATAAAGAGGCAGAGAGGGAGAGAGTTTCGAACGGTCAACCCTCTCTCGTTTCCGCAACTCCAAGGACGGAAAAATGAAAGTGAAACCTCGTTCGTGTCGATTTCCATTGCGTATATATAAGTTTTGTATGATCATATATTGAGAGGTTGAATAAGTTCCCGCTGTTTTCCAACAGAAGGCGTTATCAAAACTGCGTCAGTGTAGTTTAACGTATTACTAACTAAATAATGCCTCTACACGTTTAGGATTTCAAACAGCTAATCTGATTTTATATTAACACTCGGAAATCTTAATTTTTTACTTTCAGTGTCAATTGAAGTAAAATTCGATACTTGACTGAGATTTTATCAATGACTATACATCATGACCATGATTTCTTAATTTTTTAATTTAATTAGTACACTCGAATAATTTCATTATTTTCAGTAATTACCCGAAAACTCAATATGTATTGAGCTTTCCTATGATTACTAATTAATTCATCGTTATAATAAATCTTTCATTATTTTATTAATCGAATTCCAAAAGCAAAATCGCAGTCTATTTATTGAAACTTAGCCTAATAATCAATCGCTTGATCCTAAGGATATTTTATTTTCATCTTTATCGTTATTATTATTTCTTAATGATAGCAAAATTATTATTTTCATCGTTATTGTTATTATTATTTCTTAATGATATAGTATTATCAGAATTAGCGTTCATTTAGTTCCATTTGCTCGGCAACTCTTAAAAACAGAAGCTATTTTCATAAAAGATAAAAAAAAAAGTTAATGTATTATTATTTAATAAAGAACTGTCATTCCACAAATGTTCACGAACTTTAGCAATTTCTTAATATCCATCCAATAATACTTTAAGATGATAACGTATCTGTCAAGGAGTATTATAAGTAATCTTAAAATACAGTAAACATAGTTTCGCCAAAATGTAAACCATTTTTTTACAGTGTTAAACGTGTCGAATTTCGTGCCAAAAGAAGAGCATTTACCAAAAACTTTACAGCACTAATTTATTGACAAAAAAATCTCCCCAATTAAATCAGCGACAGAAGGGGCGCAGTTTTTCCGTTCCTTCAAATGAAAACGAAAGAACGTGTAAACTAAAATCCACGAATGCGGATCGCCGTCAGGGGGCACGAGATAGTGCGACGTGTGCGGTAGGATTTCACTCTATCGAAGAACGCATTGAGGTGCGTGCGACTCATAAATATGCGTGGGAAGAATAGAAATTTTCCGGAACGTGAAAAGCGTGTGTACCGGAATGCCGGATGCGATCGAAAGTTACATTTTCTCAAACACCCTCCCCACCCCCCTGCCCCACCTGTCACACCCCACCATGTACCGTGTGATACGTGAGTGAGTGAGAGATAGTCAAAATTTTCAAACCACGATTTTTCAACGACGAATCATTTTTATCGTAAAACAAAAGTATCAACCCTTTCGTATATGAATTCTACAGAGATCGATGCTCGTTTTCTCATTGAAAGTTTAACCGCCGATGAGAAAGTCGATTTTGAAAATTAGTGTTATTACGTCGATCTTCTACACGTCCTTAAAGACGCAATAACGAACTCAGCGTTCCACATCGATTTCCTCTGCAGCTTCGATCGCGACTTTTTCCCATTTAGACATAAAAACACGAGGTACGTGGATTTTCGTTTCTTTCGAGTAATCTCGTCCGCACCAGGCAAAGTGGCCTAGCGGCGCGCACGCAAGTATGACCGCGGAGTACTCGCGAAATGGCAAGCGCGGAACTTCAGACGGGGAGAATGTTGCACTTGCGGGCATCGTCGTGTTCAACGCGTGGCCGATTGCGCGGGAAAACCAGTCGGACTGCATAATACCAGTCGAGTCGTAAAGAATAACGAGTAAAGAGGGAAGAAAGAAGAAGGTGACGAAACCGCTTCTCTTTCAGAGAAGGGACGTCAATGGGATTGTAAAAAAATCATGAACTCGGGCCCTGTCATAGTACAAGTTGATATTGGACGAGTCGATGGAAAAAAGAAACATTTTAAAGCTGATGTATATGTGGAATCTTTATTTGTAGGCACATTTTTTAGGCTGGCCCGCGAAAATGAGGTTTTGTGTAATGTATCACTAATAAATAATTTTTGCGACGTATTTACAGTAACGATTTCGAGTAAATATAATTTTTAAAACCGGGGAGTTTATGAAACGGTGATTGTGAGGACAATAGCATGATATCACAGTGCACTATTAACATACCTAATAAAGGTAGACAATCAAATTGGTAAAATATATTTCTAATTAAAAATATTAAAATTACTGGACCCAGTGAATCGCACCCAATCATATTTCACGTAATAATCCAAGTAAATAAATTTCTGTACGTCCATGTATACGTTTGTATAAACATGAAAATCCTTCTGGTAATTTTCAGTACATTCTGGCCGATAAATATTCTTCAATTAAAATATGAAAATGAACGAAATCAGTTCATCATACCCAATCACATTTTCGATAATAATAATTCAAGTATATAAATTTATACACGTGCATACATTTGTATGTGTAAATATGAAAATACGTCTCATTTTCGTTACAGTCTCGCCGATAAATCTTTTTAAATAAAAATATGAAAATTTACTAAATCAATTAATCATACCCAATCATATTCTGAATAATAAGTATTGGAGTATATAAATTTATATATGTGCACACATATGTGTGTATAAATATGATAATACGCGTCGTCATTTCCGCTATATCCCGTCTGTAGAAGACAAATACGAGTGCACGTTCTGAGAAATTAATCGATTGAAATACACATATATATGTTTTACATGCATGTGATTGACAATTACGATATTAATGAAGTTGTGTTTTCCGGTGCTCAATAATAAATTGTTCGATCTCGGACCTGAAATTCCACCGATACCCTACAAATGGTAGGTATAGGAATAACGAAGTCACTTCACTAGTTAGGAGGCAAAAAAAATACACGCGCATTATGAGAGTGATGAAGCCTACGTACGCGTGAGAAGATCGAAAGTGACGGATCGAAAATGTGCGGTTTGCAGCCGCTGCTGTTTAGTGTGACGATAATGCGTATGGAAGAAAAAAAAAGTAGAAAGTCAAACCATATGCGCGATCGTAAAACGTACGTCGAAATATCTCGATATCTATGCGGAGCACGTAGATATATTGCCCTTGTGACAGCGTGGACGAGAAAGAAAAAACGAAGAACCGTTAATTTCTATTGTTACTTCATCGCGGGTACGTTGCTCTGCTGGACAAATTGGTCACGTGTGTGGAAACCGTGGATTGCACGTCACAGGTCGTTTTATCCTAATTCTTTTATTAAGGGGTTTGACGACTGCAAAAATATTTTTTAAAATCCTTTCCTCTCCGAGATATCTCAAATTGAATGAAAAAATCGAAAATGTTACATTTTTTAATGATTGAAAGACGCTAACAAAATCACGGTTGAGTATCAGCCGATGTTATCTATTTTAAGACATTTAGAGAACATTTATTTTTTACTTTTTTGTTTCTGGCTAACCGTCATCAAGCACACAGTTAAGCCTCTTTGGGTTTTTGATTATTTATAAATAATGAAAATTTTATTTATTTTAATATCATCAATAAAATTATAATATAAATATAGTTATACTACAAAATGTCGAATTTATTTATTGTTATTCATAACTGCTTTAATCATATTTTTCATGCAATCTGGTACACAGGTTTGTTAATATGTTAATAATATTCAAATAAATGTCAAAACGATTTTTCATTCATTTTTCTTATTCGGTGGAAATTAATTTTTTTATAACCGTAATTTTTAGTACGTCACGGTACTCTAATCTATCAACGTTCCTATTGAGATTTCAGTAGAAGTGAGAGAAAAGTGAACGGTTGCAAAAAGTGTTCCGGAATTTTCAAGAAATTCGGTCGATTTCTTCATTTTTAATAAATTCATTCAACAGCATGCGCTATTGATGCCGAAATAATCGAAATCAATTTAAATAATATGTACGTCGAAATAAAGTGCCCAGGTCACCCAAAAAAATATGTGTTTCGAAATAAATCAGCCTAACCGAAGAAACCTAAGCAATATTCCACCCAAACAGATAAATTAAATATTTTCCAATAATACCCGCTGCAAACAATGATGAAAAATTAATCAAACAAACAAATTTAATTAAACAAAATGTACCAATCAATTTCTGATAACTGCGCTCAATCATATCGAAATTTCGTATTCACGCACATAACCAATATAATAATATGATATATAATAATGTAATAATGTAAATGCAAGCAACCAATAAAAAAAAACGCCACTTTTTGGCGTTTGATCTAAATCTAGAAGCACGACGAATCGTGCTTTTCACACAACCGATTACTGAACCCAACTGATTGAGTCTTTTTTTGCAATTCTTCTTCGTATACAATACACACGCATTGTTTTTTTTGCAATCCCATCAAATTGCTGCATAAAATCCCTCTTACCCTCGCATGCTTGTTGATCGAGCCAATTTGGTCTAAACAAATGCTTTTTCCAAACGAATGACACCGCGAAATGAACATGGAACTGCAATTTCACGGGCAAACGACGTAACCTCGACGCTGGACGTCTTACAATAATTTTCCAATCCGCGATCATATCGCGGAATGCGGAAGACTAAAGAGTGAAGCAGCCAACGATCGATTGATCATTTTCGCTACCGAAATGCGAGAAAAAAAATCGATCAAACATTAACCCTTTACGGTGCAAGGTCGTTAAATTTATTGGTTTTATTGATACTAGATGGTAAATAGGTTATTATTAACGGAAATAATAATTTTTAAAAAGTTATTAAAAATTAAGTATATATTATTAAAAAAAAACTGCATATTTTGTTGCATATTTGCAACAAAATAAAATCTGTCTAAGAAATAATAAAAAAGATGATTTTCTAGTAAAACTATTATTGATTATTGAAATACATTCTCTTACCTCTTACTTATATCGATTTCAACAGACAAATATCACTATTCCACCAAAAAATATTTTTTCGTAAACGAACTCGAAAAATGCGAAACAGGCTTGTTCGTCGCTTAAATCAAACACAAATACAAGTATATCGCCATCTAGTGAGCTTGTTTGTTACTAAATCGTTGGAATGCTTTGTTGCCGATGTACAACTTCGAGTAAAGTAGGTCTATCGCCATTTGGTATATTTTTACTTTTATTTGAATGGTACGTTGCAAAAGTACAACATGACTCCGTAAAGACTTAATACCACTTACATAATCCACTATCTCAAAATGGTAGATAATTTTGATAGTATGCATCTACCATCATCTATCTCACCCACAAAAAAGAGAAACGCCGCCTTCAAACAGAAATGTACGATATCAATGCCCGACCCGGATTACCCCCATTCATCTGGCAACACGCCTCCTCGAAAATGAGAGTGCAGCTTAGCTTCGAACGCGAATGAGATAGACGTACTACGAGAACACAGATATCGCGTCGAAAGGTAATTATTGAAGAAAAAATTTGCAGAAAAACAAGAGAGTAAGTAAGAGAGAGAGAGAGAGAGAGAGAGAGAAAGAGAGACAGGAAAGTAGGCACAGGAGTTCCTCCACTGTATATCCCGTCGCATTTTCCCACAGTGGTTGTAACGTGACTCAAGAGAACAACTGCACTAAGCACGAAAGTAGCTTTGTATCTATACATAAATAGATATATATGTATAAATGTATATATATAAATATTATATACAGAGATATAATATACACACATATATACATGTATATTGTGCTCAATTTTTATATATACCCATATATACATGTGAATGCAAATATATTATACATTTATGTGTATGCGTGCACCCACATGCTCTGCAAATAAAGAAGTCCTCAGGATTTCATATGTTCAGTGGAACATTGAGCGATATATCATTAAACCAGGATGATTGTATTAGTACATCGCAACCTAACGAGTACTCGTATTTTCCCGAGATTAGCCAAGGAACCGTTTTATTATATTATTTACATGATATATATCGTGGATTTATATAAAAGTCCGGATTCAACACATATTGCGTGTAGAATGCGTGAGATGATCTTTTTTCTAATGATGGGATATTCGCCCTCGGAAAAAATCTCACGCTATAAATAAACACATATGCGTACATACGTTTATATTTTATGTATATATATATATATTTTTTTTTTTTTCAGAGAAACTGAGATTAATTGATTGAACTCTTACGTTCGTAATAATACATGTATGTATAGCGTGCATAATTATTATGTTTCTCGGATGTATAGTATCATCGGCAATTTCCGATAAGTATAAATCGAGGTCGGCACGTTCGATCAAGATATATATTTATATATATATATATATAATTGTTTCTAATATTTCTCCAATAATAAAATTATCACACCGTTTATTCTCGGGTTACTAATAAAAAAAAAAAAGTGAAATTTCATCTCGAGTGTTCTCAAGGTAGAATTTAACGATCATGACATGATTATTGCCTTTGATTTCTGCACACTTCACCATTCCGATCATACAGTGGTAGCGAAGAACGGGCGGGACCCGTTGGCCGTAAAAGAAAAAATCGAAAGTTACGACCGTGACCTCTCCCCTGTGGCAGGACCGGCGGATTCAAACGATTTATTTTCTTTTTCATCGGCCTGCAGGACGTGATACAATTTTGAGAATGTTGCGCAACTACTCGCCGCCGATACGCACGCACGCGGTATTAATAGTCAAGTGCCGCGTGCTCGGGTGACAACCGGAGTACTCGTCTTTTTAGGGGTTGTAAAGAAAGTGAGCACACCTTTCGATTTCTATTTCGCGAACGACGCGTGAACTAAATATTCTCGCTCGGCTTCTAAATAATTCATAACAACTTTCCATTCTTCAGAATCCAAGGATATATCTGTAACGATCGTAAGAACGTTCTGAATTCTGAGGATATAACGTTACGAAACTTCACATAAATTCAAACGTGCAATTACAATTTCGCACTGACCGAAAAAAAAAAATATTACGATCGTCCTATCGGATATTTTTCATTACATATATGTATATATATATATATGTGTGTGTGTATGTTTGGATGGATAATTCTGGTGCGATCAGAATCGACATTAACAAGTACGTACACACCTCCGTGGATACAATTAAAAAGTAGGCGAGTCGTAGAACACGGAAGTTGAATTCTTGACGTTATTGCGAGACGTAAAGAAAAGCGATTATCCATGAAAAATATCGTTTTCTAAGCCCTTTCACCGGACTAGCAAACGACGCCCATTTACCAGATGTGGGCAGGGATGGAAGTTCTCAAAAAATAAAAATTTTTAAAAATAAGCGCAGCAGTGATTTCTGTGTTTTTTTTTTCGCAGAGAAAAATCGAAAAGGAGTTTAATTGAAATTTGTGAAAACTCAACGATCGGTTAAACTTCACGAAATGACAAACAGAACGAGGAACTTCAATAAAAACAACCGAAAGTCAGGTAATTCACGGTTAATTGCAAGAAACGTTTGAAAATCATGTTTTCATTCGATAAACATTTATACGAAGTTTAATTGCGTCAGTATTATTTATGGGAATGTAAAAACACGGGGACATAAAAATATTGCAACCATGTCGATGTCATTTGTCACGATGTTGAAAAATCTTAATGTGGAAACAAATACGAAAAATTGTTTAGTTTCACTATCGTATAGAGATTTAAAAAACTGATTGTTCGTTGCGATAACGGTAAAAAATAATTTATTTACTTATGTAATTAATTATTTGCCTAATTATTTACACCGTCGCGAGGAAAGGCCGATCAGCGATTCGCACGAACCCGAACGATCGCGAACGTTAATGAATCCCGTGTAATGAATTCTCGTTATCGACGATCCGCCGTTAATGATAAAATTGTCACACGTACCAGCAATGTAATCCTCATGGTGCGTGGATACGCTGTACAACGAGATGACGTAGAAAAGAACGATCCTCCGTGAGTTTCACTGAGAGAGTGCAGACGGATAGTACGAAGCACGATCCTTTATAACCTCACCTATATCGGCAAGAAGAAACAGAGAGAGAGTGAGTTTGAGTGAGCGAGTGAGTGCACGAAACACTTTTTAACGTCGCTATAGTGGGGACCTTTTACTCTACTCCTTGGACATATACAACGAGACCTAGCGAGAGAGTCTCGCGTGGTCTCTTCCGTACCGTGTGTACACCCCATACGAGCCATAAGTCTACCTCGTTTATCCTACAACACGTATATACATTTTTATCGATGTATGCTCAAGCATGAAAATTTCAAACGAGACATATCGCGATGATAAGCGTTGCCAAACTTCTATCACTCTTATGGGCTACACATCCTATACACATCGGACATTCCATTCCCATTTCGCTCGACTTATACGTCCTACTTGAAATTTCTTCATTCGTATGGTATTGCTATTCGAATTTTTCCTTGTCCGTAACAATTGACGCTATATGAAATATCCAATTGTAGAAAATACCGCGCGTAATCTGGAATTTCGTGTTAATCAAACTTTATACGAGGTGAAATTTCGGCCAATGGGTTATTTGGTGAATTATTAAATACGAGGAAAGAGGAAATTTAATGAAATTCAATTAAAATTGATAAAATGTGAAATTTGTTGAATTATAAAATAAAATATCTGGAGCAATATGGGTGGAGAAAAATGAAAAATGAATGAATATAAAATTAACGAAAGTGTGATAATTCATGACATGTGAAATTTTGTGAAAATGAAATCTCATGAAACATAAAATGTCATTTAACTAATACATCAAATTCATTAACTAACAAATCAAATGCAATTTTATGCGACATGAGATATCAAGCAAATTAACTTACTTGCTAATTGAATTTTATGCGAATTAAATTTAACGTAAAATTCCATGTAACTTTAACTTTATGCAAATTCAATATCATAAAAATTCAATATCGTCCAATATCATATTATCGAAATGAATCTATCAAAAAAATAGATCACGAGGACTAAAATGATATTCAATTCTTCCCGTTTCGAGCATCTTTCACCGAAATATTGGTATTTATATTGCTCAACAACTCTCTCTCTCTCCCTTCTCATTTCGATACTCAAGAATACGAGAAGAAGAAGAAGTGCATTTCTCTATACAACACAAAAGCGAGGCGACCTTATCTTCATCGTGGTATATCAAAAAATCCTATCTCAACCGAGAGCCAAAGTTATTAATTTGACGAGACAACTCAATGCCAACTGCTGCCACTAATGTAATGAGTTCCCACTCGGGCCTATGTCTAACTACAAAACAAAACAAAAAATCAGCAACGTTTCCCGTACGTTTTAGGGGTACCGTTAATGCGATAAAAATCATTAATAATCTCAAGAGCTACTATAGAGCTACGGTTGCAGTGGAATTCGCTGTATATATGTATACGATATATATGCGTACGAACGTGTGCCGGGAAATATTGCCAAATAATTTGAATCGTGAATGCTGGGTGCGTAGCTTGGAATTACATCGTCCGCCCTCGTCAGGCAAAAGAAAGCATCAAAACGTCTCCCGTGAGTATTACTCCAGACCATTGGCACGAAATTAGTCGACACTTCTATTCACATACATACATGAGAAAAAGTCATTTCGAAATCATCAACGGACCATTCCGAAACTCGAAAGCATTGTCCCCAAAAGTCGGAATGACACAATCCCCACTATCTTGAAAGAAGGTTTAAACAAATGTGTTAGTTTTGTCTCAAACGTAGTTTAGCATGGTTGGGCTTCATCTTGATCCAAGAAAACCCAAACAAACCTACGGAATGGTCCTTAAAACAGCCATAGCCTCTGACAGTCAACACAACGCACATATGGCAGATTCAAAGTAACCTTTGCCCATATGTGCGTCTATATTTACAGAAGTGGTTGAATACGAAGGCGGATACGGATTGGCCAACATACATCGTCTTTGGGCCGTGAGAAGAGTGTGGGTGAAGAATCGAGATACATTTCATTCGCGCAGTGATTCCCGTGTATGTGTGTACATATGGTTTGAACGGTCACACGACGACCTACGATTCGAATCTTTTTTTCGTCCTATGTGCTCCCTCAATATGAAAGCATACCTTACAGTATGTCTGCGTACGTACAACACCATTGTGCAGCTAGGAGAAGTGGATACATTGTAATACATTGATCATGCAGCCTTTCAAGTCTTTGACACACGATATTACCACGATGCAACGAGTTTTATCAGCTTTTCTACGACCATGTTTCGAATCTGCTCTTTTCTGTCAATTAGAAAAGGGTGCCATTTACTTTCCAATTCATTATCGCGCCGAGAGCTATTCCCGAGTTCCCAAAAGATTAGCGTATTATCCACGTTTCTTTTACGATTGCCAAGAGTAATTGTGCGGTCCATTTTCATCCAGAGACACTTTGATGCTTATGGGTAAAGGTAAATGGTAAAATACTGAAGAACATCTCCCATTTGGAGTGGCTCTCGGATCCGTCTTAGGCAGCGTTAATTGGCAACGTGTCGTTAACTCAAGGAAAAAGCGAACGCAATTGCGTACCCACAATTCCGGAGTTGTTCCATCGACCCAAGAAATATCGTAAGATGACAGAAGGCTTGATGAGCGTATCTATACCGTACACTGAATCCTATTCACTAAATGTGGCACTCCAAACTGGATTAACCCGGTCGGCGCAGCTAAATGGTCCCCCATCGAACTATTAAATAAAACTTAGCTGATTGGTGCACATGTGAGTGCGCAGCTAAACGGTCACCCATCCAAATATTGACTAAAACTTAGCTGATTGACGCACATGTGAGTACGCACCAAAACGATAAGCCAACCAACTATTGACTTGGACCCAGCCGGTTGGCACACTTGACGGAGCTCAGCTGAACGGTCACCCATCCAAATATTCGCCTCGATTAAGATCGACTGCCTGCAGACCATGAACAAAACAATATCCACGCTGTTAGCTTTTAATTAGGGAAGAGTGGGGTGAATACGGACGCTGGTTAATTACGGACACCACTGTTCCTAGCAAACTAACCTCTCCCGCACCCTCCTTTCAAATTAACGCAGTTCCGTCGGTTATCTTTTTTGTGCAAACAATTTTCAAAACGGAAGTCCGCCAACGTTTTTTCTCGGCAAATTGTGATTAACGTAATTTTTGTCATTTTTAGTTAATTCTAAAATCGTGTTTTCGACATGATACGTAATTTTGAAATGCATTAATGCTATACCTACTCTGACGAACATAACTAAAATCTAGGAATCAAACTGCGAGGTAATTAAATTACGTGAACTTTCCTAATATATTGATTTTTATTTTTTGTTTGTCGGATTATAATTGGGTTAATTGCGAACACGAGCCTTGGGATAAAACCGGATCCAATCATAAAAAAAATATCATAAGCCCATAGTGATTGATTGTTCGTTTCAGTTGCCTAGCACGGATAAAAGAAAGACAACAGAGGTACACTCTTGAAACGTTTAAGTTAGTTGTACGCAAGATAAAAAAGAGGAAGATCAGTTTAAAAATGGACAATATTTCAAATGTTCAACGTACTAGTTTTATTGTTTGAAATAAAATAAGATCTAACAATAGCAGACTCATATGCATAATGTTTTCGAATTTTAGGATTAAAAATTTAGAATTTCGAAAAAATATAATTGAATGAAAAATTTTTTATCATTAATTTGAGAACTAAAAATCGAGTATCCGTATTTACTACAAAGGCACCGGATAATTACGGTCAAGAAAGATTTTGTTTTTTTGCAGATATTTTATAGGTGTTGATTAATCGAGTATAAAACATGGTGGTGAAATTGTAAAAAGAACTAACCAATGTATAATAATAATGAAAAAGTAACTGATTACTGTTAAGATATAACTGGATGATCCGGCCGGCAAAAAAGTCAATAAAAAAATAGGGGTTCGTGGATTTACAAGTGTAGATCATGCGTCACAAATAAATAATTCAATAATAAATTAACATTTAAAAAGGTGATTTTTTCACTTTTTTAAATGTTACGTTTTACTTAAAGTTAAACTCGGCAATTTTTACGTGTGCTTGACTGAGGTTTAATCAGTGACTATACAGTAACTCTATATTTCTCAATTGACAAATGAAATTAATCCATTCAGACTATCTTGGTATTATCAATAATTAACCAAAACGCTATATATATTAGGATTCGCAATAATTACTGATTAATTCATCGTTAGAATAAATCTTTGTCACTTTAATAAATCCAAAGATTTTCAAATAAATCATGTATCATTATTCCATCAAGTATTTATTCCTAAATTCCTATAAATTCCTAGAATTTTACAATTTTAAAATTCTTTAAACACTTAACAAGATTTTTCAATTTTTTAATACCGATCCAATAATTCGCTAAATCAAAGCGAAAATACCTTAGTACGTTTGCTTTTATTTAGAAGCATCTTTCAACTTTACCGTCCCGCTGTCCCTCATACAGAAATTCGAGAAAAATTTCGTGACGTCAACTTTTCGGAAAAGTGGATATTCGCTCGCTCCTCCTGACGCATATAATGGTACGCCACTTTTATTTCGCATCAGCTAAAATAGATCGCAATCCGCCGAGTAAGAGCGAAACCCACTGACCTAGTCTTACCCACCGCGGATGAGATCGCGAGGAATACACCGGAGAAAACTCACGCGAAACACTTGCTTTCGTTTATCATTATCGCTACAACGACGAGCTATGAGAACCAGACGAGATATTTCTCCTCCGTCTTCGTCTTCGTCGCTCTTTGTTGGCGGGAGTTTTACTCTCAGGATCATCAATGAGGAAACGTCTCTTGAATGGATGACTAGGTTAACGCGCCGTGTATAAGTACTTCGCTCTGCAGACGCACGTATACAACCGAGTCCTTCATAATCCGTGTGCGCATAATCGCTGAAGAAGATACGAAGGTGGGAAGCACGAACGAGGTTCGAGCTCGGATATAGCCTCGTAGTAACAGCCGGTGTGTGGTCAGACACCACGCCGAGTAAACAATTCGTACGCGGGAAAACATCCGGTTATTCATCAACCTAATTATACGCCAACGTGTATTTTCATTTTCGAATTACATTTGCAAACGCGTTTTTATCAATTCGCGACGAGCTCGTATTGACGTAACGAATTTCACTGCGGGGACCCATTAAAAATTTCATTCTATCTCCCGCCCCTACTGCAATTAATAATTACTTATGTCCAGCAATGCATTTTTCTTCCGCGAGTCTTTTACCTTCCGTTCAATTTTTTTCTTTTTTGTCAATCGTGATGAACGTCCACATTCCTTGGAATCCTCCAATTATCATTTTGCACAACGTAAAACACGAAGCTCCTAATTCGTTTGGTACAAGCTCGTTTTTTTTTATTTGAATATTCACGTAATCAGCTTGACGTATCGAGAAATCGTAAATATTTTATGTTCTTTCAGTAGAAACTACGCGCTCTGGATTTTTCCAGTCAACTTCCTCCATCCGAGTCAGCCATTGAAGGCAGGAAAAATCGGAGATATCTTTCCCAGCTTTTTCACACGATTGTCTAATAACTGAAAGTTTTTGCGCTATCACACTTCGGAAGTAATTAACCGCGATACTGGAATTTTGAAGTCTGCTTCCTCCAACCAAGTTAGCCATTGAAGGCTCAAAAAATCGGGAGTATCTTTCGAACGTTTTTTCATCCAGTTGTCTAATCATTTTTTGAGATTTTGCAGCATCAAACTTCAATAGTAATTAGCAGCGATATTTGTTGCCCATATCGAGACAATCGCTTTCTTTGAAACTTTTTTAGCATTGATAAAAGCGAATCGTTACCGTGGATTCCAGCTCCAAGAGAAGCACCGTATCAGAAAATATATATACAAATATATGTATGTATATTTACGAAGTAAAACAAATCGTAATGTTGGAGTTCTCGATGGAACACGCGGCTAGAATGAACCAAGGGGAAAGTTGTATTATTTTCACGAGACTTTTTCGAACTTGTTAGCACCGAATGCGAAAAAAGAATTACGAACGTCCTCTCCGTATTATTATTATTATTTTTTTTACGTAATTTCCTATCCATTCGTGGTGAATACACCTTCAAAGAGGAAAGAGAGTAGACTCGTTATAGACTGTATCTACTGGAACAAAGTACGTATACTTTACACAAGACACATTCACTGCGCCCGTCAGATATATATTTCCTGCGAGAAAGGTGCACGTACTCCTCCGATTTTATTGGATTTTCACGAGCACTCGCAATCTCACTACGAGGATACACGTATCAAATATTCCAGCAAGGTCTGACCAAAGTCGGACCCTGACCCTCTCAGTTTCGGTTCATTACTCCTCCATCGACTCGATTACATCGAAAGTCAAAAAATTCAATTTACTTCGGACTCTCGTATATCATTTTACATTTCCTGGTGCGGAAATAGCTTTACTGGAGAATTCAATATCTGCCTTCCTAATTAAAATATTCGATGGATAAAAACTCGGATTTACGTGACGAGGAAGAAAATAACGTAGCAATAATGTTCACAGTTGGGAATGGAAAAATAGGGCTAGAAATTCGGTAACTATGAACGTTAGTCCAGTCGATGCGGAATACTTCGCTTTCTTCGTGCGTGTGGATGTTTGCGTGTATTTTCTTTTTCTTTTTTGAGGGAAAAGAAATTTAATCATGATAAATGGCCGAAGCACTTTATTTCTTTGCAACGGCCTTAATGTATAATATATTTGTTTCTTCCTCACTAACGTCTGCCACGAAGAACGATAACATATTTCCTCTTTATGAGCAGGAACCCTTCACAGGAATTTATATTTAATAGTCTGCGAGGAAGAAGAATATTTTGTGACGTTTAGTTGTACACGTTTTAAGAGATTTATGGAGCTTCTAATCAAAATGAAATTACTAAATTTGTGATCCAGTAGCTGAATTTCATTAATGATACATACAATAAAAATTAAATGTAATAATAAAATCGATGAATAAATAAATCATTAATTCATCTAATAAATTGAAAAAAAATGAAATAAAATAATTAATTGCACGAATAAATTGAAATAAATTGAAACGAAAAAATTAATTTAACTGATTATTAAAAAGAATCATAAGAAACATTTTTTTACCAAAACGAAACAGTTTATCCTTAAATAAAGCATCGAATCATAAAAAATCAAACATGTGTTAACAAAACGAAATGGTTTATTCTTAAACAGACCACGTTGCGTAGCAACACGTATTTGCAAAGAAAATTTAACAAGCAGTTTTCATAGTTGCGTTTATTCAAATGTACAAATAAACATGCGGTAGACTTCAAAGTCTGCAAATTCCTCGTGATTTGCGCTCAGTGCACCTTCATATAAATGTGTAAAGAATCGCGAAGTGTTTAAACTTGCACTTGACGATAGCCGACACCGCTGCAACTGCAAATGCAAATGGTCGTCTGTAACACGACACTCGGGTCGCATTCACCGAAGCATGATTCGCAAGAAGGTCATTCAGAATGAGGTAACCGATCGTTGCAACCGAAGCTGTGCGCGTTATGACACGAGGCGTAACTTAGTACATTTTGGCCCTAGGCCAATGCTCCGAACGACATTCGTATCGTAATAATAAAAAAAAACAAAAAACAAGTTAGGAAAAAAGAAACTAAGAGGAGCGACGAACTCTGCGAAAATTTCGTAGTCGTCGATCGAGGACAGGTGGACGCGAACGAAATAAGTAATTTTATGTAAATTGCCTACTTTTGTTGCGCTACAATGACGCAAATATAAGCACATGGATTTTACATCACCGTGACAATTCGTATTTTTTTGTTTGTACAAAAATTCCTACATAAATCGAAACTTTCGCACCGTCAGTTAAAAAATGATTTCATCTCTCTACCAAATTTTATGGAATCTGAAAAAATATAAAAATGTCTGAAGTTTACAACATATTTTGCATTCTAGTGGTTTTGCAAATTTTGACTTGATTTTCGGTGAGAGGCGAAACGGAAAACTGCTGTTACACCCAATTCCCGATTATTTAAAGCTCTAAAACTTTGTAAATATGCATCTAAAAGATGAGAATACTTGATACAATTTTAAAAAAAACATGCATTAAATTTTCAACTTTTCATGTAAGAAAATCAATTAAAAAGTAAAATCACATTGTATCGTATCTGATACTTCTTATATAATGTATTTTGATGAAAAACTCCCTCTTTCTCCTCAAACTCGAATCTACAATTTCCTATCTTCGAGGAAAATCGTCTAACCGTATACGCTTTTGTCAGACAAACTGTAAACGATAACGACACCACTTTTTCCCTTTAAATGATTTCTTTTCAAATTAATTAAATTTTATAAAATATCCTTTTTTTACCGATTTTTTAACGACGTATCAGTATAGTCAGCATCTCATCAGAAAACTGCTCCTGACAACAGCAAAAACGGAATGAAACTCGACTGTTTTCCCCGATGGGATACGAAACAAAATGTCACCGGAAAGATGATGCTGATAGATGATTCACCAGATGGAATTTTTCATCGACAAATGATCATCCATTAATTTCGACGACTCTAGCTCAAGCACACCTCCGTACCTTTCTCTGCGTAATTAATACACTTCTCTCGTACATCGAAAGCGTGAATAAAAGAAAAATGAAAATCGTTTCAACACAATGCGGCGCGAGTTGTCACTTTACATACAAATGACACTTGTCCTCGTATTCATCCAAGTTTTTACCTAGATCTCAACCTACAGCTGCGCAGCCTACTTCCGAAGGATATTACGAATGAAAAATTTGACAATGCGGATTCACACCATCCAGGCATTCATCTATTCCTTCGTTTCGCTCGCAAACTTGTGCAATTGGGTAAGAAAAGATGCTCGTACATTTAACACGTAAACGCATCCTGTTTGAAATGAATACCTCACGTCGTTCTTCATATGTAGCCAGTTTTTTTCTCTCTCTCCTTTTCTCCCTCTCTCTCTCTCTCTCTTTCTCTCTGTCTCTTTTTGGGTACAAATGAAACGCTTTTAGTGCCGAAGAGAATGACTGCTAAAATTTGTTTTCTGACACGCATACTCATGCGTACTTTCGAGGTCGGCAAATCCTGATGTAATTAGATTAATTCCCAGAGAACTTTTTTTTTCTCTTAGTC
This sequence comes from Ophioninae sp. A BG-2022a, assembly GCA_030523105.1. Classification (NCBI taxonomy): domain Eukaryota; kingdom Metazoa; phylum Arthropoda; class Insecta; order Hymenoptera; family Ichneumonidae; species Ophioninae sp. A BG-2022a. Next base: position 230,258 of record JAPYZI010000007.1, read on the forward strand.
CCTCCTCTTCTTCCTCATTTTTCTCTCTTACTCCTCTTAATTTTTATCTTGATGCTTGTATCCCGTCCGGTATCCTTGATTAATTACTTAATGTCGAGTTAGGAACAATAGGCGGCTGCTTGTCGTGGAATCGTACGAACATTCGAAGAGAGATCGAAATGTCGAAACGCAGGGTCTCTGCGTGGATGCAAGGAAGGTTGCAGGCATTGCAGGCGCGATCCCCCGACCGACCACTTCGATGTATTCATCAGTACTTTTGAAAATATACTCGAGTGAGCTAAAGCTGGATCGAAATTGGATTTGCTTTATAATTTTATTCACACCGATGTGAAAGGTCGAATACAAAAATTCGTCGTTAATTGAGATTTTCAAAGCGTTACGTCACAGCTATTTTATCGGGAATTCTAATTTGGTTTGGACGCTCTTGAACTGTCAGGGTAAGATGTTGGCCCTTGACCAATTTGAGTGCTTGATCGACTTTGATTAATTCGGGTGGAGCGGCTTCGAGTGAAATAGGAGGTTGAAGGCTATTTATTCAGAGCTGTTGGACACTTTGTGCAGAGCCCCGGATCTGTGAAAAATACGAAGTCACCAATCCTATATATATGACTGACGTTCCCCTTTTTTTACAACTTACATCTACTAGTCCTCTACATATATTCAATATCTACTTACATATTTGATATATTACTCGGTTATACATGAGAATATATATTTTCATTATTCATCTGTTATTTGAGTATCACAGATTGTTTATTATGTATTATATACGTATGCATAAATATTTATACGTAAAAACAAGTATAGTTACATAATCACTAATAAGCATTTTTTGTTGTCATTACCATCCAGGGTTTTCGAAATTTGATTCGCGTATTGATTTTTTGTGGATTTTTAAATCGCATAGTATCTCAGATTGTATCTTGACATTATCAAAAACACGTTTTTATACAAATTAAATAAAGTCGTTTGACATTGCTCGATACATATTGATAATAACGTCACTAGAATAAAACAACAAAAACTAATCAAATAATGATTTATAATATTGAAAATGTTTTACATTGACACTTGACCAGACAGATTTCTTTAAAATACTTAAGGCGCTTTTGAGACAATCTAAAAATCAGAGTTATCGAAAAAGAATAATTTTTAAGTACTTATTTTTAGTCAGTAAAAAGGTTGAAAAATCATTTAAACATTTATTCGTATGTTGACTAACAAAATCGATACCATATTCCATTAAGAAATATGAATAATTGACGCAGTCGTAAACAATATCGTGAAAGATTTTTATTCATGATTGACTAAACGGTGTACTTAATTTTGGCTTTTTTATCAGAAACCAAAAATACGAGCTGTTTCTCGCTATTTCAATCATTTAAAACCCAGTAGTGAATCTTTTGACGATTTCATTTTTTTAATTTCTTTTTAATCTGAATTTTTTAAATTGTTTCTTTCAGATTTTCGCAGTAGTTTTATCGCTTCAAAATATTACAAATACTCAAACCTTTCTTAGCTGATCCAAATTACAAAAAGTGCGCAAAACCTTTTAACTTTTTTTATTAAAAAAAAACAAATTAAGAAAAATCTTCAGCCATTTTTCCACGAAATTTGATAAAGCAGACAAAATTTTAAATATTTATAAAAATTCTCTCATTTTCAGCATCGTGTTTCATCCGTGTCACTTTTAGCTAAAAATCTGATTTTTGTTTCAGACAACCAATTTTATGACATAAACATGATCACTCATCCATTAAAAATCCAGGTATATTTATATATTCTGCACATGTCAACGACTGACGCCCATTAATATTCACGGATTAAGAGATTTAAGATCTTTCAATCTCGCTTTCAGTATCGAGACGCGAAACTTCCGATTAGAAAGTCGTGCGCGCTTCGTATTTTTCACAAGTCACGGAGATCGGTAAGCAAAATAGCTTGGAGCGAAAATGGACCACACCCCGTGATCAGATTTTTTTTCTTCTCGATTACCAAATACATCAGAAACTTGTCAGAGACCAGTCCACGACCAATCCACGACATTTGTCGTTCGAGTTAATTCTTTAAATTAAGTCAATCTCCCAAGAATTCTTCGAGACGCTCGTGATAGAATCGTTCGTTTTTTCAACATTTTGTTGTTCGCAGGAAGAATTAGAAAGTTATGCAAAGAGCGTGCGCGTGCGCAAAGCGTGCGAGTGCGTGGCCGAACATTTTACTCTCGTCTGTTGCTTTTACCATTTGGCATGCCGACCGCACCCTACGTATCGCTGTGTTACAGCCACCAATGATACGTATTCTTTCTCGACCGATCACTCGTCAAATTGAGCCAGGTCAAAGACCAACGCGTCATTTTCTCACCGTTCCTGCCTGCGACCAACTTTGTCTTCCCATCGAAACGAAAACTGTGAGAAAACAATCAAGGACTCTTGACGGGGTTACGCCTAGATGGAATTTTTGAAAGTATCGATTTTTCAAAAGACTTTTTCGACGGATTTTCAAAATATAACCTTTCAAAGATATTCTCTAAATTACAAATCGGTCCGTTGAAAATGATTGAATTACGACCGTTTACAAATAAGTCCAGCGAACCGTTTTAACATTAAACATATTTTTCTCGGAATCACTTTTTCAAAAACGGTCACTAAAATATCACAAAAACAACTAAACTGAACTGCTTCAAATTTCACAGACGTTTTTTGCATATTAAAAGGCAATCCTTAATCGAAAAATTTTGTTTTGCTTTTTTTTTATAAAAAGCAAAACAAAAATTTTGCTTTTTTTTTATATCAAGGAAAGTAAAGTGTTTTTTTACTAAGATTTCGACGATCATTTTTTATTCACCATTTCGTCAAAAAAACATTATTTCATTGAATTCTTTGATAAAAAATGATATTGTACCGTACAAATAAAAATCATTCGGTTATTTATTTCAGATTATTTGTTCCCTAGCAGAAGCAGTCACCGCGAAGGACCTCTTTTATACTGCGGTCTATGCAGTTTACTGTATCCATCGTGTATAAATATTCCCGAATACAAAATTGCCAGATATACTATAAATTATATCTTTTACTACGAAAAAAAAGTTGAAAACCTGCACCCCAAAAGGAAATTACGAAAACACATATTTTTTTCTGGCCGCGAACTATGTGGACCCCGGAATGGAATGGTCAATTGTTGAAAGACTTTTTTTAAGATTTCCGAGAAAAATTTGTTGCTCGTCGTTGAATCGCGATGGGACTTTCCTGCTTGGACAAAAAAATGGATTCGTTCAATAAAAATGACGTTTTATCGATTCGATGAGGCATACGAAAAAAGATTCATGAAGGAATAGTTTTTCTTCGGAATCAGATTGATACTTGTAACGTTTATTTGGATCTTATCGATAAATATATACGATTGCATACTCGGATCAGGATAGTAGTGGCCTTTGGAGTGGTAATAAAAAACAGTCCTCTGGAGCTCGTGAAAACTGATTTTTCAGCTACCCTTGAATCGTGATGCTTAAGTTTTAGATAATTTAATAAATTTATAAATATTTAAATCAGTTCGCTGACACCTTGTCGTCACAAGGAAAAGAACTCCTTCTCATTGGATTTTAAACGTAATCCAAATCTTGAATGTCCCTTGGATAACAGACAATTGACAATGTGTAAAACTACTACGACTTGAAATCTGAAATCTGGAGAGAAAAAAAAGTCTGCGTCTGGACGTGATGATTCTTCGACGAACTTCGATTTCTCGTTGAAACATGATTTCCACCAGGAAACTCAATAATACCCTCAACCACTGAATCGTTCCTCTCAATCTCCTTTGTATTTTCAATATTCCAAAATCTTACTACAAAAAACATCCTTAATCGAAAGTTCTCGAGCGTTGCGTGTCCTGTGAATGAAAGATCCGGAAGTGCGATCTGGGATGCCTAAAAAAACGGGAAATCGTCCCCGAGAGATAATCCTGGGGAATCCTCCTGAGGGATATTCCGAATAACCAAGTAAAGTACAATCGTCCATAGGATGAGGAATCAAAGAAAATTTCAGGAGTGAAAATGAAGATCAGTCCACGATCATTCCGTTTTTTGGATTCGTCCCCGATCACATCCAACCAGAATCCATTTCATTGGAGAACACTTGAGAATTGAGGTACGAACTTCCTCTCAATAATAGCCAAAGCTGATATCGTGAAGGGGCGCCGATCCACCCTGTGGCAGGGCGTAATCCCTGGCTAGTTGATCGAGTATTCCAGCGTTGGATTTTGTGCGCTCGTGCACCGGTGCAGGACTAAATTGGACGGGTCCCTGATTGAAGGCCTGGGAAGCGGGTGCCGGTTCGTCGTAGCCGGGCGATCTGAGGAGTTGGGATTGAGGTGGTGTTCTGTATTGTTCGGGGGTGGCGGGTGCGAAGACAGCTGGTTTTGGAGGGGGTGCGACGGCGCGTGCTGACTGAGGGCTATAAATGGCTTCGGTGTGGGATTGGGGTGCAGCCTGTTCGTACTGGGCGTATTGAGGTTGATGGGCCGGTGGTGGTGCAACTGGCCTAGCTGGACTCCGTTGTGGAGCACGTTGGGGTTGTTGTTGCTGCTGATAATCGTAGTCCTGATAGTTGGCGGCTTGAACGCCTTCTCTGCTAGTCGTCTCATCTATCAGGGTTGGTGGCGCAACGGTGATACCTTCGCCAGCTGGCTGGAAACCGTACTGATTCGCACCATACTCCACAACTCTTACTTTCCCCGTATCATCAACAAAGCCATATTTCCCCTTGACCTCGCCGTTTGCGAGCTTCGTTTCAATCTTGAAAGAACCGTCACCACCCTCGAAACCGTACGTGTAAGAACCGTCCTCGTTGTGACGATTGATCTGCTTGAGAATCGCGACTGGAGTCGGTTTCGGTGCAGCTGCTGCTTGCTGGCGTTCAGCCGATGGACTTCCGGTCGCGTAACTACGAGGCGTCGGATGCGCGGGCCTCGACGGTTGATGATCGTATTCCGCGTACTCATCCTGCACATAGTTTGCCGATGACCCCTGCTGATAATGCTGCTGGCATAGGACCGTCGTTAATACGGTCGCCACCGTTGCTATCTGCAATTTTTAAGAACCTATAGTTTTAACTGTGCGACCATCGTTCGGGCCCCCCTCAAGTGAAGAACAAACTGATCAAGTTCCGGTACGTTTCATGACTCGTTATTGCTTTTTTCAATGTGGTTGTTGATGTTACTTTGATGTATTAACTGAGTGTAGCAAACTTTCGTTCTTTTTATTTCTTATTTGACAATGATATGATAAAGATTACGATAAAATGGATTGATATCAAATAAACGAGTCAGTTTCGATATAAAAGTCAATTCCTACGGAAAAACCGGTCAACATTTCATCAAAATCAAGTCAAAGATGCCCGATTTAGTTTACTGAACATTTGAGTGATTTCTCAGGGAGGCACATTTAGGATGCCAAAAACTTTTTATTCACTGCTCAGTCCTTCAGGATTTAACAGATATATGAGACTACTATAACCGTTTTTCCGACCAGATGTTTACTGCCTAGAAACAAAAATCATCGCTGAACAAGAGTCCATTCATCATCAATAATACGTAAATCTGCGTCACCCTGACGCATTCAGATGGAATCTTAGCGTATCGAAAAGAGACAAATTTCTGACAATCTAGCTGCCGTCAGGTGTTGACACTTCCATGCATCATGACGATTCGGAATCCAAAGATTCCGTAACTGGACCAGAAAATGTTTGATTATGAAGGAACTGCCAAGAAGTCATTTGCCATATGGGATCTCGAGAATTCCAGGCGAAAACTCACGATCAATGATCGCGCAAATCTCCGTCACAACACATTCCCGATTAGCAATAAATTCTCGGTCGACCCTCGTTTCTGCGGTCCTCAACATATGGCGAACCGCGAGAGGTGTTCCAGTCATCCGGCAAACTCCGCGACGCGAACTTTCGTATCGAATCATTGAAATAAAACTGCTGGATTCCCTTCAGCATCAGATAGAATAGGAGAAGCTTCAATATATTGATGAATATCGCGGCTGGCGAGAGAATTGACCAGAGTATGGTGGGGACAGACTTCTTCGCCGGACAACATACGCGACTAAACATTGTTGCTATTTTCGTTTGCTTGCTGATAAATTACTTTAAATAAATTTTCTTGCGATCTCTGACCAATTGCGTAACCCGAAATTGGAGATGACAGTGATCATAGACTTGAAGCTATCTGACAATCGCCTGAGAACTTTTTTACGAAGATCGATCCGATGATGATTGCAAAATTGAAGAAAAACAACTTCACCACATCCAAGCCAATTCATCTACATACGATTCTTGATATCCTTCCAAATACTCGGCTTGATTTTCCTCCCTATCATCATTAATCCTTCAACCGCACACTTCCGCCACTTTAAAATCGTTCGATAAATATGCATTTTTTTTGTACAAACATTTCTTTGTAGTAATTGATCCTTACTTTATAGCTCAACATTTTCTTTATAGAAAGAAAAACATACATAAAATACCCAAATCCGTTGAAACATTAATTCGAAGTGCGTTCAAAAATATGTAAATACTTGAACAAAAAAAAATCATAATTCTTTTCTAAGATACAAAAAAAACTTACTTTGTGGTTTCTTTGACTACAAAATTTTGCAGATATGAGAAAACGGAAAGTGTCGACCGTTTTTTTTTTTTTTTTTTTTTTTTTTTTCAAAATATGGTCAAAACGATCCAGTGTGCAATCAAAACGTTAAAAATCCATTTAAACGAAAAATTATTCCGCAAACGAATGTTTCATTTTCAATGACAATTCGATCGTAATTCCTTCGTGATTTCCGAAGCGAAACCTTAACCGCCAATTCTCGCTGCAACAATCCGAACCGGTTAGCAAGGAAAGAAAATCGGCGAGCAAAAAGTTTCGATGGAAAAATCGATGTGGCTTTGTAACAGGATCGTCCAGTGAGTCCGCAAGTAACGCAGGGCGATCAACCGAGATCGATGAATATGCAAAACGTTAGTAACGAGTGCACTCGCCGAGCCGGAAATTGCAGACTTCCTAATGCCACGCATGAGTGTACACGCGTATCCATTTTGTACCAGTATATAAGCAGTTTGAAGGGAAGGGGACTTGCATTTTTCCAATTCTCCGGCCAGTCTCGAGAAAGTGTTCGTTATGTGGTTCGAGATAAGAGCAGCCTGAGCGAGTTTTCACTTCTCGGACTGCGCCGCCCGTTTCTTCGAGTCACATTACGTAGACATTCTCGTCATTTCAACACAAGTTACGTCATATTATTTGAATATCGTCAATTGACCAGCTCCAAATTCGGACAGCCCGAACAGTGGTGATACGATATTCGCGAAATTTTTTCGATGGGTATGCTGTTGGATAGCGACCAATAGATCATGACCCCCCCCCCCCTCCCATTCCCAATTGATGTTTGTACGAATTTTTTAGGCAAAAAGACATTAATGGACAATAATTAAATGCAGTGTGTAACTGACTGTGCAATAAATAACACAATAATCAACAGCCAAACCCACAATTTACTAACAATAATTAATTGATAGAAATTAATCATTGAAAAAATGGATTCACAAATAAAATTAACAGACAATAATTAAGTGCAATATTGAACCAATATAAAGTAACCAACCATGATTAATCGTTTAAAAAACTGACTGACAAATAAACTTAACTCATTGACTAATACTGACTGGAACTTCATCGATTGAAAAATCACATTGTCTTACGAAAGAGGTCTTTCATAAGCGAGACAGATAATATTAATTTAAACTTTTTACAAAAGTGATCCAGATACATGTATACATTTAAAACGAATGCTTTAATAATAAAAACATTATTATAAATAAATACGTAACTATTGAGCTATCTTCGACTTCACCGACATCCGCAAACTTACTATATACCACCACCTTCAAATTAATCCCCAAAATATTCCTACCCCATATACAACTGAATCAAGCAACCAAATTGGTTGCTTGAGAGCAAATGAGAGCAAATGACCTAGCATCAGCCCACGAAAAATGGAAAATCACTTTCGCTACGATTCCTGTAGAAATACTTATAAAACATTCAAAATTCAATGGCGACCTTCGTGAACGAAAACACTTCGAGATCTAACGATATGATACGTAAATCCACGCTCGAAGATTCAATCTGTCACCACTGATCCACGATCACCGAGTGGACGTCGCACTTCGAGGACATTCGTTCGGAGCACACACACGTTTCAGCGATACACCGGGAATACTATTACCCTTGCGGGAAAACGGATATTTATGATCGTCGTGAAAGCAAAGAAGACGGTCTCTTCGTATACATCCGATGCACTATACGTACCATCACAAGGGCGCGCATATTGGCCAAGGTATTGTTTCTTTTTCGCGTTTTTTTTTTCTTGTCGGTGTCTTCGTATATGTATGTGTGTGTATGTGAATTAGTGGGCAGCGAGGCTAGAGTACCAGCCGGGGCGCGGATTGAGGCCCTCATATACCTTACTGGACCCCGATCCCTCCTCACCGCACCACCCCCTGGGTACTCGCTCCAGGGGACTTTCACCATCTATTCGACTCGTTCGCCACCGCCGCCACCTTGTCACGTTACAGGCACCTTATGTCCGTGTCTCCGCTATTCGTGTACATTTCTGTGCACGTATGTCTCAACGAAATGAACCCCAACACCCTACCCCCCTCCCCCCGACCCCTTCACTTTTGGATACGAAAATTCCTCCGACTATATGGCCTTATATGTTCAGCCCTTCGTCGCAGTTCTGACGACGCGAAGGTCAACGAAACGTACTTGGCGGGATGTTCAGGGCTGGGCATCATTGGCGTCTTGGATCATTCGCAATGTAACAGAATTCAATCGATTTGGGTATACTACCTTTCGTATTTTTTAGGGAATTTGTGTATATTTGCTTTTTTAGTATTTTTCACTCTTCAATTTCCGTTTATCAGCCCTTGAGGGCTTTTAAGATCCAGTCCCTTTCACTTCTGCTCGATACTGGTCAGCTGGTCCAGCTCTCAGGCAACTCCGGAGTGTTGTTCACTACAGCCGTCTGGTGCAGTGAGAAGGGCACAAGGAAATTATGGAAATCCTATGACGATAAAGTGTCGATAAAAAACTCACGTTCCATGGAGTTTTGGATGCGTTATCGTTGAAACTACGGTTTGTTGGAGGTAGATAGAGCACGACTGATCGGTCACCCATCCAAGTACCGGACCCAGCCAGCGCTGCTAGATGTGCAAACGTACTGTTCTGGTTAATCTCAATGATACATAAATGTTTAAAGATGACTATTACGTCAAATGTGATACCTGGATTATTTAGGTCATTTGTGAATTCTCGCAGAACGCAAACCACGCGATGTCGCAGTCGTTTCGAATGTTTGTGGCACAGTCAGCTCTTAATCCCACTCAATCTTGCTGCACCTACAAAGCATCCCTCAACTTGAGAACTAAAGAGTAAATTGAAGGAGAGAAACGGGAATTTTTTGCGACATAACCTCAAAATGCATCTCGGAACTTCGCTTGCGAATTCGTGGGTGTTTGAACTTCTCATTTGTTACATGATTTTCCGAAGAGGGTAAAAGAAAGTGATATTTTCCTTTGCACTATCCATTATTGGTGGAGCACGTATCGCACTGCCAGAAAATCGACGTAACGATTTTGTCGCAACTTGAATACGACAATCTTATACTTGCGCATATCCCCAGACATTGCCGAACAATGTAGGCGTCATTGCCACACGGCAATCGAAAAGAAAAAGATTATATTTATTCAGATTTTCTAAAAAAAACCACGATACTTTGATAAAAAGAAGAATAGCTTCATAATACAAATAATAACGTCCGAAGAATACCAGAAGAATTTTTAGAAAATACGAGCTTGTTCCATTTTTATGAAGGACCACGATAACTTAAGGGCATGCTGAACACACACCGTCCACTTCGAAATTTTGAAACGACTAATCTCTCAAACGGCTGAATCAATCGGTACGAAATTTGTTATGTGCATTCAGGATTATGGCGCCCCCCCCCCCCTACCCGGTCACCATTTTCGATGAAAACGTTTAATTCGTCAGAAATCACGGTTTAAAACGTTTCGACTATCTCTCTCGCTCTCTCGTGTCACGTGGTAATCTTCGTCATGCCCTTATTCAAAACAATAACAACTCAACTACAATACCGGAAAAGATTTTAGCGAGATTTTAATCCAGTTTTTCTGGAGGATCACAATAACATTCACTCGTACCCTTTATCGCTGACCAAAATAATTATCGCTATGATATTATCGAAGGATCGTAGAATTTATCGCTAGAAGAAGAACTATGTCTCAAATTGCGAATAGTGTCAGAGATAACCTCAAAATTGTATCTGCGGAAATGATTACACTTTAGCTCCTTTGCAATACGATAAGCGTAGTAACTTTATGAACCTGAGTTTCTGATAATAAATTTGTCATTTGTGCGACAACTACTACGTAAGAAATGTTATTAAAGCCAGATTTCTTTAGATTGGGAGAAAGAGGCAGACAGAGAGACGTGGTTGGATAAAAATCCGGAATGTATTATCAACGAACTGCACTCTTTCCCCACTGGTCGCCCAGTGCATTCTCCGTTGCAACGCCTATGCGCGATACTCTTGCTCTTTACTTCCGACCATGTAAGCAAGAATGTGCGCGAATCACAGACTGAAGCCAAGTATAACGCGGCATTAAGAAACTTTTATATAATATCCCAACCGAGGAACGTGAAAACGACTTGCTTTTTTTCCCCTTACTTTTCTTTCTTTCTGTCTGTTACCGTATAAAAGCCTCGAGCTCTAATCTGAAACTCGTTCGAAACGAGCTATGCACGCGTCACTTCGCTCCAGTTCTCCATAACTCCCGTAACTCGTATGCATTTATTTATACACACGCACGTTATCCGTACTATCCGCGTACCAATAAAGTGCACCGCCAAAAAAGAAATTGCACCGCCGCCAGCAATTTTTTTTTCTTCAGCGTTCGATCTCCCAATACTTGGATGGGTGATCGCTCGGTTCGACTGAACGACAGTTTTAACGACTTTCAGGAAATAGCGCGACTGATAATCGGTCAGAACATAGCTGTGTGCATCAATGCGGTTTTTCGCAGTATCCCTGTGCCCTCTTGAAAATGCAGTGACTCTTATGGGGAATCGAGACTCTGGGTGGTCCCTGCGGGACTGGAAACAGTGAAGTGACAAGTGCGGAGTAAAAGTGAAAGGAGTAGCGCGATCCAAGAACCCGTGTGGATTTACGAAGGACAGCAGACAAGTATCCCTTTTGAATTGACAGTCAGCTTCACCATAAACGCTCCCAGAGATCGGAAACACCATCGAATTTTTAGGGATAGAAAAAGTGCTTGCAAACTCGATATATTCGAACTACATGTTCAATGGTCAACTTGAAGTGAACTTTGTTAACTGATAAGGATTTTTCTTCAAGACCGCTAATTATTCTCAGGAATAAAACAGGAAGTAGTACTCCACTATGGAATTTATCATTTTCAATCTACACACGGAGAACAATGCTTGGGATGTATTATTTCATTTATATATTTTTTAATATAAATTTACGCATGAACTATTAAATTTATTAATTCATTACTACGAATTTGAATATGAATTATTCAATTTATGTTTTTATCCCCAAAATTCTCCGAGAATCGGACGAAATTCCATTTATGAAAATGCAATTGTTTAAAATTTGACAAATTACGAAGTATTCGATTCACATATTATTAAAATATTAATTTAAATATGAATTATTTGATTTATATATTTAGAATCAATATCCTGCAACAATCTTACGAATTTCCATTAACAGAAGGGCAATTTACATAAATTGATTTATTAATTCATTAAAATGCAAATGAAACATGATTATAATTAGCAAATGATTCGATTGCTCAATTATTAACACTTAGAGATCAAATTTGTTCGTTGTAATGATCGAAAAAAAAATGACTGCATATTAAAGCATGCTGTTCTTTCATTCATACTGGTCGTCATCTTCGTCGCAATGAAAAGTGAGTTTCTCCAGTTCTGGATGTACAGGCGCGCGGCACATTGGCCTTGAACGAAAAGTGAGAGTGTACCAAAGTTGCAACTCGCCCTCGGTTCATCTCGACAGTTCGACCTCGGATGCAAGGTCGTGCAGGAGCTTGGGTTCTGCAGCCGCTCTGTTTTCCCTCCGCACTCTCATGGGCGTATACCAACCTCGCTGGAGCGAATTTCTTCATGCACGAATCGTTCTCCGTATACGAACAATGTATTGGAAAAGAGACTTGAAAATGTCCAACCATCGACCAACGTATAGGCTGTCGATTTCTTTTTTCTCAATCAATACAGCATTTTTATACGAGTGTGTAAACAAAGTATTATAAAAAAGGAATTAACCGAACTAATTACGATTAATTACGATCAATGTTACTGAATATGAAGATACTATCATTTGTAAACAAAACTAACAAATTTATAAATATTAGAAATCTGGAAACGTCGCCGCGATTATGATGTGGAATTGTTGATGGTAATTGTGTGAAAATATTGATGGTAATGGTAGTTATGCAGATGTTATATGGGACATTTTATAAAACAGTAAAACAAAAACGAAACAAAAAACATTGTTACAGTATAAAAATGTGGAAGAACTAATTAACATTTTTCGTGTGGTATTAATGGTACATAGGCAAAGCTTGAATCTCGTGTTCTATTTTAGCGTTATAATTTACCATTCGAGAAAGTATTCTGAACGCAAAATTTGATTAAATTGACATTTGGAATTTTCTTCTTTATCTTTCTTTACTCTTTACTATTATTTTATTCATTTTTTTTTATTACATAGTATAAAACAAAGTCGATTCCCGCCGTTTGTACGGTTAAATCTTTCAAACTATGCAACGGATTTCAAAGCGTTTTTTATCAATAGACAGAGTAATTCAAGAGAAAAGTGTATATGTGTATAATACATGCATATTATAGTAGAAGGGAAAAGCCGAGACCTTCAAAGATTTGTAATAAAAGGTAAAAAATTAAAAAAGATCTATGCGCGAGCAAATCCGCGCGCAAAGGCTGGTGAGATACAAAGTCTTCAGAATGTCTTTTCAAAAGGAAATCTCGATATTGGCAATGTTAATAAAATTATAGTGATTTGAATACTTCATTTGAGAGAATTTTGAATACTTCGTAAAAAGCGAAGACTGCTTGGAGGGAAAAACGAACTACGGAATATCATGGATATGACATCGAGGAAAGAACTATCTATGAGTAACAGTTGACGACTTTAACATAAATGTAACACAATATATGTTGCCAAAAAGAATTATATAAAATCATCAGAACTTTCCGACCGATTGACTTCAAATTCAATCCGGACATTCAGTAAGTATAATTCCTCTGTCCCTACTGTCAACATTGCGACATGATTATTTTTACTATTAAAAATAAAATAAAAACTTGAATTAAAAAAAAACAAATAAATCCTTTCTCACGCAAACGCCATTAAATTCTTTTTTCTCTTTCGTGCCTATCATTATGGCGTTCCTATTCATCACCAAAAATCGTTTTATTTCTAAGTTAAATAAATGGGTGCTTTGGAATCCTGTCCACTACCTAAAACATTTTTCCATGATTATGTTTGGACACTCATAACTGTTTCAATTTTTATTGTTTGTTACATAAATTATTTTTCTGAAAGTTGTAGAAACGTACATATGAAGAATATTATCCATTTTTAAAGGCATGAATAATCATGTGTCTAAAAAAACCAACGCTGCTGGTTGGGCAGTCAGAGTGCGGCCCGGGCGATCACTGAAGTGAAACAACATAAGCAGCATCGAAGACAAAAGCTGATACTTCGTGCGGTGACCGTTTAGCCATGCTCTGGCTGGCGCATCGATCAGTGAGCGGGGGAGGCCGTATTTCTGAGACTTTGGTGTAGATACTTCAATACGAAGTATGTACACCAAAGAATCAGGCAAAATACAGGGTCGTCTAGACTGGCACGGGTTTTTCACAGTTTTCCCGTATCCTCGGTAAATATGCGGTATAGTGTAGCTAAGTCGGCGGTGGACGCGCACTGTAGGTAGATTAGCTCAGCGACGTGCGGATAGGAAATTACAGTAAAAAGATCGAACAACAGAAACGTCAGCGAAGAGAATATCGAACTCAAGGAGAAAAATAAAGGAGATATGTAAAAACCCGCAAGGATGTAACATGGAATAAAGGACCCCCTCTATCATGCTTCTAAAAAAGAATGTTTCTTTAAATATTAATTATTTATATACTTAATAGATGATCGTAAAAAATATTAATTCCAAAATTACTCTAAAACGTCCATTCTCAATTGATTCTAAAAATGTTCTTAACATCGATTTTTATAAATCTGAACATTGATGTTTCCAAAAATGGAAGATATCGATATTAACCTGTCTTTTCTTATCAAGTACGAAAAAATGTTTGAAATGTAAGTTTCTAAAATGGGATATCGTTTTAAACGAGCGTGAGAATGGTGCCCCAATCAGTGATGAGGAAGTTGCGCAACTAGGATAAAGTTTGTCCATAAATCGGATAGGAAATTAACAGACCGCAGTTTAGTTTCAACTGCCGATTAATACGAGAAATAGTGTGACTCGGGAGGAGAGCACGAACGGAGAAGAAATTTGACGATTCTCGAGCCAATACCGTATCACCGAACTTCTGAGATTAGACAAAGCCCTCGACAGTGCGCAAAACCACCGGACGAAAATTAACGAGATCGTTAAGATTCTACAGAACTCGTAAGCGCACACGGACCTATTGAATTTCAATGGGAGCTGATTCGAACGAGAAACATGCGAAATTGCATACGGATGCACATCGGTCGCGACCAATTCTCGTAGTTGAACTTATAATATCTCGGTCAGACACCACCGAGCTCACAATGGCCTACACGGTGAAAGGGACGACTGGACTCTCGAGCGTGTAAATTCGTTCCTGACTCGCGAAGAAAATGAGCGATTCAATGTTAACGTCGAAACCGCAATTTTTATTTGCAATATAAAACTATTGAACTTTTTTCATAGCTGTATTCAGAACCCCATCGAACTATCAAATTTTTTTCACACAGAATTATTTTCTTAAATTCATGAAACATCGATATAAAGAATATATGAAAGGGAATCGCAATAATATTTATCGTTTGTTTTTATTGAGGCGTAAATAATACCAGAAATTCAGACGATACAACTTTCGGGCAATACAACTTTCCATGAATGCTTCAAATGATTTTATTATCGTTGCGGTTATGACCATTTTATAAAAAATTATATAAAACTAACAATATAGTAACAAATATTTTTAGAGGATTAATATTTTTTTAATAAACATCAAGATTTAATGACACAATTTTATTTTTTAATATAGTTGTTTATTGGTGCTTCAAAAAAAATGAGAATTGTGAAACATATGTAATTAATTTGATCATGTTATTATTGTAGTAATTATTTTGTATTTTTCAGTATCAAATTATTACGAATATTATGATGTAATACTATTTAAAATAAGGTAAACATAAAAATGTAATTAGCCGTGCACACTTTGTAAGTTTATTTCTGCATTATTTGTTTCCTATTTATGTTACACTCTGTTTGACAAAAGCGTGTGTGGCTGCATTCGTTTCTGGCGACTGCTAGAAAGTAGATTCGAACCCGACCAGATAGCAAGATATTTCCCCTAGCATGCTTTGCACGGAAAGCACCGGTTGTTCGACTCCAGTCACAAACAAAAATTCATGATTCAGAAAAGATGTAAAAAAATCTAATTCGGGCGAAAAAAAAATTGGATCACGAATGGAACGTTATTTTTTCAAAGCTCCTATTGGGCACATTTTCCGGTCAATCTCACTTGATCTATCGACGCTGATAAACCAATCGACCGGGCGTGAAACACCATGTGAAGGTGTGGGGCTGTTTCTAGATTATGTTATGAAGTAAGAGGAATGTGTGTTTCAGAAAAGCCAGGCGATTACTGACTTTAAGGGCAAATAAAACAAGTATTAATAATAAAGCATCACTGTTTATATCATGTATGACGTATGCATTTTTTAAAAAATGGCTTGCCCTAAATATATCTCCAATTTCTCCGTACACGCTCTTGTCGAACAGGTAGTTTTCCATAATAATATAATATTTTTATTACAATACAATATTTCGAAGTTGGTCGAAATTCATTATTATTCAAAGTAATAATGTTAATATATTTATTCGTCTTTACTACTAAAAATTTCCAAACTATGCTCAAAGTAAAATGCCTACTTTGATTAAAGAAACGATGCTTCTCTTTCATCATTTTATTGCCCAACACTGTAAACAAATTCTCACAGAAAACGTTCGCCAAATTAAAAAATATCCATTACACACGTCCTCAAAATAGAAATGGATCTTTTTCTTTTTCACTTCCTTTACGAAATTTATATCATCGGCAAAATTAATTAAAAATATGATTTATCGAGAACGAAGCTGACGGACATGAACTATGGAAAAATACGTGAGCTTGGAAGACGAATACTCTTTAATTACATTTTCCTTCCTCCCTTACCACTTAGTAGCAAAACATTATCGATTTTAAGCTTCCGAAATATTCAAAATACATTATGGTCTCAATGTTTCGTCTCGATGTCTGCTTTTCCGCTGGCCAACGATCCCGTGACTCCACTTTCGCTGTTCCATGCATGAATACATGAATATATACTACGTTTATGCAATTGTAACTCCAAGTGCTTCAGGCTACGAACGGGGGACGTTCAGTTGGACGAGAAGCACGCGCTACGTTGGATTTTGAGAATTGATCAGGACTGGCGACAGGTGGAACGTGTTGAATAATTGTTTGTCCTAATGATGATCGATCATTCCCCAAACACGAATACGAGATCATACTCGTACGTAACATTCATATCAAGATTATTTTGTTGCCTTAATAAGAATATATCATTATTATTATCATATATTATTAATGATTATAATATGTTATTATTGTAATAATTACTAACATTACTATAATAATGATAATCGTTATTATAAATAATTATAAATAATAATCATAATAATAACAATAATCAAATAGGGAAAGATGGAAGAAGGACACCATCCTATCGGCGACCGAGGAACTATGATGGCAATGCAGCACGGTGAAGAATACAAATACCTCGGAATTATGGAAGCAAAGCTGATTGAACACTCTCGGGCCAAAAATAACCGCACGAACATCTACACGACCAGGCTCAACAAAATCTACAGGAGTAGATTGGCAGCCAAGAACCTAGTCAAAGCGATCAACACCTAGGTGATCGCGGTACTAACATACTCCTTTGGAACTGGTTAAATGGACCCGAACAGATTTAGAAGGCCTTCAACCACTAACAAGGACCAAGCTAACGGCGAACCGGTACTACCATCGGAGATCCGCACTAGGGCAGCCGATCTTACCAACATCCGAAGGAAGCAGAGGCTTGATCGACATTGTCCGTCTCCACGAAAAACAAGTCAATACGCTGAGAGCATTCTTCTATAGGAAGCGGTAAAGTTCATCAATGCACAATGCCATCATGAGGGCGGACAGAAGCTACACACCATTAAATGTGGCAAAGAACACCCTATTAAGAATGGAATCAATAGTAGCTACGAAGGCACCTTGCAATCATGAGCCAGAAAGCGGTACATGGAAGATTACCATGACCTCACGACCCCAACTAGAATTATGTTGACAAAAAAGCGTTGAACAAACGGGTGAGCCGCGAGGACCTCTTCCCGAAAACTGAAGGATTTATGATGGCTATTCAGGATCAAGTCATTGCTAGAAAAAACCACCGGTGATACATCATCATCAAGGATCCTCTAATACAAGACGAAAATTGCGAGCGATCTCACAATTGTCTCGACACTATTTAGCACACCACGTCATTATGGTAGCCAACATCATACATCAATGACTAGCCCGTAAACCTCAGCTTACTGCCGAAGAGCAGCCTTATTACTAGTATGCCCCGCAGGCAGTTCTGGATGAAACGACATGTATGAGATGTATTAAAAGACAGATGTAGATGTATTATGACAGAGCCATTTTAGGGGACAAAACGATCGTTGCGAAAAGACCGGATATCACGTTAATCGAAAAACACATGAAGACAACTAGTTTCCTACATTCTCCTCCAGTTTTCCGACGTATCTACATCTTTGCGGGTTTTTACTTGTCTCCCGACTGTTCTCTTTCGTTTTTACCTGTATCTCCTTTCTACCACGATTTTTCCGTTACTCCCAACTCTTCCCACCGCGTTTGGGGCAGCAGCCGCCGTTTCTCCTCTGTACTTTATTCTCCGTGCCATTTCTGGCACTGGCATAGGGAAACTGCGGAAAACCTATATCGGCACAGCCGGTCCCAAGTTCACTTCCCAGTCGCGGAACGAGTGTCATGGAAAAATTTCGAAGAAAAATCTCGGCCGCTACAGGCGCTTGAACCCAGGACCGATCAGCTGGAAAGCCTATTTACCCTCTTGAACAAAGGCATCAGGAAACAACTATGTAGTTCGATTTATATTGCAGTACCAAACACGAACAACGTGAAGGCGAACATCCGCAAAAAGATCGCGAAATATGCGCAACTTGCCATGGAAATAAAGCACCTGTGGAGGATGGACATCGTCAGCATAGTCACAATCGTCCTATCGTTGACGGGAGTGATACCAAAACAACTCACCGACGCCCTGCACACCATTGGTCTCCCAACGCAGACGTATGAAGTAATGCAGAAGGCCGTTATCCTCAATAACTGCCACGTCGCGAGAAAGTTTCAGAGCACCGACAAAGTGGGACATTTCCTGGACACCAACAATAACAACAAGGATGATAGCGATGTACCTAATTAAGATCTGACCAAGATCCATTTGTAACCAGTTTCTGAGAGTAATCTACTTGACACACGTGCGTTGAATAGTCAGAGGGGCCGGCTACACGCCGAGAATTGTGAAGGATAATAATAATAATAATAATAATAATATATTTATATATCTGTATACTTTTATACGCAATATGAATTTTAATTAAAATAAATCAATCATTTTCAATATAAAAATATTATATTATATAGAGCCTCAAAAGTATCAGGACCCTGTGAGTTTTCCATCCGAAAAAAAATCTAATATCGCAGAGAAAAAAAATCTTAAACGAATTTACCAAACGGGCTTTCGAAGCAAACAAATCCAGCATTATTGTGCTTTTTAGTTTTTATTATAGTGATTTTTTTTGCACCCGCTACGTCATTTTAAAAATATCATTTTTTCACGATATCTGCCTTTTGGAAAATGACTTTCTGAACATTGAAAAATAATGATCCCACAATTGAATCGTCGAATATTTGAAGAAAAAAAACAATGTTAAATTGAGTATCGTTTGCGAATAAAATTTCAATTGATAAATTTTGCAATTTTTTTCACACAGCTACCTGCATTCGAAGTTTGGAATACATGAGATCGATTGTGAATTGAACATGCCTCAAACACGAATAGGAGGGCGTAGTAATATTCTTATCGAGATTGTTGCCGTGGTCTTGTCAGGATTAATCTGATAAGTACAAATTATTGGGAAGTTGCACGCACTTTGTTTCACTTGAAAATAAACCACGGTCTATGTGATTATTCATAAGTGAAATAACACCTAATGTAACTTTAATGAATTTCTTCGCGGTACTTGCACGCCGACTTATTTGCGGTACGGCGAAGGAAATATAATAAGGCCTGTTGACCCAGACGCCGATTTATCTTTTACGGAATCTCAGCGTACATCGAGGAAGAGTTAAAACACGACCATACACCGAAATACTACCGTTTTTCTTCCGGGTTAAAAAAAAATTGATAAAAATTGATATATTAATTAAAATTATGTTTCATGTTTCAATACATTTTTTATACGTGATTTTTACATCGTTCTTGTTTCCTATCGGATCAAACGAAAATATACGATTTTTTTTAATACCTTCACTTATAGATAGGTGGTCGAAGTTCCATCCCAGCGGTACTTTAAGGGGTCCCCTATGATCACTTAACATTCAGAGCTATTTAAACGAATTCATTTTTAACACATAAGTGAGATGATTGGAAAATCGTTTGGACATTTTTGTTTGACTGTACATAGACAAAATAGAGTACTTCGGTTCTTTAAAAAGTATTAATTGTTGAAGAAGTTATGAACATTCTGATTTTTCATGAAGCGTACATGAACAATCTCACGAAAGTCCTTTGGATGTAATAATTATTTCAAATATTTTTTTAGTTGTACAAACAATTTCTGAAGTATGCAAATATCTTTTTAAATATTCTTATACTCTTAAAAAACACAAAGGATTGTTGAATACCGATTGTATTTATTGTTTTCAAATTGCACCGAATTCATTTGTTATTGATATTTATGTTTGTAATAGAAATTATATAACTTCATCACGTATAATTTATATTAAAGGCAGTGTGCTAAAATAACTTTGATGTTTCGCCAGCAGATTCCATATCGCCACTCGCCTTATACCTTTACCTTCAATCTGCGATTCCAGAACCGTATGTCAGAACTTCCTCTTTAATTTGAATTGCCTCAAGCGACGAACGATTTTTTGAAATATTCACAGCAGCCTGACTCTGAGCAGCGTTGTTCGTGGCCACTTCACGGAGCACTGATTGCGTAATCGTAGATTCAATTAGTGAACGGTGGTTAGAGAATGATCGAAAAGTGGGTTGGGGAGGATAATTCATAAAATTCCCCGAGGGTACGCGTTAAAGCTAAGAAAAACAAATTTAAAAATCTACCACTGTATTTTTCATTTACAGCATTTTCAATTCTACATTTTTCTCATATTATACCCTATTTTTTATTTTGTACGTCCTCCTTTGAGAATAAATAAATAAATAAGCAATGGTGTATTTTTCTATCGTCTGAAATAAAAATGAATTATGAAAAACGGACATCTATCTATTAGGTAACGTTGAAGGTTTGATGCATTATGCAAAGTGCATCAAAGGACATTCAACATTATCCAGAGGAATTATTAATATATTTTTTATTATAAATTAATGCTATATATAAAATAATTACATTTATTATTATAAAAATAAAATACAACATCCCTATATATTTAATGTACAAAGAATGTAAAGGTAATTGCGGTATAGTAGAGCGTAAGTTGGCTTTGGCCGCAACGGCGGTTAGGTTTCAGATAGGGTACTGGAATAGATGTAAAAGATGAGGGAGTAAAAGGTGGTGCAGGGATGAAAAGAACGAGGAAGGAGAAAAATGAGAAAGTAGTGGCGACGGGTAAAAGCGCAAAGGCTTTACCCTTAAGGAAAAAATACGAATTTAAAAAAAATACAAATACTATAAAATATTTAATTACATACTTTATTAAATAATAAAAAATATTTAATTACATACTTTATTAGCATATTGAATTTGATTAAATATTCGAATTTACACGTCTAATTTAATTCAATATTTTTATATCTTTCCTTACTGCTTATTGGGAATCACTTCTGCTTTTACGGTTTGTAGAATCACGCAAAGAAAAACTACTATAGCTGTTTGCAACTACAATGCAGGATTGATGCAAGGGTTGCGTGGGCCTTACGGCCTAATACATACAAGGCACGTACTCAGTCTAAATTTATAGTGAAAGTTGTGAAATTCGCTGATCGTGTCGAGTTACGTCAATATCTGCTACCAGCCCCAGCCCAAATGACTTCAGGATCAGGTTCCAATCCGTCGGGAAAACCCAATAACAACATCGTTAAATAAAATCCTTCAATTTTATTACGAGCACCATAAACATTTCTCACGCAATTTATATCCTGAAAAAAAATATAACATTATCTTTTCTCGTTTTTTTTTTTCATTTCAGCATTGTCGTATAGGTTTTATTTAAATACCACAATTTATCAGTTTTTCAACACAACACAATTTTATAAAGTGGCGAAGTTTTGAAAGTACGCAAGAAAAATGAGCTAAGTAACCAACTGCAAAAGTAATTTTTTGCAGCCGGTTAGTTACAATTTGTAAAACTGTGCTACCTAAGAAAAACTGAACAATTGAATATGAAAGCACTGACTTTCTCGTTCAATATTTCAGTTTTTTTTAATGAGTACAATTTTATAAATTGGCATAATATTCTTTCGTAATTCCGACAATTATTTGTCCGTAATTATAAATAAATTGTGAACTTTTAAAAAATTGTTCCAAGTGAAACGAAAGTCGATGTAACCTTGAATAAATATCGGCTTTGGAGCCGAAAAACCAAGGAAATGCAATATGACGACGCCACTTGTCCCGGCTGACAAGTTAATTGGACTTCTCTCCCGGCCGGTGCATACTTTCCAAGGCACTTCGGTCAAATTAGGTCACAATTAATCACACCTGTTTGATAGCCCGAGTGGCGAAGAATTTGCGTACCACGTAACGTCCAATATGGTCTCTGGACATTAAGGGGAGATTCAAGCGGAGATCCCAACCCACGTATGCCTGGTCGTACATTATCTGTCATAAATGAAGGAACAAGGCCAAATTCCTGGGATATAACTGTAGATTATCAGAAACTGAAATATATTATGCCTAAACTTTGAAAGTATCTACCTTTAAATTCCCTTGATCGAATAATCTACCAAAAATCTTTTGCTAAAAAGAGAACACTCAATTTAAGAACGGATTCAAACATATTTATTGTCAATTTGTTATATTTATATTCACCACTTTTCATTTGTTTTAAAGTATTAACCCTTTACGGTGCAAGGTCGTTAAATTTGTTGGTTTTATTGATACTAGATGGTAAATAGATTATTATTAATGGAAATAATAATTCAAAAAAAGTTATTTAAAATTAAGTATTTCTGATTCCAAAAAAATTGCATATTTGTTGCACATTTGCAACAAATCAAAATCTGTCTAAGAAATAATAAAAAAATGATATTCTAGTAAATATATTATTGATTATTGAAATACATCCTCTTACCTCTTACTTATATCGATTTCAACAGCCAAATATCACTATCTCATCAAAAAAAATTTTTTCGTAAGCGAACTCGAAGAATGTGAAACAGGGTTGTTCGTCACTTAAATCAAACACAAATACAAGAATCGCTATCTAGTGAGCGTGTTTGTTACTATATCGTTAGAATGCTTTGTTGCCGATGTACAACATCGAGTAAAGTCGGTCTATCGCCATTTGGTATATTTTTACTTCTATTTGAATGGTATGTTGCAGAATTTCTTGCTGCTTACGATTTATATACATTATTATTTATTATTTTATAAAATAATTAATAATTGATCAATCAAAAACATCAATCTCAAAAATGAAAAAAGAAAAAGAATCTACGCTATTACTCTATTTCTTTTTGGAGAATAATTAATAGCCATGAACGAACGGTTTTTTTCTAAAATAAATCAATATAGTGTATTTATAGAAATGTATCAAAAATATATTGCTGTATACATATAATATAAATTCGGAAAAAAAACTAAAAAGAAATAAGTAATTAATAATATAAATAAATAATAAAAGTTTCTTAACCATCCTTAAAAAAATGTCATCATTGATTCACACTATTCATTATTGACATTTGTTATCAAAATTAATTTTCGATTTCTTATATTTATAGAAAAAAGTATATTTGGTTTAACAAATATATTCTACTGAAATATTTTCGAAAAAAAACCTTTTCTCCACGAACATTCATTTCTCTGCAAAAGGCATCGTGAAAAACCGTAACAGATATTATTTCTTTTTTCATTTTCTATCAATTATCAAATCCACTTATCGACATCGGTTCATGCACTTCCATCAGTTTCCGCATAGCGAACGTATCACGGTTGCTCAAACTCAACGACAATGATCTTTCTAGACATTTCTCCGTTCGCTCAATAAAAAAACCACTACCACCAAGAGAAAAGAAGAATGTGTAATAAAAATGACTTATGAATTCAAATTCCCTTTATTAACTGTCGATATATTTATACATCGGCTATTATCCGCGTTGTCGTGTGTGTAGGGTCGTGTAATGGTGAAAAGTCAGGACGGAACGAATAAAATTCCAGGGTGTGGCAAACCCACGGGGAGATACGATATATATATATATATATATATATATATATATCGAAGAACTTTCGATCTCGGAATAAAAGCACTTTATTCGTCTCATGCAATACAGGATGTCTGGACAAGCTGCAAGAACCGACAAGGTCGCGACGCCAGGTTTTAACCGCTGTACATACGTGATGCTTTGATCCGCAACTTCAGCATGACATACGCATATATCTATATAAGTGTATGCATAAGACGAGCCTGCGGCTCTCCCAGATTGCAATATACAAATATATAGCGAACGAAAAGAAAGAGGGAGGGAGATAGAAAGAGAGGGAGAGGTAGAGAAAGAGAGCAGTCAGTAATGGTCACTGTTTCACCTCGATTGAATCCTAACAGTATTAATTTTTTTTCTCATTCGATACGGAACAACAACTCACTCATTTAAATATAAGAATAGCTCATTATATTTGTAAATTTATTTATCATTGCCTTTACTATTTGTTTATTAATGTATATTATTATTATAAAGCCTGTCATAATAACAATAATAATAATAATAAAGAGAATCGAAATAATAATAATAATATATCATAATATTATATTGAACAGTGCCTTCCTCAAAAGTATTAGGCGCCTAGAGATCTTTTAATCCGGATAAAAAGTCAAATATCTCGGCGAAAAATATTGTAAAACAATTTACCAAACGAGGTTTTTAATTGAAAATAGCCAGCTTCATTTTACTGTTTTCCTTTTATTTTTGCGTTTTTTTTTTGTATCCGCTACATTATTTTGCAAAAGTCGGATTTTCACGATATTTACCCTTTGGAAAATTGTCTGCTTGACTGCGAAAAATAGCAATCTCACCATTTTAAATCACTTCTGAATCTGAATGAAAAAAAGACCGACAGGTCCCGAAAAAGTGGTTATCGTACAGTATAACTTGAAAACTATGAGGTCTGGAGTACTTCTACGGAGTAAAAAGTTGTATTTTTTGTAATCATGAAATCCCCACATATTTTATAGATTTTTTTCAAAATTTCTTCGCTGCTTTTTATTAATAATCGACAATTAATATCATTACTTTTTTGCGGTTACTTTGGAAAAAAGATAAAAAAGAAATATAAAAAGAAAAGATAAAAATGAAATATAAAAGATATTTAATGAAAATATAAAGAGAAAAAAAGGTACAAAAGTGAATTTTTGATTGAGTGATTCGGAGTTTTTCCGAACAAGGCTGTCCATATACTATCAATAATGATAATACAACAATAATAAAGATAATATACTTATTACTGTAAAATAACATAAACACGATTATTATTATGTCAATATTTATTACTTTTCTTTATACCACTGCTATCAACGAGGTCTCCTTCACATTAAAATAAAACACAATCATTCTCATCAACATCTTTATTCGAATTATTACTATTTTCGTTACGATGATAATAGTAATTATTATCATTATTGTTATTATTACTGTTAATGAGGTAGTGCATAAACAAATTTCCAATTCCCAAATGCTCACGAATACTGGTCTGACCACGAAATGGATTAATTACAGATACACCAATGAGCGATCGGACATGGGTAAAAAGTAATTTGAAAAATAGCCTCGAGATACATAATTTTTTTAATCGATGTTGATATTTCCTTTATGAACGATGTGCGTGCGTTTCGCGTCACGGTCGTGGACCGTTGAAATCACGGTGCTCGATAAACGCGGCTAATTTTCGTTTCGCGTGCTCACAACGGGGAAAAAATATGAGCGACGGAAGGGGAGAGTTTATGAACGAATATGGAAACGTTGCGAAGAGAAATGTTCGAATCCAGGTAACATAACGAATTTCGAAAAAAATGGATTTTTTTTTAAATTCAATTGAATTTTTGATGAATAATAACTGAATAATCCATTTTTCAGCAAAGAGTGACTGATTAATTGCTTAGTTTAATTAATTATTCAATCATTGATTTAAAGGTATTGTTCGATTACCCATTGAATGGTAATCGAATGATTATCATCGTTTCGACGATGCGTCTACACTGTCGTCGAGTTTTCGGTCTATTTTGATATTATTTGTTTTTTCTTTTGATAAATCCCTCCGAGAATGTTGGGTAGATCATCGTCTGTAATTGACGGTATAGGAGCCGGCGCTGATGTCAACGTTGGAGGCTGGATGTCCCGGAAGTCGAGTTCCAGAAATCGGCGCAGTCGACTGATACCGTTGGGTCTCGTATGCCGTCTGCGACAGAGGCCTCTGCTGAGGTTGATACGCGGAAGGATATTGAGATCCCAGGGGCGCCGGAAAAGGACGACTTCCGGGCCGATATTGCGGCTGAGGGATGGCCGATGGTTGCCGGTATTCCGGATAACTGATCGATGCATATTTGACTTCAATTACTTTGGTTTTCAACAAACAATATATATTTTGGAAAGTGTAAGGAAATTCTTTGGCGATCTGTCGATTGTTACGCAGATTTTAGGGCCAAGAGACGGATGGATGACGGCTTAGCTGTGGACTCTTTTAAGAGTCGACTACACAGCAACACAAAACAAAGGTTTAGGATTGTATGAGTTAGATTACATTTACTGTGTTTTTGGACTCGCTGAAACCAAATCTAAAGTACACTTCCGGTTTTGCTGAAATCACGTCGGGCAAAAAGTTACCAAAAAGTCAAGCAATCGAGGATTTTCAAGTTTCAACCATGTCCTACATCTTTAGCCTTACGAATGGCTAATTTAATAATAAATCAAATCTTAAAAATTGCGCGACACCGCAGTCTATTTATTTAGAATTTACTAAATTATTTAGTGAACAATTCGAAAATAATTCTGTTAAGAACTATTATTCCTCAAATTTTAAAGAATTTTTGCAATTGTTTAATATCCATTCACTAATACCTTAATTCCGTTATGTCAGGATTTAGTCATAACCTCATATAACCCTACAACGTAATGGTCCAAAAAAATTTTCTGACCTAGGAATCAAACGATGTTTAATGTATGTTTTTGATGTCGCTGAAACCGAACCTGGAATCGATTTGAGTATATCCCTTCAGATTTTCAGATTTTATTTATTCCTTTATAACATATAGTACACTACAGGTGACATACCGTTTCACCCTTCTTAATTATCAAAATATTGAATATTTTCCGTTTTTGCATATCGTAGAATGTAGGCGGCATTCCATACTTTTAACCGTCCGGTGAATAACCTGGTACCCGAGTATCCATTTCAGCTTTGCAGATAGAATTCATTAACTTTTTCTTTAAAAAACTGTATAACCGTCTGGATACCCGAAATGTACGTAGTTTGAAACCCAATTTTTGTCAAATTTTTTTATAATCAATTATTTAATAATTGTCATTAACTATCAAACTTGATACCTCCTTCGTTCAATAACCAGGCACGATATTGTTTATTATTTATTTAAAAGTCAAATTATCTCAATACTTTAATAGGTATTCTCTTTAGTGTGTATAAGCCCGACATTCACGCATAATAACTTCAGTGGGTACCCGGGTGCCTGGTTATTGAACGAAGGAGGTATCAAGTTTGATAGTTAATAACTATTATTATATAATTGATTATAACAAAAATTTGATAAAAATTGCGCTTCAAACTACTTAAATTTCTGGGATCCAGACGGGTATACAGTTTTTTAAAGAAAAAGTTAATAAATTCTATCTGCAAAGCTGAAATGGATACCCGGGTATCTGGTCATTGACCGGACGGTTAACTAAGTACCGAAAAAATTAACTGGACGGCGCTATTTGTTTCAAACGACGAAACGTCACTAGTGGATAAAAAATTATCAATCGGTTGATATTAAAAATAAAAAAAAAAGACCGC
Source organism: Ophioninae sp. A BG-2022a (assembly GCA_030523105.1). NCBI lineage: Eukaryota > Metazoa > Arthropoda > Insecta > Hymenoptera > Ichneumonidae > Ophioninae sp. A BG-2022a. The sequence continues at coordinate 258,244 of JAPYZI010000007.1, forward strand.
GTGCTTCTTATAACTCGTTGTTCTATCGGATTCCACGAAAAGGAGTTAAAATTGAGGTTTGAAGTTAGAGAGTGTTGAGATAATAGCGAAAACCTGATGTCGCGCTGATAAACGGATTTCAGAATCAGTTTGAGCAACCCCAAACAATATAAACATTGTTCGAACCCCAGGTCAGAAGCTGTGTTATCATGGCAGTTGAACCGAGTTTCCGGTGACGAACTCAGCTCAAACTTTGGCAAACTGTAGGCATCTGTATCCGAACATAGTTTTGACAATTTCCGTGTGCCCTACACGGGAGTTTTTTGGGATTACAAGCAGTTGGGAAAGGAACGAAACAAAAAAAATACTTTTTCGAAACGTAGAATTGGCGGGGTCGTTCGTAGTTAAAAGCTTTTCTCATTCCCGCGGTCACGCAGCTCGGCATTATGGCAGAAGGCTGTGTCTTGTTCACCGCACGCTCGTTTTAAACGATTCACTTGACATTTCACGCTTGTAACCACCGCAACTGTACTTGCGTTCCCGATCGAAAGTAACGCTTAACTATGCAACTCAGCGTCTTAGAAGCATCAATTCTCATCGTTCCCTCGGATTCGTGGCTCACGCTTCGCATTCGTGATTTTACCTTCTTTTTCGTCAATTTCTAATTCCGAGCGTATTCTCGAACGGTCGGCCACTCTCGCTTTTGTTTGTCCTCGACTTTGAAAGCGACGTGAGATTTTCACGTGGAAAGTAAAAAGACTTTTGTGCCCAAATAAAAATGACTAGAGAGTGGTAGTAGGTCAGTTAGAATGGATTTCTTTTTGCACACCGTCTGTGACGAAATCTTGTTGAAAGTGAGAAATCGAATAGATAAAATTCGTGCGTAGCAAATGGCCCCGAAAACTTGACAACTATTTTCAAATCATAAAATAAAAAATAAATATTAAATGTGCAATATCTATTTTCTCAAACATCGAATTATCAAAATTTATCAAATAGTAATAATATCTTCATGAAAGAATTATTAAACGTACGATGAGACATCATGCAGAAAAAATTAATTAATTAACGTTGTATCAATATTGTCAATTCAACATTATATTATATTTTATATATAAAAAAATATTTGTATATAAAAATAAAAATTAAATGTGTATATTTATTTTTCTCGAAAATTAAATTTTGTAAAAATGTAGTAATCAAAACAATTATCCAAAATACTAGAAGATATAACATAAAAATAATTCTTTATTAAAAGATATATCAATATTGTAAACGCAACATGAAATCAAACATTTCATGGGATTCATTCGTTTTGACGTTTATATTTGTATGCAAGTATTACGAGTAAATGTAATAACGTAATTAAAATTTGTAATTTAATCAACATTCATATTTAGTGTAATTAAAATATCATTCAAATTAAAATCATACGAAAACAACATAATATAATGTAATACTACAATATTGAAATTTGCTATCGAAATCGATAGTGGTCCGCGAAAAAATATTTTCCTGGAAACAATAATCATGTTATGAAAATATTAAAAAAATATCCAATTGCAAAAATATTTAATAAAAATATATAAAAAATAAATCAGTCCAAACGTATTAATTAAGTAACCGGAAACAACGAAAGTATTATAAATAAATACATTATAAACAAAAGTTCAAAATTCACGAGTGCAATTTAAGAACAAAACCGGATATTCACCCAAACAAAATACTTATAAATAACTAACATAACAAAAAATTGTAAAATTCATTTGAAAAAATATTATAAATCAAACAATCGTGGGATGAAGAAAATGCATAAATATTCAATCTAAGTCAAGGTTAGCATGCCCACAACCGAATAGATAAAAAAAGAAGGTTTCCTTACCGTGATACTGCAGAGTCGTAAGCCGCAGGTTGCTGGTAAGGTTGCTGCTGGCGACGTTTCGCGACTGGGTCGTAACGTTCGCCATTCGTGTACTTGGGATCGGTATAATAAACAGAGGGATCCTCTCTGTACTGTCCATCGTCTTCGGGCTCGTTAGCAGCCGTTATGCTATTGCCAGTCAAGGTGGAAGGTGGAACATTGATCCCAGTTCCGCTTGGTTCAAAGCCTCTTCTCGAGGCGCCATATTCGATCTCCCGAACATTTCCGGTGTCGTCCACGAAACCGTACTTCCCGTAGACTTCGCCGGTCGGATATTTCGACTCGATTTTGTACGAGCCATCAGCAGCCTCGTAACCGTAACTGTAGCTCCCATCTTCGTTGTGCCTGCAAAGCGTACATCAAAAGAAACAATGACGATCAAGATCGAGATCATTGAATCTCGTTATGGACGATTTTTCCACAATTTTCGGGATGAACGATGAAATTGGGAAATCTTTTGGCTCCCATCGAGTTCGTTGCTTTTTGGTGGAAAAAATTAAAAAAAACAAAATAGATAAACAAGATATCTTGCCTGTTTATTTGCTTGAGAATGGGGACAGGCGTCGTCGTGGAATACCGATGATCGTACTGCGCCGCAACCAGGCCGCAGAACATCGAAAACAATATCTGCGAATCAAGACACAAACGTAACAACGATGACCGAGGGGTTATGTAGAAACGACGCCTCATGGGATGTCACATCGTTTTTAAGGCGTTACTGGATGACGAATAGTCCAAAATGGGAAATCGTAGATTTGCAAGTCTAAACGGTGTCGTAAATGTTTAGCCTCGCAAATAGCTGATCCAATAATAAAGTAACGCTTAGAAATTTTAATTCTCAACTTTTAATAATAATTGAAGTCAAGTCGATGGTATTGGAATGTGCTTGACCGAGGTTTTCCAGTGATTGTACATCTGTTCCAAATGAATTTTTTAATTTAATCAATACGGTCAAATAATCTTATTATTATTGATAATTACATGAAAACTCAATGCATATTGGGTTTTCCAATGATCGCTGATTAATTCAATGTTAAAATGAATTTTTCACTATTTAATACATAACTGCCAACCGCGATATCGCGATCTATGTATTTTCAAACGTGACCTAATCAATCACTTGTTTGTAAATTCTGATGATATTTTCGAAATTTGCGGTGATTTAGTTCCGTCCGTTTTGCAACCATTAACGTCTGCGAAAACTATTTTCCCATAAGCTATCTTGTTAAATGAATATGCTTATAACAAGTAAACAATTCAGCAAACAATTTTAAAATAATTCATGTATTATTATTCCATAAAGCACTATCATCCATCAAATTGTCAAGAACTTCAGCAATTTTTTAATATCCATCCAGTAATACCTTAAAGAAACACGCAGAAGATCGAAATAACCTCAAAAATGTTCAAACTCATTTTTCTCAGAAGCTTTTACATTGTTTTGGTCAAACCGAGTATCAAACTCTGTAGAATTCATAGACACAGACTTTGATGATTTTTTTAACGTTAAAAGTGTTTAATCTTTGATAAATTTCGGTCATACAATTTCAGCAATTTCTCTCGCACTCGTATGTCACGTTATATAGTTTGTACTTCGCTTTGCGTTTGCACGATACAAAAATTGACCGTTTTCTCTTCTTCCCATCCACTTTTCCTTGCCAGCCAAGTTTTTTTTTCACCACGATCGACTTTTCTCGACCGGACAAGCGATAATTATTCAGAACAGTGAAGATCGGTTGCGGATCGGTATCGCGATTTACGTGAGATGAATCGCGGGGTGGAAAAAAAAACAAGTACTCACGAGCTCGCGCATGTTGAAGAGCAGAGTGTATTATAGGATCGTGTTACACAGCTCGCGGGTCTTCTTATATAGGTCCCGAGGTCGGGAGCGGCTCGAGAGGCCCGCCCATGGGCCCGACCACCACCTCAACCTCCGCTCCACGGCAAGCTCGCGTTCGTAATACGTGGTGCGGAAGATCGTCGCCCACCGTACCCCGCCCGGACCCTCTTCGAACTCATCGTCGAGGTCCCTCGACGTTCATTCCATTGCGATCGAAAGCTCTTGAAATTTGAAGGGAAAATTTAAGAATTATAACGATCTTTGGTGTTCGGGATGAAAACCGAGGCTAACTCGATTCATTTGTGTAATTTCATGCAGAATTCATCAAACCCGAAATAAAAGGCCGAAAGTCTTATACAATTTAATCGTTTCATTATGTTGACACAACATGGGTGTTAGGTTGACACCGAAGTGATTGATCGATCATTGATCCATGATTTTCAAGTCAGATGTACGATGAATCGATAAACAAAAATGAATCGGTGATCCAAGATTTACGATTTTTCCTTGGACACGAGGACAATAAAAAATATGAATGAAACAAAAAGAACACAATAAAAAATAATACACCAACCGAACATAAACGACTGTCTTATTGCAGAAATTTGTTTCTGGATATGGGAATTCAATAAAAAAAGGCTTTCGAAAATATGTTTAAAAAATAAATAATAAGTGAATACGATAATAAGTAAAATTTAACCGTTTGAATCCTAGGGGGTAATGAAAAAACACTTTCGAAGAATCTGAAACAGCGCAATCGCGCTTTCTCTAATTTCTAATTTTTATTTTGCAATGTATTATCACATTATTATAGTATTATTCTGCCTATTGTAAAATTTACTATTTACACCAAACGGAGCTGTGTGATGTACTTGCTTCAGTAAATATGAGCACGCGACTTCAACAAACGGTAACGCACCGTCAGTCAGTTGTCCATAATGTTCGAAATGAACTGGATTTTCTCGACATAAAATCTCAACGGCACGATCGCGCTGCTTGGGACGCAAACGGTTAATTTGTTTAACGCCAAAACTGTTAATTTACTTAATGACAAAAATCCTTTTAGAATTTCTCTTAGAATATTGAGAATATTATTTTTAATGTTCTAAGACAAATTCTATAAGGATTTCAAAAATAATATTCTTAATATTCTGGCAAAAATTCTAAAAGGATTTTTGACGCCGAGCAATAGTTTTCGAGATATCGTATTTTGAAAGTTATTTGCGTTACTGCGCTCCCATTATGCTAAACGAACCGAAACAAGCCCTATTCAACTTAAGCAAAACCAAAACAAACCCAAAGATAATTATCTATCTTGGTGAACGATATAAGGCAAGTATTGTTCTGCTAGGACGAGTGAGAGTATCAATCAGCCGCGATAGAGATCGATATAGATATAGATACATATACTCGTGGGAATTGAAACAATAAACTTCGAAATTCTGTATCTCAAAAAATATAACTAACGATCAAAAATCCTTTTTTGGGTTTTCTTAGAAAATTAACAGGGATACATGTGCAAAATTTCAGCCCAATCGGAAGATGGGAAAGTTCGAAACCTTGCCCAAAAAAAAACGAAAAACTCCAAGGTTTTGACAATTTTCGGATCGATCTACGAGTTAAATTGCAATAAATATGACAATAAATGAAGCTGTTGAACCAAATCGTCAAAATCTACATCTTGTTTTTTTATAAATATCAAATAAAGCTGTTTTAGAAGCAAACAACGAATGATGAACATGATGGGAGTATTACGATACAAAAATCAATAAAGATCGATATTGGGAAGGCGATAGATTTTTAAAAAACGTCATCATCCGGTAACAATTCTTATACTGAATAATAATAATAAAAAAAAGGTACAGCGACGCGACAGTCGATCAAAATTCATCGTATTCAACGTCACCATGTTGGTCCATCGTGAGCTACTAAGAAGACCAGGTCACTTTCTCCATTCGTCTCATTTACGCTTGCGATAAATCATAACACACCCTTCGATTATGAAACGTATTATCAAATTCTTTCGAACTATGCTGCAACGTGTTGAATGGTCCACAATCTATTTTTCTGACTTAGATAAATAATTGAAGTCAGATTCGACCTGATTGAAGTTGATTTTGATTTCGATTATTGTTGAGAATAGAAAATTAACATTTTCAAATGTTAATTTTTAATTAAATTAATTGTTTGTGAGGTGAAACATGTACGATACGATTTAAGCTTGCAAATCTACGATTCCCCCATTTCGGACTAACTTTTTGACCGACGGGCCATTCGATAATTTAAGTTTTCGTGAATTTCGAAAATTCCTCTATTTCAGACTAACTTTTTGCCAAACGTTTCACTCGATAAGTTAAGGATGTTAAGTTTTTTGACGAATTTGCGAAATTTGCCGAAAGTAAAGAATTTTCGAAAATATTGTATGTTTTCGCAAATTACTTTTTTTTTTCGAAATTCTTTTGGAAAAAAATTTTTTCACGTCCGATTTTACGGGATTTGTTGTACAACGCTGTATCATTCAAGGCCAATTTGTCTGTGCGTGATGTGGTCGCAGAGGTGCCCAGACTTGACCCTCGTAGAAACAGATCATTTACATCCATCTCGTTATATCGATAGAATTAATACCTTGCCCGCAGACGTTGAATCGGGCTGATCCACGCGGTTGCATAACGATCCGATTCGATGCACCCGTAGTAATAAGACGAGAAAAGACTTTGCCGACCTTTATAATACAGCCCGAAAAAATCTGAGTTTCGCAAAGACCGCGAACGATGGCGAAAGTTATCCACGGGGAATAAACGCGCTCGCGATCTTCGCGGGAAATATTGAGATTTCCTGCATCTCGAATCGTAATACGAATTTTTTCTTCCTAACTTCATCTCGCAATTGTGATCACTCAGCTAACCTAAATCCCATGGGAATTCGACACGTTCCTACAGTTTGTGACGCTCTTTAATTTTTGTATCGGAACATTGCGAAAACGATAATGAGAAAATTCGGAAAGTGAAAAATATCCCAGCTACTTCATTTTTCGGCGGTTTTTATTAAAAAATCAAATTTCGCGCCGTATTGGGCCCGTAAATCGTTCTTAATAAAAAACAAACCACGAAATTTGCCGATTCAAAATATGTTGGTCAATGGTCCACTCTTATTGTATAAATTATTGAGAATATTTTTTTTGTTTTATTCGTACATGTTAAAAATATTAATTTATAACGATATTATTTAAATCCCATCGGTAAAACTATATTGTTTGAAATTTCGCTGAAAATTTTAATATAGATTTCGATCAATTCTCACCAATATCACGAACGCTGAAAAAGTTATGCATTTCACCAACAGTATTATAAAAAAAAAGATGAGTAATATTTAAAAAGTAGAACTTCTGGGCGGACAAAAAATATAATTCACATTGATTTTTCGAATATCCGCTAAAAAAATAATTCAATTAATTGCTTCGTACAAACATAAATATGTTACACATTTAGCAAAAACAAAAATTACACATCAAGATACCTAAAAAACGATGTTTAGTGTCGTGCATTACTTTGTATTGATAATTTTTTACATGTTCATATAGTTCAATTATTCGAAATATATATGAAAGATAATTAATCTTTAATATTGAATATTATATTTAATATTCAATATTAATATTATATATGAAAAGATAATTAACATTTCAATTATACAGTTATACAAAAATTTACCAAATTTTCCCATGAAACGCTTCATATAATTTTAAAAAATCACAAACAAAACGCCTAATTTAAATCACGAAAAAGAGGTTTGAAATCACCAAAAATCACGTATAAAAAAACAAGCATGTCCTTTAACGTCTTTCAGATTCAACACTCGTTGGAACGCCAATCAAAAAATGCACTAATGGCGTTCGAAATTCCCATTCTCAGATTGACCTAAACGCTTCCGTCATGTATTGCCGGAAAAACAATGGACAAAATCGTTGGAAACTTCACTCGCCCCTAATCAGTACCCCCAAAATTCACTTCCCCTAAATTTATATCTCGTAAAAAAAAGGACAAGACAATAGGGGATTTCAAAGAGTACTTATTAAGTACTTACGAGAGAATAACATATAAATGCCTATTAATAGAAAAAGATTGAAAGAGAGGTGATTCATAAAAAGGTAATTAATATGTAAATACGATCCTATATAAATGTGCTTACATGTATACGTGGGTGGAGGGGGGAGGGAAGACGAGTTTATCACCTATTGACCTATCGTCTTGTCCTTCCTGTTAGTGGAAATCACTTAGGGGAATTGTAGGGGAAAGTAGTACGAGTTGATCCCCCTAAGCGGGAATCGCTGTGAAATACATACTTTTCAAGTTAAACCAACAGTAAAGGCGATTATTACTAGT
>JAPYZI010000008.1:0-182362 GCA_030523105.1 Ophioninae sp. A BG-2022a
GTGCCGGTGAAAGTGACGAGTCGAAACTCGTTGAAAGTTTGAATTTTATAAAAATATAATAAAAGTGTGTAAAATTGTAGTTCTTTCGTCGCAACCTACAGGTAAGTGAATGATTTTGTTCATATATCGTTAGCAAAGCACATTTTTTCTTTCAGTTTCACTCGATGTTGCAGTAATGTTACACTCCCTGAAATGCCAAATAAATAAAAAATATTAAATATTTTTGAATTTTTGAGAAATACGTGTTTTTTTAATTTGTTTAAACCTATCATATTCCAAAGTAACTAAACATTTTATGATCTCGGGCTACAAAGGGTTAAGTGAAAACGCGGCGTGTTGTTTTTTTCTTCGACGAACGGTTCGAGTCGTGATGTACTTGGTTCGTCGTTCAGTGCAACGCGCTCGGGTCTCTTTTTTTCCCGCATAAAATAGAAGCATTGTTGTAGCTCTCTCGCGGTCTATATATAGCTGCCTCTTTTCCGTTGTTAACCCGTTGATACGCGTATGTGTGTGTATTTTTTTTTTCTTGCGCGATATTACGCGGAAAACGTACCAACGTACTCGGGCGTGCACACCGGAAGCGGAAAGTTTAATTCCACGTCAACCGTGCGCCGCTATCTCTCTTTCTCTCGTGATACATTTTCTTGTTTCGGGGAGTGCACCCGGCCGTATCGCTGGATGAACCAGAAACCGACGTACATGCACCAAGGGCTACCCAACTTTCCGTAAGAAACGAAAAAAAAAAAAACGCTTATTGAATCGCCTTGGTGGATGGAAACGGAGGACTTGATGTTTCTCGAGGTACGAAAGCTGCGAGTCTCTCAAGGACACACGTAGAAGATTTATACAACCTCGCAAATTTTTCGAAATCCGTTTTCTCATCAGCGTTTCAGTTTTCGATTTAAAAAAAGTCAAGCGTCGTTCCCTATAGAATTCATAAAAGGGAATCTTGATGATTTTATCGAACCTTTAATCGCGTTTTCAAATATTTAGACTGTACATTTTGTATTCGCGCGTCGCGTGGTACATCCACGAAGTTTATCAGAAATATGACTTTTATCAGAAATATGACTTTGGAAATGTCCGCTTTCAGTTCGATCATTCGTATCGACCGTATTATCGATTTAACCCCAAAACTCCTAGATAACAAATTACGGATCAAGACCATTTCGTTATCGTTCTTCCATCCTCCAAAAACAATCACCCAATATTGGCTCTTCCGCGGTCATCTTGAAAATCTCTCTATGTAAAAAAAAAAAAGAAAAAAATTGCTTTCGCTTCCGAATGTACAGAAGTATCCGATCGCTGTCGTTGTAACCGATCGTCGCCTCGATAACTTTGTCAGCAGTTTGAAAATTGAGGGTGACCAGGTATTGTCTCCCGTGCAGGCTGTTGGTTCTCGATCCTCGATGAAGATCGAGCGCCAAGGGCGTACGATCGATTTAATCCGGATAACTCGGGTATGGTCTAGCTCTCGCTCAGTGGATCTCGATTCTCTTCGTACACACTCGGATCCCTTTTGCACACAAAGCGTATTATACGTCGATACATCGTACTCGTCGAAAAGCGTGGACGCGTCCGGATTCGAATACGTTGCGCGGAGTGTACGGTTCGTGTGGGACGACGAGTGTCCGGCGTTCGAGGATTGATCCGGGGCAGATGGGAACGGCCCGGAACGTTACACACCAGTGTTAATACACGTAAACGAGAGAAGCTCCGCCAAAATTATAAACGTACGTACGCGGGTATACCGGAGACACAATAGTGGGTATACGCGTATGGAACGAGCATTGGTAGAACCCCCGGTATCTCCGCTCGTCCATTGTGTTCGTTCCTAATCCGATTATACGGCCCATTGAAGTCAGAAGTGCGATCTTTTAAAAGGGGCCGGCTTAATGCGCTTGTTAAACGCCGTTACATCTATACGAACAGACATTCGTACATCCGTGAAACCGGGCAAGGGCTGAGACGCGAACGAGGGAGAAAAAATTAAAAAATAAAAATAATAACAAAACGTGTCGCTCTCGTGCGCCGAAATCGATATCTTCCGCGGATCCGTGTTTACGCTACCCCGCGGTACGGCACGGCCCGTCCTTAAATCCCGCGGATGTTCGTCCGCTTGAAACTGCTTGGATCGCTGAAGGTCATTCATGATCCGGTCTACGAGTTCTATGGACCCTTCTGCAACGATCTTTGCACGCCTCCTCCGCTTTGATCCAAGACTGGCACCGCTGAATTTTCGGGATATTCTCGGGCCCGGGATATCGATTACAAAGGTTCGAGTTTTCTCTTGCGGAGACCCAGATGCCCCGGAAGTCCCAGCAGTTCTTTTGCGTCGGAGCTTGAGGGATCGTCTCAGTGTGAAATTTTCAAAAAATCGTTTTTTTTTTTGCATTATCTTATAGTGTACACTGTTCTAAACGTTCTTTTAAATTTTTAAATCGAAATTCAAATTATTACGGTCGCGACAGCGTTTCTTGTAGAAAGGGAACAGAGCTGGACTACAATCTTTAAACGCGTTTTTCTCGGAATGGTGTTTTTCAAAACGGTGTACACTCTCGAAGGAAGAGTTTTGAAGATATCTATTTCCAATTTTGAGAGAACATTTTTAACGTAGTTCTCTATCGCGCTGTGAAAGCTTTTTTTTTTTAATCTTCATATTTTTTTTACGAAAAACTGTCGAAAAATGGCTAAATTTGATATTTGAAGAGAAATCCACCATTCGATTTGCCCTGAACTCTCCATTTCTAGGGAAAAATGTGAAAAAAATATTCCCGAAAGGGTTTTTTGTATTTTTCCAGTCTAACTTTCCACTTTCGGCAAAAACTTGGGCATATTCGTAAGCAGCGGGAAATTAACGATCAAATAGACCCTTCTAAGAGTTCAAAAACGCAAAAAAGAATTTCGTTTTCCCCCGGCCACTTTTCCGGAATCTTGAAAATCACGAAATTTCGAAATGTCGCAGAGTGAGCTCCTTATATGCCATGGAGGTTCATTGGGGGAGTTTGGAAAAGGTTTTTGCCTGACTTAAATAATGCCGTTGGATTCGTATCGATATCTCTCGTAGTTTTCCCGGAATTGCCACTCGAAAAATCGCTAAAAAAAACGCAAAGAGAAAACTTATGTCTGGAAAACTTTGCAAAAATCGATGGTCCAACTTTGAAATTTTGCCAAAAATCGAAAAATCATCGAATTTTAATAATTAAAAAAGAATTTTGAAGGGAAAATCATAACGAAGAGGTTGAGCACAGAGTGGAGTACCAAATCCCAAAGGGAAAAAAGTTTTCGATGATTGAGTCAAAAAACGTATTTTTCCCAAAAATCCAAAAGAATGTTGGATTTTTAATATTTTTTTTAATGGTCCATTTCGATGTAGTTTTATCCCCTGAACGCGAATGCACCATTTATTTCCCCCAAAACCCAACATTCCCATGAAAAAATTGTAAAAAACTTCCAAAAACACGATTTTTTTTGCCGTGTGCAGTGCTTTCGACGAAAGTTGATGATATTCGTAATTAGCTGACAATTGGCGATTGGATATACCCTCAAAACTATTTGAGAATCGAAAAAAAGACCTTCGACCCTCTTACCTAATATATTATATTATAATATAATATAATAAATTATATTACATTATAACATTATACATCTGCGTTTGCAAAATCGTAAATGGTGGATCAGTTGACGACCGGATGACCGCTTTGAGTTATAGAGCTTTTCTAAAAGATTGTCGAGTTATCCAACACTACGGTACGTTCAGTCGCTAGGTTTTCAGGTCCACCATCGAAATGCTAGGATTTCTGGGTGAATAGGACGATTTCCGTCGTGCACCAAGCGTCACGTGATTCCTAGATCCCCCTTAAGAACAGAAAGTGCTTCTGGCTGGTTCCCAAGTTTCCTATCGAAAACGCAGACTCCCCAGCGAGATACCTAAGACTCCCCTAATGATAGAACGTCCTCTTGGATACCGCGGTTTCTCATTGGGACACTAAAGTTACCCTCAGGATTCCACGGTTCTCAATTGAAGTCGAGTCCTACGAAACAAGCAAATTTCCCGAGTTGCTTTTGCTCCTGGAGAACGTCATGTCGCACGTTGGGGAGTTCACGTACCAATCCTTGGTGCCCGAGGGATCGCAGTCGACGAGCTAATGCTCATTTGTGGCAGGTTCGTGGAATGTCCCGAGTCCCTCGAAACGTCGAATCTCGATCGCGTAGCAAATAGCCAGGATATCCTATTTATGCAATCATTCGTGATCGCCACCATTCTGAAGTTTTACCACTGTCCTAAAGTACTCTTTTCCAAGGGCCTGAACAAACTAGTAGCTCTTTGGAATTTTCGTTTTTTTTAAATAGAGAATATCATTGTCGGTCTTTGGATTTTTATTGTCCTAAAATAAGTTTGTTTCTGTGGTATCCTTGATGAGGCATCACGTTTTCAATAAATACGAGTTAACCAACAAAAAAGAAATATTGCAAATACGTTTATCGAATAAATAACACAATTGGCAAATCGGTTCGACGTTTATTCATACGTATGTTGTTCTTTCCTTGCAATGCTAATTTTTGACGAATAAACCTTCGGAAAAAAAGAAAATATAACCATTAAAAATCCTTTACGATCACAAAAAAAAATTGTTTTTCAAAATCTCGAAGCATTTTATTTACCGAAGAAAAAAATTTGAAAATACAAGATAGAGACGAATCGTGCTAATACATTTATTTACCAATCGTACAAACAAAAACTTTGGATCAGCATGCGTCATTGTATTCTAAAAACAAAAAAAAAACAAATAATAATAATTGACGTTACGTAGAAACTCGAATTCAACGATGCGCGATGTGTGTACGTTCGATAAATAGCTCGTATCTCTTTTAATCCCAAAGTGCTCATAGACTCAACCCCTCGTTCTTGGCGAAGTATATATTTATGTCGGACGTTGCAGTGATTCGGGGTACGGTGATTGTATAGCTGTGCCCGTCGGCGTCTCGTTACGCTCGAAAGCGCGGACGTTCGTAAACGCTTGTGTGTATCGTCATGGCATACCGCTCGGTAAACTCGGATAGTACGGAGCGCGCAAGGGTGAGAATCCGTGGTACTCGAGGGGTTGGACTCGTACACGGAGATCCGGGGAAAATTGATGAGCAAACGTTTCTTGAGTTATAGCTGGGGCCACGGTTGAGTCGCATGAAGAAATTTCGACTTTTCAAGCGGGTATCGAGGTTCCATCAGCTAACGCAATTATTTCAGGATACAACCAGTTGGCCTTCAGGGCTTACCAATTCCATTTGCCAATTAGACTATAATACGATTCTAAGGATTAATCCGATAAGTAAAAAACGATCAAGGCTGAACTTTTCGATCATCCCCGTCCGGAATTCTCCATTCATTGACAATTTCAACGATCGAACAGGCGTCGTTATATTCTTGACGAAAAAAACAACCATGACGATCAGCCATCGCACGTTCGATGGCTGATCGCGATCCCGATTGCGATAGAGAATGTTTGCAGATTCTGGAGGGACGAGCTCACTCCCAATTTTGGCAATGATCGCCCGGACTCCCCGACGTATTGGAACGTTACCAAAAAAAAGCGCGTCAAAGTAGGTTAACCGTCCGGTAGTAAACGGTGTCGCATTCCCGCTTTTCCCAGTATCCAGAAAACGTAGCTCCAGTCGTGAAACGACAAGTTGGAAAAAAATAATCACCTCGAATATTCTTACTCGATGAATCGGACATCCCACATTGGAGGTTTCCACGAAGGTATTGAAACGGGGATGAAAAAGTATATTCTTCAATGGTAAGTGAGAAAGCGAGTAAACATTGATTCTTATTGAATCATCCAGGCAGTAAAGGATCGTAAACAGAGTCCTAGATGGGTATCGATGTTTAGCAAACATCATATTGGGTTCAGGAATGAGCCAATCGCTTCCATCGAAGCGAACTCGACGGCCCTTGGTTCGACCGGCGACGGTCCCCTTGGTTCGACCGGCGCGAGGTCTTGCGTCACGATAGCGATCGGACGAAGACCATTCAGCTATAGAATAGGTATTCCACGTTCGCCATGGTCCTCCAGTAGGAACAACGTTTCGGGCACTCCAACGCTAGGCCGTAACGAGACTGCAGCAACTGAAGAACGCAATATTGAGGAAACCGTAGCTCGCTGTTCGACCATCCAACGCCATAAGGCGTTTCCAGCCGTTTCTCTTCCCCGGGCGTTGCACCATCGACACAAAAGTGTAACGCGCTGCGCTTGTCGCCGATGCGTGTGCGTACACGTATCGGCTCGAGGGCAATTCTAGGCCCGGGATGAGGCTGATACGTTCACCATTCCCCTTCTGCCTCCGGCGCTCTATGTACGCACTTATAGCATCATCCGACCATCCCAGCTTTACCAGTCCATCGGCCTGCTATGGCCTCAGGCTCGTACGTTATTTATTACACCGAACGTCGAACGTGCATCGATATAACCTCTGTAGCTTGATGTACCGTGATAATTCGTTGTACAACGCGTGCAACGTAGCTCCGATATGCCATCGCGGTTCGATATACCCTCTCTGGCACACTACACATCTATCATGTCTACGTACGTCTCTCTCTCTCTTTTTCCATACGGTTGTAACCTTCGATGAAACTAGCCAGCGTGCTTTGTTTAGAATCAGAAATGGACGGGCGTATGAAGAGTCAATTTCAAACGAGCTCGCGTTCAACTGGATTCGAACGATCGCCAGGTGTTCGAACGAGTTTCAAATTTACCCGGTTTTCGGAACTCCGCCAAGCTTTCCATTTCGATGATGGAACCACCTGGATTACGAGTTGCCTCGTTCATCGGATACGATCGTTTTCAATCGCGTCGCTTTCGGCAACTCTTTTTTTTTACCAACTCCTCTTCGGATGAATTTTGTTTGTTTGGTGATGATCGGAAGGGTTCGGTTTGATATTTTGTTTGAGGCTTTGAACGATTACTAGACGTTAACCGCACTAGCTTCGAACGAGTCATGGTCTGTTCGACCCCCTGAATTATTTATCTGAATGATTAATCTTTTTTTTGGTAATTCATCAGAATGCTTAATTTAAAATAAATACTTTCACCGGTGTACAGTGAAAATTGAGAGCATTCAGTCGCGGATTTATCGGAACGCAGATTTTTAGCGATCTTTTTAAAAATCCTTTTAACGGAAAATCTGTTAAAGTCGCGGATTCTATTAGTTTTTGGGGGTCCGGCATGAACTTTTGCAAATTCGTAAAAAAATTCTATTTATTCTTATACATCGTAAGCGTTACCAATATTTTTCGTCCTTTTTCGTATCAGCTTTTCGTTCCCCTCGTCGATACTCCGAAGTACGAGGTGCCCATGAAATTCGTGCTACGAGTCCTTTTTCATCGCGGTTCGATTCTCTCGTACGCCACCGATGTGACACCCTCGGCATCTCTCCTCGCCACCCTCCGTCAAAACCGATCAGCAATATTTCACACTTTACGCTTATTGGCCGGCAATATCCGGGAGGGTTCACCCCTGTGCACTACGAAACGCACATTCGTATCTGCTATAGGGCTCCTCGTGAAGTAACGTAACTTTCTTTTTATTCATAAAAGAATACTCTTCGGACTTTTCTGGGAGCGCTCGTTCCGTTACAAGGAAGACTCAACCGGTTCTTTATTCCTTCATCAATGTCGAGTCAAGGTCGTCAAGATCGTTGTTGACCCCGAAAATAAAGATACACGGAACAAAATTCCTTAAACGTTGACGAGATCAAACTGAGCAAGAAACGCCTTTGGAACGATGTCAAATTTGCTTGGTTTAGTTGGGTTTGTTTGGGTTCGTAAAACATCTGATATCTTTCAACCGCGAGTAACCGCTGACACGAATCGCTTGTACAAATTCCGAACGTTTTGGATTACGTAACTTTGAATTGCGTAACCGTTGAGCAGTTGGAGCTTTCGTGACATTCAATTGTACAAATATCAGAAAGTCCAACCGGATCGTTGGGTGTGAAGGTTTTCCTCTCATAAAAATCGTATACTTCGAGACAATTGGTTAAAGCGGAGCTTTAAAAGCGTTCGATTGGTGGGTGGTGGGTCATAAAAACGTGCAACCGGTAACGCTCCTGAATACGATATCATCAAGAAGCGTTCAGTAGAATATAAAGACCCGCACTTTCTACCGATCGTCATTATCAGCGCAACGACTCGTCCAAGTCGAAAGATGTTGCCGCACCGACCGTTCGCTGTCCTGACGCTAGCTGTGCTCGCTAGTGGTGAGTGCATTGAAATCAAACATTGAATTTGCCTAGTAGGAATAAGCTTAAAACGGTTTTAACGAACTATGTTTAATCAGTCGCGGAAGCTAGAGTGCCGCAAAGAATCGTTGGTGGCAGCGAAGCGTCCCCTTCTGAATTTCCATATCAGGTAGCGCTAAAGCGAAATGGCGTATATCATTGCGGCGGAGCGATATTAGGGGAGCGCCATGTACTCACCGCGGCTCATTGCGTCGTTGGTATCTTTGAACCACCTTATACCAACTTGACCGTTGCAACCGGTTCTATCTTCAGTTCGGAAGGTCAGAGCCATGTCGTTAAATCAGTCCTTTCTCATCCGGATTACAACTCGATGGCTGATAACGACATTGCCATCGTTGAAGTGAGTCGAACACCTAATAGCCCTCTTGGAAAGAAACGACGAGGATTCCTGAGGCTTTATTGCTAATTGCCAAAGAATATCAACAATCTTTTTTCGTTGTCGAACGAAACGATCGTGTTCAATCGGAACGATACGATTACGAAAACGAACGATTCGTCTCGAACGGTAATAGAGAAACGCCTCTTTGTACTTCCGGTAACAGTTAGCTGATGATATCAAGTTCGACGAACATCAGAACAAAATCGGATTACCGAGTGCACCGGTGGAAAGTGGAAAAACAGCAATCGCGACGGGATGGGGTTTCCTGAGCCATCGGCACAACGAGGTCGCGGAGAAACTCATGAAGGTCACCCTGAGCACCCTCGAACACGACACCTGCCAGCTATTCGCTACCGCATTCACTTTGAACCCTTTTCAAATCTGTACTTATCACGCTCCTGGATTGGGTGTATGCTTGGTGAGTTTTTCTCGTTGTAGAATTTCTTTCCCATGGAAATGAAGTTCAAGCTCTATTGGAGCTTCGTTTATTTTAGTTTGGAATATTTGAAACAAAGTACTCAGGACTTTTGAAAGATGTAGGCTGAAGAGAAAACTGTACCTTCTGAAGCTACTGTGAAATGGTAATCGTTTTTTTTTTCTCTGTTTTCTAGGGTGACAGTGGAGGTCCTCTCGCCGTTCACGATGAGCTAATTGGAATCGTGTCTTACGGCAATCCCTGCGCTCTCGGAACTCCCGACGTCTTCACCAACGTTTACTACTATCTGGATTGGATCAAGAACCACGTCACCAAATCCTGATTCCCCAGACGTTTTCCGTTTGAAATGGACGACTACCTCTCATCTCAGTGAATCTTAATTTTGTCCCAAATGAGATCCTTCGTGTTTATTTATTGCTTAGAATTCATCAATAAAACGACGTAGGCTTTTGGCTTCCATACCCAGCGTGCGTATAGAACTTCATTTCGCGTTAACCGTTTTTTTTTCTTAATTGGAACAGTAGCTTCTGCAAACGCTAATTATTGGAAAACGAATAGAACCAAGTGACTGAAAATTCGAACAGTATTGTATCATCAAGATTTACCGTCGAGTTTGCCAGTCAATTTTATCAGCGACAATTGCATAACTCAATGTACATTCAGTTTTGATAATTAATAATAATATATAATAAAATTATCAATTCAAATGAAATTAGTTATAATTTTATTATCAATTACATTTAATATACTAATTATAATAATATAGATGTATGTCTATATTAATTAACACATTAATTATAATTCAATCGATATAGAATTATAATGAATCAATTAAAACTAATTTAATAACTATTCATAATGAAATTATCAGTACGTATCGATAATTGATAACAATACGATGATTCGTACTAATTGAATAAAAAAATAAAAAAATTTTGTTCGACATTTGGAACAGATCTACAGTAACTAACGAAATCTCAATCAAGATTATACCAATATTGTCGAATTTGATTCCCCTTATTATTGAAAGTGGAAAATAAATATTTCAGCCAATTATAATCCAACTAGCGATACGAACCAAACTCGCTGACGAAAAAGAAAGTTGCCAAGAATCGTGCAATCGGAAATCAAAGTTATTTTCCATAAAGCCATCGCGTTTGATAGCCTCCTGCATAAAACGTGAAAACTCCACGTGCTTCGATAACATTAATTTCACGTACATCATTACGACCCTTTTGTTTTCGCGCCATGAAATTCTTCGCTTCACCTGATAATTTTTTTATTTTTGGGTTACGTTTTCTCGACCGATTTTTTAAAAATTCGAAACGAATCGGATTTAAATAAATTGATAAGTACAGCTCGCAGGGGTTAGGAAGGGTTCGATAAGAGTGCGAAGCTGTATTATATCGAGGAGCTTCAACTCTAATTTACAACACGTCGGAGCTAGGAGCCGAGCCATCGCTCAGCCACTCGTATCGTGGAAAATTTATACATAATTCATGACGCGTCGAGAGAGAGAGAGAGAACGAAACCGGGGTGCTATGTACTTTTATACTTGTAGCCTTGTCCCCTGGTTTATATTGCCGCGATGTGTCTTTGCTTGCCCATGTATTTTATATTCTTCCCTGCGCTTTAGGATGCATAGTTATTATCGTAGTGAATCCTCCCGTGATGAATTTACGTATAGAGATACACCCATACGTTAAAATATATAGGGGAGAGAAACCCATACACCGGGTTGCGTATAACTCAACCGCGAAACAAGAACCCCCGGATCCTTTCTCGCGACTTCACTATTGATCCTGGCGCACGCGAATGAGTCCGGTCACATCCGGCCACCCAAATTCCAAAGTTCTTCGGGACCTCCGATTCTTCTCCAAAAAATTGGCCAACTATTTCCTCGAAATGTTTCCTACGAGACTTTCGTTCCTTTCTCCCGAAATTGGGGGAATCGTTTCTTACGAGCACTTTTGCAACCCGTATTTCAGCTGCCCAATGACAAAGGGCATTTTTTTTCTGATTGTCAGACGCGTATGGGTTTTTATTGAAATATGGGTTTGGACACCCATCATGTGTTCACGGTGATCGTATCGAGAAAAAAATCGTCAAAAATCAGGGATTCAAAAAAACTGTTGAGTCTAACATAGAATTATTATTTACGTGATGGAGAAAATAATGATAAAACGATAAATACATAAGAAAACACTCAGAATTAATTTCTAACTGAAAAAATTAATTCTTATTTTACATAATCGGTTTACCTGACGCAACACTGTTATTCATAGCGAATAATTGTAAAAAAAACATATTTTAGCACCGCATTTAGGAAAAGTCACTAAACTATAGAATTCGCGATAGAAAAAATCGTTGTCTTCGAGAATTTGAGGAAGATTCGAGGAACAACGCGTTTTTCGGTCGCAGTCGTTGAACCTAACGAAAAAAATGGGGCCAAGTCTCGCTCGAAGAGGCTCACGCGTGCCAACGCAGCGGCGAACAAAAAAGCTTGTATCGAGCCAAAAGAACGGAAGCTTGCCCATCTTGGTACGCGCCCATTTCTGCTCTAGATTTTTCTTCTCAAGCCCTGTCCCCACCCCCCCGGCTACCCACGTTCTTCACCGACCCGATCGTAGACTGTGCGTCGTTGAAAATGCGCCGGGACGTCGCTCGACGCTGAGAAAATTCGTTGACCCTTGTAACGACGTCGCGGCGCCGTACGCCGCCCCCGGGGGCGAATGACGTAGACGTTCAATCGAGGATGCTGCGTTGCAGCAACGACGTCCATACGAAGCGTCGTTCAAGTACTTCCGCTCGAATTAATTAATCGTCCCTCGTTTCGAAAATTTTTCGGTTTTGATAAATCAAAGGCTTTTATTTTTTTATATCGAAAATTTAAGTATCATATAGAAAATTGACATTTTATTCTGGTTTCGAAGAATCAAAGGCTTTTATTTTTTCGCTTTCGAAAATTTAAAAATCAAATTGAATATTTACATTTTATTCCGGTTTCGAAAAATCAAAGGCTTTAATATTTCATTTTCATGGAATCGTAGGCAGGATCAAGTGTGATAAAATTATAGTAATTAAATCGATGATGATTAAATCGGGACTACAATAGCACGTAACCCTACATGGTTCCATTGTAAGCCCTAGTGATTTTTTGTACACCCTTGTTGCCACCCTGGAGTATCCAGTAATAAAAAAGAAAGTAACAGCTTTGATGAAATTCGCGGGTTTGGGGGCACTCTTACACTCGACTGCTCCGATACTCGAGTGGAAAAAAAAAGATAGAATCATGGTCTCTGATTTGCGTGACGAAAATAAATATTGGCGGGGAAAAGGAAAGTCCCATACAAATGTCCATTTGAGAGCTCACGATCGATACTGCATCAGCGATACTAAATCTCAAGGTTACCCTTGTATGTTTATTCCCTTCGTACTTGCGCGTGCTCACGCCCCGTTCTATTCCGAAGGATTCGTCCGATGCTCATCTCCGATCTAAATCGGGTAAACAACTTGTCAACGCGATCTTCGTTATCGCGCTGACGTCATTCGCCCGGCGAAGCGTGAGGCTGCCACGAGGATTTTTTTTTTCTCCTCGTGCAATCATTAATTTTTTTCTTCATTTTATTCCTTCTATTCGTTCAGTGAGAGATGAAAAAATCAACCACGATAAAAAGAAACTCGGATATTTGCACGATTTTCGAAATAATTTATTGTTCTCCTATTCAATTTATTACTCGTAAATTTTCATCGTAAGAGTTCAGCTAAAATAAACGTACGTCTTTTTGGGAAAGCTCGAAACAAAAGTAACGTAATTTTCAGACGAGTAGTATTTGCGAAAAAAAGCGGTAGAGCTCGAGTCCTTGAAGAAAAAAAAAAATGGTAATCGGGAAGATCGACGGGCTACGAAAGGTCCGGTAATTAATGGAGATCGGATGGTCGATGCAGTCGGAACTCGAAATGTCAATTAAAACGAGAAAAAAAATCCGTGCCCGCAACCGAGGGGTGTGTCAGGATTTCCGGTGAAAAATCGGCTCCGAATCGAATTTGTCGGGGAGTCCCCGCGGAGTTTCGACGCGATGGGTTCGCAATCGGCGAGTTAACGAAGGGTGTCCGGGTACGCCGAGATTATTAGGAACACGCAGTCGGATAAGGGGATCATGTCGGGGGTAGCTGGTCGAGAACGCACCTAAATTGAGCGGGTAATACGTGTTACTGCGAAGGAAAGTGTAGCTGCTAGAGTCAGAGGGAGAGAAGGAGAGAGAGAGAGTATTCGTTTTTAATGTTCTCTGGGACAAACGTTCTCACGAAGAGAAATAATGATAATGATGATGATGGTGCTTGTGATGATAATGATGATGATGTGTTTATGTTTTGTTTGAAACCTCGAGACAAGGCTAGATTGTAAGAGACAGACGGATAGATAGATGGATAGATATATTCATTATGCCTTAGCAGGCTATACCACAAAGAATAAAGAATAGTAATATAAAACAAAAAAGCAAAAATAAATAAAATATACAAAAATGCCACAACCATTGAAAAAATAAAATAAAAATGATAATAATAATACAAAATAGAAGTAATAATAATGAGAGAGAGAGAGAGAGAGGGAAAGAATTAAAAAATCTGGAAACAAATTGGACGACAATCGATCCATCCGAAAGCCAATCAAACAGTCGATCAAAAGATGGAAAATAAAAAATTCTTCTAACCAAACCCAACATCCGATAAAAAGCTAGATAATAAAAGAATTGTCGAAAAATATCCAAACAAACCCAAACGGTGAATGAAAAGATGGAAAATAATAGAACGATCTAAAGAAACCGAAACAACCGATAGAAAAATGGGAAATAAAGAATACGTCGAAACAAACCAAAACAAACCCCAATAGCCGAGAAAAAAATGAAAACCAAAAGAGCCATCAAAGCTCAAACAGTCGTGGAAAAAATGAACGAGAAAAATATAAACACTAAAAAAGAGCACGACGTTAAGTCTGTAATTCGACGCATCAATCTGTGGTCGGCAGGATTCCCAACCTTCGCACCTCCCTTCGGAACAAACCCTTTGCTTTCGGTCTCCCGGAAGCTCAGTACGGCTCCACGGGTATTTGCAAACCGAACGCGAAAGCCCGGTCCCAGCGTGGACGACCGAATGCTC
Source organism: Ophioninae sp. A BG-2022a (assembly GCA_030523105.1). Classification (NCBI taxonomy): domain Eukaryota; kingdom Metazoa; phylum Arthropoda; class Insecta; order Hymenoptera; family Ichneumonidae; species Ophioninae sp. A BG-2022a. The sequence goes on from JAPYZI010000008.1 coordinate 14,274, forward strand.
CATGGAATGTAGTCATGGTACCGTAACAAATCGACAAACACGAAGAGTATCATCGACCCGAACAAACATCCATGAAACTATGAAGTCATCACGGTCATGGCACAATTACCTAGTATCGACAAACCTGTTGAACTACAAAAAACGATCTTCCAATCATGAGGATCGCGAGAAACGTTTTTTTGTCACTTTTTCCCTCGTTCGACCAATTCGGGGCAAAATGGACCCGTAAGTGTATCGAAAAACGTTTTTTTTTCACAATTTCCCGCATTCGACGAATTCGGGGCAAAATAGACCCGTAAGCGTATCGAAAAAACGTTTTTTTTTTTACGGTTTTCGGCATTCGACGAATTCGGGGCAAAATGGACCCGTAAGTATATCGAAAAACGTTTTTTTTCACAATTTCTCTCATTGGACCAATTCGGGGCAAAATGGACCCGTAAGCGTATCGAAAAAAGTTATTTTTACGATTTTTCTCATTCGACCAATTCGGGTCGGAATGGACCCGTAAGTATATCGAAAAACGTTTTTTTTTTTCACAATTTCCGTCATTGGACCAATTCGGGGCAAAACGGACCCGTAAGTATATAAAAAAAACGTTTTTTTTCACAATTTTTCTCATTCGACCAATTCGGGGCAAAATGGACCCGTAAGTACATCGAAAAACGTTTTTTTTTTTTTCATAATTTGCCTCATTCGACCAATTCGGGGCAAAATGGACCCGTAAGTATATCGAAAAACTTATTTTTTCACAATTTCCCTCGTTTGACCAATTTGGGGCAAAACGGACACCGTCAGGCTAACAAAAAATGCATCGATCGCATAGAAACAAGTCAAAATATGAAAAGTCATAATTTCGTAAGATCGATATTACGAAACGTTGAAATAAAAGAATTTTTGAAAATTTTTCGTCGACCCGGCGCGAATTCCAGTTTCAGGTAAACCCGGAATTCTGCCATAATAGGGTGGAACAACAAACACATTGGCAATTCCCCGGCTAAAGCCCGCTCGAGCACACGGTGCATCGCGCCCACACACGCGGAAATGCAATTCGACCCTAACGTTCAACAACCGGCAGCGATGCAGTTTCGTGAAAGCTTGAGCTGTACCACTGGGGGCACCCACGAATACGTACACCTCGACGCTCGGCCTCGCTCGCTTTTGTGCTCGCCAAGCTAAACCACACGAATTATCGATCCACACCGAATTACAGTCCGAGTTATAACGGCAACAACGAATGCGGGACACTTGCCCGTTCCATTATTCCTTCCCACAATTAGACCCTTTATATTATAAAGGTTACCACCGTTGTACTGAATTTACCAAATTCCGGATATAATTATATCTCGACTGGTTACGCGATAAAATAATAAAATAAAATATTAACAATAATCATAATAAAATCATTGAAAAAAAAATTTCGAAATATTCCGCGTATTAATAAAAATATGGATATCAAAAATGATTTTTAAATCTTGACAGCCCACTATGTTGCTTTATCATAAAAACAATTGTACAATTAAAAGTACTTTTCGTAACATTACTATCTAATTTTACATCAACAATAATAATTATTATGATAATACGATTGTTTAAAAGTTTCGAAACGTTCTGTATAGTTTAATAAAAATATGGATTAAAAACCATTTTTTAAATCGATATTTTTAGAAAGTCTCGCAAAGTATTTCGAAACTTTTTTTTAATCGTATTATTATTATTATTATTATAGTTGATGCGTAATTTGATAGTAATGTTACGAAAAAAACTTTTGATCGTATCATTGTTTTTATGATAAAGTAACATTGCGGGCTGTCAAGAAACGTGTAAAAATCACTTTCGATATTCGTATTTTCATTGATTCGCGGACTACTTGGAAAGTCATTTTTGAACGTATTATTATAATTTTTATTATTATTATTATTATTGATGAGCAGTATGATGGTAAAGTTACGAAATTTTATTACGTCAAAAACGATATAAAATTACTTGAATCTGAAGTTTAATTTTTCAGTTGGAACTTTCGATACTCGTATTTACAGAACTTTTCATACGTTGTAATCGACACCATGATTTTAATCGTATTTACGATTGTTCAATCACGAATATTTAATTTGATCGGTTACGAACGTTCATCGATAGTATTGCGACCATACCGAGTACGAACAACGGTGTACAACGGTGTGAAAAATTAATTTATCAACTTTTGTCAATAAAACTGAAGTTTAATTACTGTAACTTGTCGAGAGGCTCCAGTCGTTCGGGCTCGTGTATCTGCAAAAATTAATTATCAATATGATATCATAACACGCGTATCAACGTACCCGAGAAAAGTGGAGGCCTTTGTAAATTTGCCTTTGAAACTACCTAATGAAGCAGTCGACGAGTCGATTAATAATAATGTCTCCTCCTTTTTGTGACTCTCGTACGTTGTTTGTTTTTTTTTTCGTTTGTTTTCCTTTTTTGACGTTATTTGCACTTTTTTTCGGTTAGCATCGTTTTTAATTAGCAAATGCTCCGGGATCGAGCGCAATTAGTCTGCCGGACGGCGAATCGATGCCCCGGAGCCACTCAATATGCGGTACAGTAAATTGTCAGCGCTCGGAACTTGGCAGCCCACCATATGGGCCGGGGAAAAGCCTCGTGAAATTCTAGTTCGATGCTTCGTTTCTCAATACACTTTTTTTCGTAATTCACTACGCCGACTATCGGAAAATTACGATAGGTCTGCGGATATTTCATTCTGCAAAAAAAAGTACACGCAATAATTTGGGGAATTAACGGATTAGTGAAAACTCGAAAATCAAGGTTGTTTTTTTTTTTCAAAATCCATTTTTGAGAAATGCGTAAGATTATTTAATAAACGCTTGGAATGCATAATAATAAAATTACGTAAGCAATTTTATTATTAATATTTAAACGTAATAATAATTTTATTATTAATATTTGAGCAGAATAATAATTGTATTATTAATATGTAAAAATAATTAATAATTGGGGAGAAAATCTCTTTATATTTGCAGTTGACGCTCCGAAAAAGTCACGACATTGTTATTTACATAGCAATCTTTCTTCCTGACGACTAAATGATAAAGTAGATTAAATCCACTGACTGGACAGCAAAATTGATTTATATCTTTCGACCGGATCGTAAACTATAAAGTCACTATTCAGTACAAAAAATTATAGTATATAGTAATTAAATAATAAACAAGATAAAATGTAGGTACTAGTGACAGGTAAAGTCTACCTACAGACCAGATCACGAACTATAAAGTATCGAATTCAGTATCGAATAAGAACTATAATATCTAGTGACTGAATTAAGAAACTAGATAAAAATAACAGACTAATGGGGTAGACAGTAAAATATATATTAATTTAACGATGAGGTCGTAAACCGTAAACTAAAAAACATTCACTCTTAAATAAAAACTATAAAATCTATAGAGTAAAGTAAAAACTGAATAAAATCTCGAAACGTGTGATAGTGGAAAAAGACATCAATGAACTAGATCGAAACTACGATCTGCCGAACTACGAAATAGATAATAAATAAAATAAATAAAAGATCAATTTTCGGGAAATCGAGATGGAAATTTGGTTTCGTATAACTCAACGGTAGAGCTACGGTAGAAATTAGGATCCCACCTTCTCTTCGTACATCCGTCGAAAATCACCTTCAGAAACGTACTTTGCGAATTAATTCGGCGTTCTACGATTTAAAAAAAAACTCCCATTGAGAGACGCGAAACAAAGCCACGCCGACAACTGTGCGTCACTTTGATTCGTCAAGTTTGCTGGAATTGCCAATAAATGTAACTTTTGTGTCGCGGCGGTGCGGAGAACGAGGCGCAATGAAAGCCATTCCCGATCCATTGGCACGTGAAGAGGATTCACCAACGCTCTCTCGATATACCCGCACCTCCATAAATATACATAACTACGCGTAGTGTACGAAACGTACGGGGGAGAACGAGACACGGAGCATAACACAGAAAACGAACCCGCGCCCGCGCGCCCTCTCGTATTATCGACGAGATGAGTCCCGGGACACGGAATACGAGAACAGTGGGGTCCTTTGTGCCGTAGCGGCGGTGGCTGCACGACGAAAACTCTGTGAAACAGAATGAACGTACCAACCGCACGCATCGGACTGTTCCGGAATTCGGGTTAAAATGGACCGGTTGGGGTAATATGGACCCCCCAACTTTCGCTCTCAAACGAAAACCGTTCGAACGAACGTGAAAAGATACATTTTTAATATAATAAATAATAACGTAATAATATAACATTTTGTTAATGCAATAATAATGAATAATAGAGCTGTGACGATTCAAAAAAAAATTGACGCGTTTCTACGATCCAAGAACACGCAAAAATGTGTGATAAAACTGAGGAGTTATAAGCAATATGGGCAAAGGGATATGGAAAATTAATTAAGAGAAGGCAAATTCGGATTCGATTTGTCCTGAAGTTGCTTCCTCGTGAGTCATTTTTCTTATTTATTCGTCTAGATTACTTGTGCCGATAAGAGGCCATCCTTGAACGATTTTTTTGTCAACATAATAAAAAATTGATTTTTGAATATTGATGCAATAATATGTTGGAAAATTGATTTTTCAGCGTATACTTGAGCATGAGAAACTCTTTTTGAGTTATTACTTTTGTGCAAAGTGGTGGCGGGAGTCTTCGAAATTGTGTTTAAAAAAATAAAACCTTAAATTTGTTCTCGTGTAGGAATCGTTGGAACAATGAAAAAAAATGATTTTTTTAAAGCTCCTTAAGAAAACGAAATTCAAACGAAGTTTTAGACTTTTCCACGCGTCTACTATTTTTCCAATGTTTGTTCTCTTATAATTTAGCGATAAAAGTTTAATTATTTGACGTTCATGAACAAAAAAAAATATAGTGAAATATTTATGAAAATAACGACGAGTAGACGATCGAGAAGTTTCAAGTGTGCGCCGAGCGTGTTTTTCAACCTCAAAAAACGGGGGTCCATATTGCCCCACCTTTTCTCCTAATGTATCGAATGCACTCTAGAACCTCGGTTCGCTGCGCCAATAATTTTTGTACCGTTGAGAGCACCGAGGACTCAACGCCTCGTTCTTGTACGAACGAACGCATTAAAAACAAAAAAAAGAAACAGAAAAAGCCACAAGAGGGAAACATCGAAGAAAGCGAAAGGAGTAAAAGGAGAAACGGCGATGGGTCCGTGGTGCAAAGAGGGCCACTCTGGTGTGTAAAAAAGGGAGACTGCGCAAGAAAGTAAGAAAGTCCAAGGAAAAATTAATTCGTTCATTTCGAAACAAAAATAATAACTCGAAAGTTAGGAAGAAAAATACTAAAATTATATGTTGCCCGTTTCATATCAACAATCAAGATTGAAGCTCAAAGAAAATTCTAAAGACAAGCCCAAACTTCAAATTTTCCGGATAATTTCAAAAAATATTTAGTCGTATTATTTTTTTTCTTTTCAATTCCCTCTATACGTTCATTTATTTACAAATTAATAACTGTCCGAACGATTTTTTCGTAATGTTAGTTATTTCGTAGAATGGATTTTTTTCTTCCAATAACCTTGATTTCAGGTTTTAATAATCCTCGTTTTAACTCGATTTTAGATCGATTAAAATGCTGATTTCAGGTTTTCACATTGATTTAACTCCTTAAGTATATTTGCCTCGCGACGGTAAAAAAAAACCTGCGCGGAACATGGCGTAATACGACTCGGCGAACGGGAGGATTAAAAAAAGAACGAAAAGAAATACATTAACGAGGGGATCGAATGAAACGAAGTGCGATATTGAGTGTCGAAGACGCGGCTGGCGACGTGACCGGAGAGCTTCGTGCCGCGAAGCCTAAACACCTCGACACGACAATTTCCAGGTCCCAGTGCGTCAACGCGGTACGTGTTTACGTTGGGGACGTTACGTTGTTGTATGCGGGCTTCGCGGGATACGCGGTGATGAGAATTCGGTTCGTTCACGAACTCTGTCGTCGCTCGCTCGTTCGGTCTAAACAAAACATTTATACTCGAATGGGGCTCGACCGCTATGCGCCCTTCATCCGTAGACATCGAGCATTTTATGAGAAACGTTTTGAAACGCTCACACCATTTTTCACTCGCGTGCTTTCTCAATATTTAATGAGAAAATAAGTTTTATCATGTATCGATTATCAAAGAATTTCATTTTCGCAAAATTCCTATAATTTTTAATTAAATGATTCATTTAAAAATGCGAAATTAAAACAGCGAAGAAACTCTCGTTAGCATTCAATTTTAATTTATATTATTGAATACAAATTATTGTTAAATTCGTACTAATTTATAAAGTAGAATAAACTATATAAAATTATATTAGTTCATAAAAATTGAGTGATTCATTGAAAAACAGGAAGTTGAAACCTTCAAGAAACTTTTGATAACGTTTAATTTTAATTAATACGATCGAATATAAATAATTGTAAACGTTGTAATGTGTCCTTAAATAGTTCTATTATAATATATTTGTACAAATAAAAATTATATGAAATTTATAGTTGTATGAAATATATAATTCTTTATCGTAAAATTATATTAAATCAGTACTAAATAAATAATTTAAAATAGACCTAAATAGATCATTAAAAATAATTACCCGAGTTGTCGAATCAATAAAGTATTTATTTCAAATTTACAATTTTTGGCTATAAATATACATTAAAATAGATATATCATAAACCACACGAAACGTTTATAACGCATTTGTAACAAGGAGCGAAGTAAAGTTTAAAGCGTCATCATCCGAAGGATATCCTTGACAAATTTTTGTATTTTTCTGATAAAATACAATAATCAATTGTCGAGAAAGAATTCCTGCACGAAAAAAATCGTTCATTACGTAACGTTGAATCTTCATAGTTTTGTGTTTACATAACACGCTGCCATCGAGCGATGATCCCATTCTTGGTCCCCGCGGAGACATCAGCTTGAAAACGGAAGCGCCACTTTCTCACTTTCTTTTTTCAAACATTTCTTTTTATCGTTTATCTCGTGTCAGGTTCTTGCAACGTTTACGACGACGCGTCTGATGAGCGTTCCGTTGAATGTTTAATGATCGGTTATCGCATCATGCTGCATTGGTCTCCAAGGGATATTCACTTAAAAACGGCCAACTTGCTTTAACCTTCGTTTTCGGGGTTTCTTCGAAGCGTTCATCGAAGCGTTTGTCTCCAGGGATCTCAGTTCGGAAGGTCGCGAGGCGCAACGATGAAAACCGTAGGAATGCACCCCCATCTCGTGAACTCATGTATATTCCACGTTTATTCGCACGCACCCCACTAAAAAGGAAACCCTGAATCACCGAGGCTCCCTCGCCAATGTGGTACGCAATAACTTGTTTTTTTCTCACCCCCAAACCCCGTCGTTATCCATTCTCCGACGAAAAGCGTTCCAGTTGCCTCGCTTTTACTTGCATTATGCAACGCATCGACGCGCGAACCGTGCCTATGCGATACACCCAACAATGCGACCCGATGAGCTTCAAGGAAATAAAAATGAGCATCCAGTACACGTCCCGCTCATAATGATCTATAAATTCACTAGTCTGGATTCTAACCCTGAACGGACCTTCGTTTGGATGGATAGGGGAGTGTTCGTTCCATTTTTTTTTGTGAGTCCAACGAACGCCGCTGGAATACGTGGCCTCGGACATTTCCGGCTCTAATAACGTGCCATTTTACGAACGTGGATGCGGCTGTAGCTTTAAGAATTATTTATGTTTATTATTATTATTATTATGTGAGGGTAAAGATCATTCTGGGAGAGTTGTTTACCTCGGATGACAATTTGCTCGTCAGTTGAAAACACCGCGCCGAAAACTACCTTACGATCAACATTTTTTTAAAAATGTTTTTAGGTTTTATTATTATTTTATTATTATATTTTTTATTATTATATAATTATTTATTTTAATAAAATTATATTATACATTTAATAATTGTTAAGTAAATTTCATATATTCATTTATTGTCATTCAATTATCTAATTTGTTTATCGCGTAAAATTTATAAATTCGATTAGTCCTCGCAAATTCTGCGAAAATTAACTTCGCGCTCGATCGTTCGGGAAAAAACTTGTCGCCGATAATAGAATTTTCTCTTCGCCTCGTGTCGCCTATTTCGAGGTTGCGATTTTTGCGAAAAGACACCGAGAGGAAGTTTGCGTTGCTTTATCCTCTCAGGCAATCGGCTCATTTTTTTGCGCGTCGACAACGCTCTGTGCAGTGTATAAAAGCGGAGACGGAATTGGAAAGAAGCTTTTGGAGGTTAGGTAGTAGGCGAAGGGCGTCGAACGATCGCAGAAGCGTTTTCCGCGTGGTCGTAGCGCAAATATGACAAAAATTTCAATAAGCGTGCGCTAGCGTGACGAAAGAAAGGCAGGGAAGACAGGGAAGCCGGAAAGGAAGTGGAATATTCGTCTTATTTCCCATTCGGTCGCGCTCTCGTCTCGACAAGGAGCTTAACGTCGCCCGACAACGCGAAATAAAAATGCCACAAACCTTTCGACTCGAACGTGAAACGGCGCCACTTGCGCCCTTGTTTGTCGGGAGTGCGGAACAACGATGAAATATTCCGACCAAAGCGCGACACGCATCCAACGAAAAATTTACGATTCTCTTGCACTTCGGACGGAAACATCGAGAATTACTCGCACAAACGTTCTCAAAGTGGGACAGTATCGAAAAAGAACACGAGAAACACGAATATCGCGGAATTGAAAATGGCGCGGAAATGTTTTCCTTTACGGAACACATTGCTGTTAAACGTCCGATCGAGACGAGTCCCAGCGTCGAAAAGAACGTTACTGAAGACGCGATTCGTTACATGAAAGTGCTAACGCATGCGCGGAAACGTTAGGAAAAGTGTCCATGCTCGACACTAAAGGCGCTTCCGTTTCGCAACTACTCTGTCGGCGATCTGATGAACCAGAGGTGAAGATGGACACAAAATCGAGCTCTTACACCCAAGTCTGGACAGTCCGTGCAAAAACGCTTGCTTTCGATTGGTAGATACGCCTACGGTTTTTTTAACCGCGTTTCGCAAATTTTATTCCCATAGTAATTGATGTGAAGTTTGATGTTAACAAACTATTTGGTTAACGAATAAAAATAGAAAAGGGAATTGTACAGATTGTATAATATTAAGAATGAACAAGTCATATTAAAAAATGTAAACTACATTATTAATTGTCATAATTTCTCATCGTGTTTTCTTTTCTTATTTCAGATTATAATTCACTCTTTAATTTCGGGAGCCCTACTTTTCTGAAATATGTGATGAGTTAGTAAAGGTACCGAGATCGCAGCGCTTCGCAATGTTACGCGAATTTTTGATAAAATAGTCTCGGACAAAAAAGTCTCGGACAAAACACACTTCGGGGCATATGGGATATGCGGAAGTGCCCAGACGTGAGTTTATGATCGAGAAAGTGATCGAACCTGATTTAAATAATCGCTTTTTTCGAAAATGCTGCGCGTTCGCAAATAAAAAATAGATACCTGTACTTTCCGGTCTGGAAGGGTGGTGAATCACGAAAGAAGAGGGAGGAGTTGAGGCTCGTGCGTAGAGGTCGCCACTAAGCTTAAGGCCGGTCATTGAGATCTTCCTGTGCTCGACACGTGATGAATCCTGGTAATCTCACATGCCGATTATCGCATTCAATGTGTATATTTATGGCTTGGGACTAAATACGGCAATTTTCCTAATTAAAATTGGCGAACCTTCGCATTCGTGTTTCTCGAGCGTTTGGGCTCTCCGCGTCTTTCTCCTATCCGCAATTTCACAACGGGTCAATTAATGGGCATATCAGAATCAAGAGAGGCAATACGCTCACGCCGGAGACTGCTCGTTTCCTGCTTGACTGTTCTTTCTCTCCGCCCTCTCGCGCTCTCGTTTTGCAGCGAACGGCAGGGGGCAGCACACTCGAAAGAGCGCCAATTCGCATATTAGCGAGAGTACCGTGTATCGTACTCCACTCCTTATACTCTGTGATACGATACGGGTGTAGACACGTCTACCGGGTGTTCAATAAAAAAAGGGTACCATAAAATATCGAAAAAGAACAACAGCTCCCATTCAAGGTCACTTCAAATCGAAGTTGTACAGTTAGGATGGGCTTATTGGCGAATTCGTTGTTTCACGTAAATTTCAAGGTCAAGTGAAGATCGCTGCCAGGTTTTCACGTTAATATTCATTAGATTTTTGCAGATCGCTGTTGCTCGGTGTTTAGAAAGTAACGCAGTGAAAAAAAACAGTCGACACAACCTAACTTTCATCGAGCTTCTCAGCCGATGTTACCGTCCTCGAGATCCCTCGCCCGTTTGGACACGCAGTATATGAGCGCATCTATTTCCACTTGACATTACACTGCAGCTGAAGCAACCCAAAGCCGCCCGTTCAGTTCGACGAGATGATGATGAGCCTTGAGCAATTACGCGCTCTCACGTCATACGTTATCAAGCAATCAGCACAACTGTGCATACATTAGGGGTGGGTTGCGATACACGCGGGTTTTCTTCCACACGGGCTTTTCACTTTCTCATCCGGTGCATCTTTCTCCGTCATAACATTCATCGATATATCAATGTTTGTATGTGTATATATCTATACACACACATATGCACATTTTTATGTTGTACGGTCTTTCGAAGGTCAATTGCTTCTCGGCTCGATTATTTTTTGGTCGATCGGTGCGCTTTTTGTAGGTTATGGTGATGTTCGGACGATGTAACCTCTCCTTTAATTTTGATCATGGCACCAGCTTGTCCAATTTCTTTATTATCGTTGACCTGCTTATTCGTTATGATTAGGATTATAACTATTTTGATTTCTTTCGAGCCACCGTGTATGTACAGTCATTGACTGAATACCGGTAAAGGGAAAGTCTTGAGAGTTCACTCGCACTCGACAAGATGGTGGCACTCGTACAGACGATTTCGTTACATTCGCCAAGTGCATTGCAAACGAAGTTTCCGCGCGTTTATACGTTCCGAGAACGAGTACTCGAGGGAGAGTGAGCGGTGAATAGTGTCCACACTGACTGCTAGAAATTTCCTTTTGCGTTTTATTCCTCTCTACGACTTTACGGGCGCTTGCCACGGGTACACTGCACACTCGTGAGAAAAATAGCTCTTCCAAGCGTTTCCGGTGAGCATACGTGAGCCATGTATCGCAACAAATGCTGACCGACTATCCGGTCAGCATTTGTTGTCGAAGGAGTCAGAAAAGTGGGTCACCCGATATATTTATAGCGCGAAGATCTCATCGGCGAGGTTAAGTTTCGTTATAAGATACGAAATTGATATTGGAAGGATAAGTACATTAGTTTGTAAGGTTGAAAAAACGTGGAGATGGCGTACTACAAAATGTGGACAATTATGAGCGCGCAAAAATATCGTCTTCGGTCCATTTCGACAATTGTGACCAAATTCACGCGCGTTGATCACTGGACAACTTCGTGACCGACGCAGCGGTGACATCTAGCGGTGACCAGCGGAGTTGCGTCGCCGAAAATCCGCGAAAGATGGCGGCACGTCAGCATCGAAATTACTCGGTGTTTCGCATCTTCGCACCACTTTGTTTCGAACTCCAACGCGTCGTACACATAGAAACGCTCGTTGGCATTCCGTGTTTCAGTCCCTAACGAAATTCCGAAGCGCGTGAAGAACGTAATAGAATTTCCGTGTTATTCTTAATTGCCCGGATTAATAGAAGGGTCCGAACTAATTGGCTGCGGTGTGGACACACGCGTATTCGGGGCGCGTGTACGGCGAGCTTGCCAACCACCAAGGTAGGTCCCGGGCTGCGGCCACTTTTACTCCTCCGACGAGCCACTCGCCTTTGTTTCGTTCTCCCGAAACCGCATTTTGCACAATGGAACCCCTTTCGAAAAGACACCTGCCGAAAGGTCCAGCAATTTTAACCACTGATAGCTTTCAACCCTCATCGGACTCTACTTCCTCCAGCCCTCGATATCCCTACGTAACTTCGACAAGGGCGTTCGTTGAATAGATCGAAAGAACTCGCCATTGTTCGCTGTCGAGAATACGTTGATTCGGACGGACAAAATGGCGTTTCAGAATTATGGCAAAATTGATTTTGTCATGGTATTTAATAATCTCAAGGGAGAAGGGAAGTGTGTGTACAAATTTCGTGTCAGCTCAATTCGCATAATTATTTTCTTCTAAAAAATATTTATCTATAAATCCGTGATACAACGTTTATTCCGTCTGTACTCCATCGATAAAAACCTTGCAACACACTTTCTCGGGTCGTTCGCCTTTCGACGAACGATGACGCGATACTCTTACTTTTTCCAAAATATCGACCGTTTCAGAGAAAACTATGATTTTTGCAGTTCCCTCTCTCTCTCTCTCTCTCGCTTTTATACGTCACACGTGTACCATCTTGCACTCAAGCTTAACCATGAAAAACGTCAGGCCTCGTATCTGTCCGAATTTGGTTCATGCTTTTCTTCCAAAGTAGAAAACTACGCCGAGGCTCTTATTCTCGTGTGTTGCTACTCGGACATTCTTCGAGTCGACGCTTGTTCAAGAACAAGGCCTGCAAAGGCAAGTGCACACGCCTCAAGCCCGATGCGACACGATAATAGAATTTTCGTGTAATCCTTGCAGTAATTCCCCCCACTGGCCCTCGTTCCCGTACTTGGAGGAAGGAACTCAAAAGGCTATGCGGTACTTTAAGGGACCCCCTTTGGAAGGCGATAGAGCTCTGCGTGTAGGGTCACCCACGTACCGCGTATATACACGTCACCCGTATCGCTTATAAACACTCTTGGCACGCGGATGTATATATGTATATGTATATATATAGCACTTACGAAAAACCCCCTGGGGGTTAATTGCTTCGTGTTTTGGCCCGGGAGTTATTGGCGGCCTAGGAACATCCTCGGGGTTGCCCTACATACCTCCCTTAAAACGAGGGCTTCCGGAGAAGCGACCGAAACTTTCCTTTCGAACGTTCTCGTCGATAAATAATTAACAATAATGCCTGGTGACGGAAAACTACTTTTATATCGTACTCCGAACCCAACGGCGGATATTCCTCAGGGAACGGTGGATAAACCCGGTAGTACTAATAATGATTATTGGGTCATGTGGAACGATATGGAAACCATGGTAAGACAAATTTAGCAAAATGGTGGTTAGCGATGAGTGAGAAGAATCATCGAGTACCCAAACGAGGCCCCTGCGAATGAACCACAATTCCAAAATGTTAACCAACGGTTGGAAAGACGTTTCGTGATGTTGAAATTTGGATATCCGAGTATTTCGTAATTGAAAAAGTAATGATGCTGATCAGCATGAAAGTTCATGTTTGCGCGACGGGGCTGTTCATAATTCGTGTTTATCGATCGCTGCCGAATCCTCATTACGACGAGTCAGGATAGTGCGTTTATACTGGTGCAAAATTAATGTAAATATTACGTGCGTTTACGATGAGGCGCGTCTGTGTTGAGTGTACACAAGGAAATGGGTTTATCACTCGGATTATATTCCAACCCCCTCGTGAAGTTTGCGATGTGGTCAATTCCGGATAATGAAAGGGGAAGCGGAGGGCTGCAGTTTGAGAATCGATCAGTCCCCGTCGTTCGAAATTGTTAATCAGCTTACGTAATTGCGGAGTGAATTTCAAGCAGACCGAATAAAGCGGGGAGAGAATGGTGCGAATTCAAAAAGAGAAATATAATGGTAACGGTACGAGCCCAAGGAATATATAATCCTTAAATGAAGCGTGTCACGAAATATATGGTTCCCTCGTATATGCACGCTACGCTTGACAACAGTGAGATAATGCTCGAAGGGTTCCGCAGACTCGAAGGGAAATCATTAATCATCCGAGTCTTCGCAGACGGAGGAGACGCTCGCGAAATTGCTCTCCACCAAGAATCAAAGATCAAGTGAAAAAATCATGCATACTAGAAGACGAGAGTACGAATTGATGTTCCAAATTCGTCTTGGAAATTGTGATTGAAAAGTTACTTATTTATACACCGATTCCAATGTGGTCAAGTTGCAACTAATGGGACGACAGTTCGGATGTTACCTGATAGGAGATAATTAATGAATGATCAATAATCAGACTTCATCCGCCGACTGTCCTGAGAGGAAAAAAGTGGTGGTTATCGATAGCGGAACGTCCGGATGTTGTCTAGACACTTGTTTCGATAATGAATGACAATCTTCCGTGCAGCGAACGACGTATGTGCAAATGAAAAAGCACCGGCTAGCCATGCTCGCAACGTTTCCTTAGCTCGCTCAGACTTGCCTAAAGTTTACCGAAGACCATCAAAATCTAGCAAGACCCGAGTCTACCAACTGGAGGTAACCAATCAAGCTTTCAAGGGACGCGAACCGCACATTTCATCGGGCAGTGCCTGGGCTATTCCTCGATCGATAAACTCAAACACATTTAAACGGATCATCGATGCCGAAGGTGTACAAGCTGTCCTCAAACGAAGAGGAATAAATCCGAAACGCATACACGATCATTTTAAATTTCATGGTTTACTTCCATCATGAAGTCTGAGGGATTTTCCTTATCTAATATTATTTATGTGAGATCGCTCATGACGGTTCCTCATTTGGATGTAACCCTCCACTTTTCGTCTTTCTCGGTTCCTTTCTCGAACACGATGGAACTTTTGAAGACATTTACCCAGCGCCAAGGTTAACAATCGATCATTACAGGATAACACGACGAACGCGTTATGTGAAAACGTCCAAGCTCCATTCAGCCGTTTTGCCGAAGATCTACCGGATATGGGAACATAGATCTGTTCCCGTGAAATCCGGTGCTCCTCGTTGATCTCCCGTGGCCCAAACGTAGAATACATGAATACGAAACGAGGCTGGATTGCGCTGTCGGCTACAAACACAAGGGAAAGGTGAAAATGTTTGCGGTTGGTGCCGTTGGAGGAAGCCGTGAGGCTCGTGCCTCCAGGCGTTGGAGTGCTCCTCACTGTTAACGCTGGGTAAATACGAAATGAAGTTTGTTAGCCCAGGGTAATTCGATACCGACAGGATTGCGCGTCGTAAGTTGATTCGTTCAAGTCACGAGGGAACGTGGCTGGGGTAAATGGAGCTGCAACGCGAGCATGCAGACGGAAGGTCAAAAGTATGGACAATCCGGTGTACACCGTACGTGAATCGTTCCGATATGAGAAAGCGGAAGTTAACGTCCGATCAGCTTACCGAAAAGATCAAATTTAACAGCTAATCTGACCGAGTGGACCGGACGAGTTGAGTTTATCGACCAGTTGCACCGATCAGCTCGCATAAGCTGCGCAACATGTTTATAAAAATGTGTAGAACCCAAAGCAGCCTCGGGTTTGATCCTTCGTAGGTAAAATTAAGCCTGCAGTATAGTAAATGGCAAATTGGTCCGAGGTATCTTGATAGCCAACAAATTGGTCCACCCTACTCAAGTTCCCAATCGCGCGTCAGATCACCAATACTCGATAGCTGCAACAACGTCAACCCAAAACAAGTTGAAACCCCCAGCGATCCCATATCCAAAAACCACGTAGCCCAGGGAAAGGCCAATTCAACCGAAATGGAAAACGGACACGTATCTTCGTGATTTTTGCATACAGCCAAACCGGATAATCGCAAAGAGAAGGCAGAAGTCGGCTACTTGCACAAATGGATGGCGTTACGAGAAATATATCTGCGCAAAAGTTCATAGGGTTATATCGTAATAGTACAACGATAATACAGTAATAGGAAGGTAGCAGGCAATGGGGAAGCAACTCACACATCAAAAACTCGGTAACCGATTATACGTGCGGTCGTTCGTATAATTTTTTTTTTTCGGTTCCGGTATAAATGGGCTTTTCGCCAGGGTCGCTCGAGCTGTGGAGCTTTGGCTCGCTCTTGCTCTCGTGTACCATGGGGGTTTCGTCGTTGTCATGGCAACCCCGTAACGCCATTAACCAGGCACGGGGATTCCCTAGCTCGCTTTCTCTCAAATACATTCTCGCTTTTCCACGGAGTTTCGCAACTCCGGTGGAACATACAACTCGGTCCTCCCTTTTCCTCTCACGTCCGCAGTCAGCCATCCTCCCTATCGTGAGCATGCAAGCTACATAGAACGCACGACTATAGCGAACCATTTCCAGAGTCCCGTGAGTCCTTCGAAAGGGTGAGATTGTGTCTGTGCGCACAGCGTACACCGGTGAACTGTGGAACCATATCTGGGAGAGACGTAAAGCGAGAAAACCCCATAAAAATAAATAACCCTCCGAAACGAAAACGAAGAGTGGGCACTAGGAGCTTTTGCCACGAATATCATTATTATTATTAGGAGAAGGAAAAGTTTGCGGCAGAACGCGCGGCGTCACGACCTTCGCGACAAAACAAGGGAGCAGAAGCTCGACTTGAAGGGAAAAAAAGTAGCGAGACGCTCGATGGGGTGCCTTTACTCTTCTCCGCTGTTTAGACTTCGAACGCTTTTTTCCAGCGGGAAGACACTCCTGCTGGAAAAAAGAACCGTCCACGTATACTCGATTATTTTTTAAAATGCGTGAAAAGTGAGCTGCGTCGAAGCCAGTGCTCGGATGAATGACAGCTCAGACCGACGTTACCAAAGCTACGGAGCAACCTGGCAAAAACGAATAGCGTCGAAACGCTGGCATAAATTGTTTTGGTGTGTAATGGACGACGCCTCCGAAAAATCGATAATTACCTATATTCGACGAGTCAAGTTTCGTTGGTTAGATAACAGGAAGAGGGTATAAACGATTCGACGAGCCGGAGGAAATAAGGGATAGTTTCCAGGCGTTCTGGAACCCCGTGAAGAGTCGCAAGGGGAGGAGCGGTTCAATTTATAAAAACCGTCCTGCTGTTGGAGATCTCGCGCTGGAGGCCAAAAGATCGAGGGCGCACCTAGCGGGGTGCCTTTATCCTTGTCCCGATACCATAAATTTCCCCTTTTTTCGCTTCTCCTCATCCGCAGCTTTCGCCGATAGCAAGGGAGAAACGAAAGAAGATTGTTACACCGCTTCTACTTCTTTACTCTCCGAGTTGAAAAGCGAGAGGTTAGGAAAAGGGCTCGGAACAATTACGAAAGTTCGCCCGCACCGAAGAGCGAAACGAAGATGTTGGAGGAGCGAAGAGAGACGGAGCAAAGGCTGGAAAGAATGAACGGGAAATAGCGGAGGAGAACGAGCGCGAGATGTCCTAAGTGGGTCGATAGGTGATAAATTTGATTGCAGCGGCGTTGGGATCGGACGGGTCCGTTATGCGGCGTTTCTGCCCACTACCCGACCGGCGATACCGGAACTCCTACCCCGACCGCTATTTCCCGGCTGCGCTACTGCTGCCGACGACCCGATATACAACAGGTAATCCAATCGGAAGACGCTTCGCCAGCTTCCGCTTCCTAACCTCGATAAATGGAGGTTATAAAGATTCGCTGTTCGATTCGTCGCTGCATACAATCTTACACAAAGGCCGGTGTCTCAATCTATGACTCTCTGATTGGATTGATAACAAGACGAAAATACCTGGGAACTGCAAAGTCGAGAAAATAACCGTACGGATGTTTGGACTGAAAGTAGACCGACCAATTTACGCCAAGCTATTTCCTGGATAAGACGATGATGCTCCAATCGATCGCACCATGGTGACGGATATTTCAACATCGCGTGACCCAATTCGCAATTTATGGTATCACTTAAGAGCCCGACGCTTTCAACGAGACGAAAATAAGATGTGTGCGCGTTCGTCAGGATCGGTAGGAAGATTGATTGCCTGGAATAGATGAAGCGTTATGTGCGAGAGTTTATCTCGAAAACGGGATTCAATAATGCGAGATCTTTGCTGATTATCATTTTCCTCTTTGCCAGTCGTGATGTTTCGTAACATTCCAAACACTTTTACGTACAGACAACCGAAAAGATTTTCGCAGAAGCTTGATGCGAAAAAGCCGGGAATGAAGTTAGTCACCAGACATATCGGAGGTTATGTCGATTGATCGGGTCACATCGCCCACCCTTCTAACACGTAGTTATGGCAGGGGTAATGTAGCCGTGAATTTAAGCCGGACCACTAATCCGCGAAGTCCTCCGATTACACCGTCCCGACTGTTCGGGACACCATCCTCGGGTTTCCCCGATCATCCCGCCCTCTGTGGTCCCGCAACACCATCAAGTGTTGTCTCGCTTCCTGTCCGTGGTTGTTCTCTTCGGCTCCGCCCATGATCGACCTTCCACCTCTGACGCATCGAAATTGGCCTACCTATAAACTTCGCTATTTTGATAGCTCAGGCTGATCCGCGTCATTCTCCACGGAGACTGGTAACCCCCGATGTACGCCGATACGTGATGTTTCGAAATCTCGTTGGATATAACTTGGAGGCAGGGGTGATGAAGGTGCAATAAAGTATAGCTGCAAACGCGGGATCATTGGAGGAGTGACAGCTCGAAACAACAAGTTTGGAGCTGCATTGGATCCCTGAAAAATGTTTGCTAAAATTCCGAATCCGGTACTCTGAAAGCGACAACAAAATGGCGGATGGACGATGACGATGGTAAAACGAAAACTCCTGGACCGCGTTGGGTCTTTAAATGCTGCAAAGTTTTCGAAATGTATACTTCAAAAAAGTGGCAAATACTAGAAAAGTTATTACAAATTTGAGGTTAAGTTCCTGTCCGAGTGACACACATACGGAATACCGTTACAATTTTCCAAAGGCTTCAAAGTTTGGACGCTACTACGTCAGCACTGTCGCCCCTCGTCATTGGGATGGAAGACGAAGGGAGAGCTGGTGTTCCGTTCGTATCCAACATGATCGTCGAGCCCTTTGAATAAAAAGACTCCTTTCGTATGCAAAGCATTTCCGGAATTTCGTAATTCAATATGACGGGCCAAGTGGGGTTCCTTTGGGTGCATCCTTGACGAAAATGAAGACACGTAGCTAAGGAACGTTGGAAGTGAATGGTTGACGACACGGACCGAATTGTCTGTCGTTTCTGCTTCGCTTTCTGATTACTTTTCCTTTTAGCGGAGGCAGCTCAGGGAAGACAAGGGTGCTGCAAAAAGAGCCGAGCTTTCTCCGCCACCCCTTCATCCTTTCGTCGCTTATCTTTGCTCACGACTGGTGACATCTGTTCCGATTCGCAGCTACGCTGGCACCCCTCTTCGCTTTTTTTTTCGAGCGAGACGTTTTTTTTTCCTCGGACTTGTTCCTTTTAGTCCGTGCAGGAGTTCGATCCTGGAACGAAAGTCCTTGGAGGCTGAGAGAGTCTTTTTTTCAAGAGTATCTCATCTCGGTGATAAGAAACAACCCGCTCCTTCTTCCCCAGAGAATAGGTACACGAATAGATGTATAATTTGCACTTCGTTCGAATGAGAACGAATGGAGCAAGTTACCCTACCAGCAGATTCACTAATTACCTAATCATGACTTTCTCCCGAGCCTATCGTATTGTCTTCCGCCCTTTCCCTTCGTGGTTCATTCCCTTCGATACATTAGTTTCGTTTCAGCAGGCGTCTGTACACCCCATTGCTATTTTCAGCCCTTTGGAGTTCTTCGCACCCCATCTCGAGCCCCCCTACCCGATCATCATCGTCAAATACCCTTGTAATGCCCATCGAAAGAATTAGCGCAGTGTGAGAGATCCCGAAGTTGTGCCATCGGGAATGAGGAGCTATCACGTACGAAGATCCATCGGTCTTCGAGTTCCTCGACTTATTGAAAAAATTTGCCGCATCATGGCCCGTGTGCCTTAGCTTTTTCGATGCCCTCTGATTATGGCTCGAAGTAAATTGGAACGGGGAATAAGAGAATACTACAAGGCGCGTCACGCAAATTTTCATGAACATCAGGTTTTATTAAAGTCAACGTGAATTCTACAGTCTTCATTAATCTTACGTGGCCCGATGTAGCCTCGTAATATGTACAATTGATGGATCCACGTTGCCGTTCGTCCCGGCAATGTTCAATAAATAAATACTTCGGAAACATCCACATCCTCGTATGTCGATAGGGTTACTGAAGATGGTGGAAGACTAAGCTATAGGAAATAAATTTAAAAAACGCAGAGAACTACAAGGGGCCTGTGATATTCTTTATCCAGTTCACATGGTGGTAGACATTCGTGTAGACGTCGGGGAATCCGCGAGCACATGGCACTCCAAAGGAAACAACCCCGACTAATTCACCTTTGTGAGCGAGGGGGCCACCACTGTCACCCTAGAAACGAATGGAAAGATATTGGTCGGTTGATCCTCCTTGACGAGGGATAGAAATTTGTAAGAAGCTTGGAACTTTTTTGGTTTGATTTTAATGATTATCTTAGCTGGCTAAGACGACCATGATCATCTTGGCTGGCTAAAATGGTCGGAGCAATATCCCAATGAGTTTCGGATACGCGGAGCTTCTAAAACTATACACTGACCTGGCAGACTCCGAATCCAGCACCGTTGTGCGTGCAAATCTGATGACGCTGCAAAGTCAACTGGCTGAAATGTTTCTGGCATTCTCTGAACCCAAGAATGCGGAGGACAACCTTCTTGAGTTTGTAGCTGGACATTTTATGGTCGGAACTTTCCAAGCCCCATCCGGTTGCGGTTGCTTCAAGACCGGTGGTCGGTTCAGCCGTTGGCAAATTGATCTTATTTACGTTCTTGTCGAACACTAAATCGGACTTGAGCTGTGGGATTCAAAATAACGGTTAGCCGGCGTTAGCCAATCATCATTTTGTAGATTACCTATCGTTCTCGATCCAACTCATCGGCGTTCCATTGGGAATGCGAATCGATCAGCCAAATTCGTTGATTACTCGACTTACCTCAATGATAGCGATATCGTCGGGAGAGGACGCCACTGACGTGTCGTAGTTAGAATGAGAGAACACAGATTTTACTTCGTGCCTGTGACCACCCACGCTGAAAATGGTGCCTGCGACTACCCGAAGATTCGCATGCGGTGGCACCAATGACCGATCGACGCAATGGGCCGCCGTCACCACCCAACGCTTCCCGATTATCGCGCCACCGCAAATGTGAAAGTTCTTTTCCCTGATTGATACCTGATATGGATAATCGCCTAGCGCAGCGTCGGCGCCTCCTCTGATTCTTTGCGGTGGTAAAGCATCGCTCACTGTTCCCGGCAAAGACAAAAAACAAGTTCGATCATTCGCTCGAGTTATTAAATACGATGCAGGAACGCTCAAGTGGCGCCTCTCTCGTCTTATAGATTCAATGCTTTCGTGAATTAATCAGCATATTACGAAACACTTCCACGCAATACCAGGAAATCAACTATTTGCAAATCGACGCAGGATCTTTGATCCCTTTATTTTACCAATTAAGCTACGAGTATTGAGTTGGTCGAAAAATATTCGCGGTCTTCAGTAACGCAATTCTGATCAATTCTTTTACGAATTCCCTATTGATTGATAAGACTTAACCTTTATGAAACGAATGATATCGATAAATAAATTGAGCCTGATCGTTATACGATGCAACGAGAACTTGCCAAGAATCTTAACGCGTCAAAAACAACCATCAATCGCTAGGATCGGATTTCGAGTTTTATCTCGCGCGAAAAACCGACATTGCTTTACGATGAATACTATATTTTGAATTTGACTATTAAGGCTTGAAAAATCGACCGGTGATTACTGCCTCTACTTACCACCGGCTACTACGGCCACTGTTAGTATTCCAACCAAGTGATGGAGTCGAAACATGTTTCTGGCTGATCGTTAACACTGATCGTTTTGATGATTCCGCCTGATCGGTAACTCTGATCGTTGTGATGATCATCGAGATACTCCCACGTATTTATAATCCGAAATCACCCAGAGAAGTTAAAAATAACAACCGATCTGTTTTTTTAATGAAACCGAACGTGATAAGAAAGAAAGGTGCACATTCGTATTCGATAGGTGGTCCCAAATCTCGACTGTCTGTGTCGACTACTCTTCGCTTCTTGAACGACCCACCTGTGTTTGAATACACCGATAACTCATCGGTAATTTGTTATTGTTTCGGTTCTTTCGAATTTGTTACGTCTTCGTGCATCAACTTTTGCGTCACATCGAATGTTTTTTTTTCGATGTTTATCACGCTAGGTCATCATTCTTATCGTTTATTAGCATTTATGTCACAGTCTGATGATCACGACACGTCCCGTCAAACTTTGCCCATCCAACCCAATGTGCAAGCTTCTAGTGCCAAAAAATCGGCTTTGACAACGTCTTACACTGTCAAATATTAAACTGGCTGGGATGTGTTCAACGATGTGACCGGATATCGTCAAATCAAAAAATACATTGGCAAACTATTGTTCTTTTTTTTAAGGGATGTTCGGATAATTGAATTGCCAGGATAAAACAATTAACGAGTCGTTGGTTAGGGTTACGAAGGCTCTAAACATTTTGAAGAATTTTCCTGGTCGTTTGTGTTTTTCTTTTTCAAACATTCGGAAGCCCTAGAAATCTATAATATTCCAGACACTTCCGCCTGTCTTGGAATTTCGAAACATCGTTTGTTGATTTTTAACAAAATTGAAAACATTGCCGATCGAATATCAATGTAAAATTTCATAACGAAATTCAAACGAAAAATTTATTGTACGGTTGCAAAATTATATTATTTATTGTATAGTGAACAGTACAATATAATGTTAAAATTATTTGTAACGAAGTATTACAGAACTATGGTTATTTTACTCAAAATTATTATTATTTTTTAAAATAATCATTAACAATTTCATCTAACTAGCTAAAAAAATGAATAAAAAAGATACATTATTTCGTTCATAGAATAGCGATTTAAAAAATATCCGAAGAGTCTTAGCCAACATTCTTTATTTTAAGAAGAAAATTGTGGCTTGTTCGCAAAATTGTTAACGGTTAATACTTCCAAGTAAAATTTCGTACACAACTTTGTTAATGCACATGCCCATAAATATCACAATAATTTTACATTCATATTACATATGCCTTAAAACTTAAATTTTAGAGAACAGTACTAATATTTGCGTCGTGACAGTAACCCCTTAAATGGTTTTGTGGATTTGTATGACAATTGTTTTCAAGGTTAAGGTATAGTTTCGAGCTTTTTCGAGACTTTCCACATAACAGAGACCTTTTGCTATACCTCCAACTGATTCTTATATTTAAAATATAATTATATATATATAATATGTATTGAAGTTTTGCGGGAGTGTTTCGTATTCAGAATTGAAAGTACTTCATTCTCATGTGTTCAGAATAGATTTTATGGATTTTTTCAGAATCCGTTATTTTCTCTGCCACGCATTATTCGAAACAGAATTTTGGCGGAACATTCTTTTTCCGCGAGAACTTGAAAAATCGTTTGAAATCAAAGTCAAAGTCATCCTGTATATTTATAATTAATAGTTTTTTATTCGTCACCGATTTTTCAGAAGGCAATTTTTGTGCGATCGTTTCTGCTCAGATTCTGCACATCTGAACTACCGTTGAATTCGATAATACCTGAAGGTAGAAGAAATAGGCATATCGAGAAATGGTCTCGCCCTAATTAGGAGCTAAACCATTATCATTAACACTATTGTGAAGAGAATTGTTCGTGCCCGCTTTGTACCATTGAGAATATTTTTTCATGCTGGTTCAAAAGGTGATCTTTCATCAACCACGAGTCATCAAAGGTGAAGCCTTTCGGTTCAGATGTCACGCATTAAAAAAGTGTGGTAACCGGATGAAAAGAAGGTAATCGGGGAAAATAAGTTCGAAGTACGATTTAAGTATGAAATCTAAAGGCTACGTCAATTTATTGATGAATTCTAAGTAATAAATAAACATGGAGGATCATTTGGGCTCGAATGAAGATTCATCGAGATGAGAGGCAGTTGTCCAGTGCGAACCAAAGACGTCTGGGGACTTAGGATTTGGTGAGGTGCTTCTTGATCCAATCCATATAGTAGTAAACGTTGGTGAAGACATCGGGAATTCCGCGAGCGCAGGGATGGCCATAAGACACGATTCCAATCAGCTCTTTGTCAACGACGAGAGGACCTCCGCTGTCACCCTAGAAATCAGAAAAAAAAACGGTTACTATTTTACGGTCGCTTCCAAAGATACGGTACGCTCTTCAACCAGCGTTTTCCAAAAGTCTTTACTTCTTAGTAAAACATATTCGAAACTGCTGAAATGAATAGAGCCCACGATAAATAGAGAACAAGAAAACTCACCATGCAGACACCCATTCCAGGACCGTGATGAGTACAGACTTGAGAAGGGTTCAAAGTGAATCCCTTGGCGAATAGTTGGCAGGTGTGGTATTCGAGAGTGCTCAGGCTGACCTTCATGAGCTTTTCCACGGTCTGTTTATGGTGATGGCTCAGCAAACCCCATCCTGTCGCGATTGCTATCTTCCCACTCTTCACAGGTGCACTCGGTAATCCAATTTTGTTCTGATGTTTGTCGAACTTTATATCTTCAGCTAACTGTAACCGGAAATAAAAAGTATCGTTTCGCAATTAACGTTCGATACGAATCGTTCGTTTTCGCAATCGTATCGTTCCGATTGGAGACCATCGTTTCACTCGACAACGAATAAAGATTTTTCATATTCTTTGGCAATTAGGAGTAAAGCCTCAGGAATTCTCGTCGTTTCTTTCCAAGAGGGCTATTAGGTGTTCGACTCACTTCAACGATGGCAATGTCGTTATCAGCCATTGGGGTGTAGCCCGGGTGAGTAACGACTGATTTAACGGCATGGCTCTGTCCTTTGGAACTGAAGATCGTACCGGTTGCGATGGTAAAGTCGGTGTACGGTGGCCTAAAGACCCCAACGATGCAGTGAGCTGCAGTGATGACGTGACGCTCGTCTATTATCGCTCCACCGCAAATATGGTTGCCCATTCGCCTCAGCGACACCTGATATGGAAACTCAGAAGGGGATGCCTCGGTACCACCAACGATTCTTTGTGGTTCTCTAGCGTCCGCGACTGATTAAACGTAGTTCGTTAAAATCGTATCACCCTTATTCGTATTAGGCAAATTCAATGTTTGATTTCAATATACTCACCACTAGCGAGCACAGCTAGCGTCAGGAGAGCGAACATTTGGTGGGATGACATCTTACGACTTGGATGACCGGTTGTACTGATAATGATGATCGGTAGGAAGCGCGGGCCTTTATATACGGACCCAAATTCTACCGAACGCTTGTTGATGAGATTGTATTTCCGTTTTAATGACCCACCACCCACTACTCGACTGTTTACAAAACCCCGCTCCGCACAATTGTCCCAAAGTATACGAGTGCATTGAATCGATCTCGTCGTCATTCACAAATTCTGTTGTCAAAACAAAATTTGACGAAAATTCTGTCGCAACGACAAATGTCCGACGATGTCTTTGAATCACATGATATTTTTACAATTGAATGTCACGAAGCTCCAGCTGCACAAAGATAACGTTCTGCGCTGATGTTGCATCAGTAAAAAACGATTCGTGTACGTTCAGCGTGAAAAACAAAAACAATGTCCGGAGTTTGTACAAACGACTGATGATAACGGTTGCATAGTTAAACTCGTGGATATTGGTTGATGCGCGTTTAAAGTTCACCGAAGATACCATTGAGGCCCTCAATGTCAACGAAGTCTCCCCAAATGCTAACTTTTCTTGTTCAAACAGCACTGACCCCGCAGAAAGCAGACTAAAATCAAACAACAACGATTGATCTTGGTTCGCGATAACAGCGGTAATTTATTCACATCCGGTGCATGGCCAAACGGAGCCATCGAACCGGCTCGATAATTCGGGGACGGAAATAACAATCGAATGTTTTTATAAATTGAGATCCGTTTGATCGCACACCTGTGTTTGGTTTCGAAACTGGGGATCTGGTGGATGACCCGATATCTTCGCGATATCGGCTTCGTAATCTTTTTCTCCCGTTGTGCGTCGCACGCAATCAATCTTGCTCTATTAGGTCGCTCGGAAATTATCGTCGTTTTTCATCATTGCCATTTTGATGATTTTTTTTTTGTACGTTTTCTTATTATCCTGGATCATTAATGAACCATCTATTGATCTATCCATCTTCGATTATGAACTGTGTTAGATTAGACTAGACAAGCGCCAGGAAAATAATGAAAGAAGGCAAAGCTGGGATGTCAGCGAGCCGAGTGGAAATGATTAATGAACAGCCAATTGAATATGGGATTATACGTATATGTTATACATATCCACATATGACCGGCTTAAGAGCGGATGTATGTACCCTAATTCAATGGAGTCCGTAAGCTCTCAGCTTTTCGATACCTTTTATATATGATGAATCAACGATCCCTTGCGCGCAGTCTGTTTCCGAAGGGGCCACCCCCAAGGGTGCGAACATCCCTATTGCCCTTTTTCAGCCCTTCCTACACACGATTCCCAGGTCTGGACAGTGCATTAATCGAGGATGTGTTAACTGGTAAGGGTGAAGATAGTACCGATCCCTTGAGCAGCCTTCTAGGTTCAGTCTTTTTCGCAAGGTCGTACGCAAAAACGCTTCTTTCGTTTTAGTCTGTCCGAATGATCCGCGTCATTGACTTCCTTGTTTAGAGATTGCCACGTTAGTCGTATTTCGTTTCGGCGAAAGAACACCTCCAAACAGAATTTAAAAAATTGTACATTTTTATTTAAATTTAATTTTTCATTCGAACACGAATTTGTATATTTTTTTTCAGAACGAAATAAAAAATGACCACGCGTTTCGCCAGTCTCGTGACTCGTCTCGTGACGAGAATTTTGCGAGGTCGATTTTTCGGGCGACCAAGCTTTTTAAAAATGAGGAAAATGTCGAATGCGAAAGGCTGCGCAAACCTGTCATAACATTGAATGAAACGTCTTTTATAATCAGCATCCAAGCGTAACGAAGGTCATTAAATATTCAGCCTCGATAATTGACGTTTAACAGACTCGAGGAAAAATCTAAAGCTTCGTAAACGACGTAACGAATCGAAAAAAAAAACAAACAAACGAACAAACACGATTGTACACGCATCGAAAAATATTATCTTAAGCGTAAAAGAAAATACTCTCGTGAATGCGTGCATGCAGAAGTCGAGAAGGATAATAATGATCGAGCTTCTTTCAGAAGTTCAGCAGGCTTGGAACTGGAAGCTTAGCAATCGAGAGACTCAATAAAAATAGTGACAACGAGAGTCAGAAGAACGATATCGCTTATCGACGAACTAACTCTACTAACTTACAAAAGAGTTCCGTACCAAAGTTTACAAAGATTTAAAAAAAGTGTAGTTTAAAAAAAACGTCTTGACTCAGGAAACCCTAGTTTTGTGAGATAGTAGATGAAACAGTGTATTCCAGTACGACCCCGTAAAACGCCCATACACCGAGCCAGCGTTGACAATATCCTGTAAGGCGAATCGAGTAACCTCTGCGGTAGCTTCCGATAACGACGAATCTTCGGCGGTGGA
Organism: Ophioninae sp. A BG-2022a; assembly: GCA_030523105.1. Classification (NCBI taxonomy): domain Eukaryota; kingdom Metazoa; phylum Arthropoda; class Insecta; order Hymenoptera; family Ichneumonidae; species Ophioninae sp. A BG-2022a. The sequence continues at coordinate 41,760 of JAPYZI010000008.1, forward strand.
GATTCGCAACAATGATGACATCGATGTCGTCTAGGTATGATAAGGTAGCCAGGGTTTGATCGAGTTCAAACCTTGATTCGAACCACCTTGATACATCGATCCTCTTAGAGTAAGAGCTGTAGGCAATAATGCCGAGACGTTTCCAGAGAGCCCCTTTGGATCCCGTCAGGCTTCGGTAGCTCCTCCAGGGAACTGCGTACTACTCCGGTGGATTCCTCATCCACAACCAGTCGCGGAACTTCACGGTATACTTTCCCACCCAGTCGCTGCCTCCCGACGTTCTATTTCGCTTGGGAGTTTTCCACCCCAAGCACAAAGAAGGAGACGGTGAAGAGGGACGCTGGTCCCTTCCGATGGAAGATCGGCTGTGGCCTTGGCCGGGGCCATCGTCTCTAGTAATCCGTATCTACATCTTTCTTCGTCTATACAGAGCTGACTCGGTCTTCCTTCCAGCTTCGCTCTAACGAAAACCTCCTCCTACCCCGTCATTCCCCTCCCTTCGACTTTCCAAAATCGATTTTAGCCCCGGGACCGCGCCCAGAATCACCTCCCGGAATCACCAGACCTAAACAACCGCTCCGGACTTTTCGTGAATGATATTAGCCTTTGGAATCCGAAAATCGCGAAGGCAACTTGTTCGATGTTCAAGGTGGAGCTCCGTACAGGTGTCAGCTGAAAGCTCACCTTCGATGATTTCATCGTCCGGGGTCCGGCGAACAAAAATTGTGTGTAAACCTTTCCAATCGGAAACTGCGACATTGTTGACACTGTCCCGGTTATTAGGATTTTGAGGAGTGTCCTAACAACTGGGGTAGTTTCTAAGATTCTAAAAATTCCTGTCTGATCGAATTTTCCAGTTTCAACGAATGTATTGGGTACTAGATTTTTTTGCGATGTTTCATCCATTAATTTTGGGCTGTTAAATGTTAACACAGACTCCGGCTGGATCGTTTTGACCCCATTTTCGATCGACGCATCTTTGAACGAACGGTTGGACACTTAATTCTTGTGTTTCTTAATAATGAAATGTTGAGTCTCGTTACGAGGCCTGTTTACTACGAACAAACCCAAATACGATCTCAAAAACGTTTGGGGTCGGAGGTTCGTGATGGAAGTGCACAGTAGAAGGATTAATAATAACAATTCCAGATATTTTTTTGTTAATACGAGTCATATGCATTTGTAATTATGTTTTAACGATGAAATACAACACCAACTATAAAAATAGTGAACATGCATAGTGTGCAAAATAAAACGAAAATTGTGCCGCGGGCGACAAAATGCTCATGGGCGAGCACTCTGCGGTTAAACACTCAATTTTGATCGACCGCAATCTTTCTCTAAATAAAAGTAAATAGCGGTAGTAAATAACGCGTGAATTAGTAATTTTAGAGCTTTCGAGTGTAGCCGGTTGATTTTCAAGCGGATCCAGTTGTTTTCCTCACAAATCACTTCACGCCTTTAATCCTCCCACGGAAGGAAAGCCCGCACTCGGTCATGAAGAAATAACTCAATGAACGGGGAGGACGGAGAAAAGTCCAATCCCCGGTGACTCCCTTGGTGTTTCTTTTTCGGATGTATCCACTTTTCTACCCTGGCCTTCTCGTAACACCCTCCAAGCTGATTCTCTCGAATCCCGCCACCTTGCGCGCTAATGCCTCTTTAGCCCTTTCCACTGTTTGCTCATTCCTGTTTAAGCTCAGGCTCGTTTCGACGGCACGACCAAACACCGCCGCTTTTCTCGTTCCAACGAAACCTGGCTTGGTACACGTGTCCTCAACGTTACGCCACGCCAGTCACCAAAATAATACGCGTATCCTCCCTCCGCGTACCCTTTATTACACGTATGAATCTTCCAGCTACTTATCTTCCGGTGCTTCCGCTCTCTCCTTCCGTTCCTATGGTTACACGTGCCGCGAGCAATAAAACACACAGACATCGCGTATCGCACCGACTCCGAGATATTTGGGATCCGAAACTTTAACGAATAACAGAGAAAGTTGAAAATTCCGGAAGCACCGACAACCTGCCATCCCTTAACTCCGAGGATTGTCGAATACCGCCAAAAACATAACCTCGCTTCGCTGATTGGAATATCAATGCATGGAGGACCAGCTGTGTTACTTTCCGGTCGTAATCTTCTTCAGAACTCGAATTATTCCATACGCAAACGTCGAGTACAATTGTATACACAGATCTAAGCGTTTCGTCAAAATAATTCGTCGCGTCCGACGGATGCGTCGAATGCGAATTATTTATTGCGATGTTTAATAAATTGTCGCTGTTTTTCCGTAGTATTTTCACGTTAAAAACTTTATAGTCGTTTCTTTTTAATCTTTGACAGAAAAATCATTATTCCGAAGCGTCTAAACCGTTCTTTGATTCTTATTTCGAAAATTTGACGAGTTTTGGACTATGAAAAAAAGGTTCGGTTCAGTCGTTTACGGTTCGCCAAAATGACGGACTCCGAATTTCGAAGTTGCTTTTTTAAAGATGCTTCATCATCGCGATGGTAATAGTGACTCCTTTGGTGATTTTTATACTAATTATTTGACGTATACTTCACCATTGAAGAATGAGTAATCGAGGAGTAAAAAAAATAGATGTATATCTATTCTTGCGATGTTTAAAAAAGAGCACAATTTCAAAATGTACAAATGCACGTTGAAGTTATATTCCGGGGTCTGTGGTTGCAACGTTGTTTAAACGTTTTATCATCAATTGTTGTGTAATAATAAAAAAAAATCAACAGATCGTACAATAATAATGATAAACAAAAACTGTATAAAAATAAAAGACGAGCTATTCATTTTCATAATTCCCCTCAATTTGAGCACGTATTTCTCGTGCAAATTGAAGTTTACGCGCCGGCTACTGAACGTGCCGCTTTCCTCGATTAAGCGGTCAGCTTGGAGAAAAGGGGGATTGGAGATTCACTTCGGAGCGTATTGAATACACGAGAGTGGTCGGGGACTTATGCGACCGCTGTATCGCTTCGTTTGGGGGCTTCCGTAGACAGCGGAGTACTCTCGATTGCCTCCTTCGGCACTGTCATATTTCATACCGTATCTTAGACACCAGCTGTGCTATCTGTCTTCTTTTGTCTCAATTTCAAAACCTTCAAAGCTTCGTATCTTGTCCATCGACCGTGGCGTCGACTGTGATGATCGCCGTTGTTTTCGACGTTCGCAAAAAACTTGAAACATTTCGGCACTCCAGGTGCCAAAGAGGTTAAACCCGTGGCCATCGGGTCTTTCGCGTTCACTCTACGAAAGAGACAATGAAGCGCGCTTCTGTGCGGTATCCACTTTTGGTATCCCGGCTGGTTGGAGATTTTCCGTCCGTTTAACCTTTCCCATAATGATAACACGGATATCCCTATTTACGTTAACGAAACGTGATCAGCGGATATCGCAAACTCCGCTGATATTAGCGTACATCGGTGTCCCTTTGTGACCACTCTTTCCACAATCGTCGTCTATCCGACAAGCGCGACTAAACGCTTCGTCGACTCCACTGGTAATTGTCAATTAATATGCCCCGCTGTTTGAGCAGAAACCCAAGCATGGGTTTCGCCCATACTTCGTTTGAGGCTCCGTTTAACGACCGATCGATAATTTATGCACGGTAGAATTTCCGTCTAATACAAAGGCTTCATCGAGCGAAGCTCCGATCGCGCGGGTATCGAAGCTTTTTTTTGGTCGCAAATGTGATGACAACAAAAAAATTCGCTGACCACAGGGGTCTGGAGAAATAAAAAACAACTCGGTGATCATATTAAGTGTAGTGAAAAGATATCCATTATTTTCTGGAGTCAACCAATCTCAAACTGAGTCAACCAACCTCAAAACTGTCGCAAAAGTTTGTTTACTGCTGAATCTCATCTTTCTGGCGCCGTCTAGTGTAATCCGATTGGACTTGTACAACGCGACCTATAGATAACTGTCGCCGTCTATTGGAAATATCATGGATTTCTTTTTACTACATCTGACATGTCAAAGAATATATTATTGTGGAGATTGTAGTACGAGAGTACGAATTTCGTACTCCCAAGTAACATTGCGAGCGACAATTGATCCGTAACGAAAAAAATTCACCCAACCTCAAATCGTTGGGCTAACGGAAACTAGTTTTTCAAGTCGTTCCGCGATAAAAGCTTGACCTAACCTCGAATCGTTTCGATAGTGGACACCAGTGTCTCGGTCGTTTTTCAATCCTGAGATCGAGTAGACGCCTCGAAAAATAATATAAACAAAATTGTTGGGACGATGTCACATTGGTCAAACCCGGTATGGCCAATTGGTCATTTTACTGTACAAAGAGTCGCAGCGTCAGCGATTTCTTTTTGCGTACTGGCCCACGCAACGCAACCGTGTTTTTACATCAGACGTCATCCAATCGTATTAGCGCGTCAATGTCTAACGACGGCGTCCAAAAATTGCGTAAATAACATTTCCCTCCATTTGCCACCTGACACGAGAAAAATAGCCTAAACCCGGGAGGGAAAATCGTTAATCCGTGTTCCTCGTCCCCTCGCGATACACCGTGACAATCTACAGGGAGTAATGCCATTTTCCGGCGTGGTTCGGCAGAGTTATCGTTTTCATAATTCAACTTCGCACGGGGATGAAGCGTAAAGAACAAGAAGACCGAGGGAAGGGCGCCGCGACGAACCGGTGAGTCCCCTGCAAGCAGACGAGGGAGTCAGCAGTTCCGAATAGGCTTTGGTTACGCGCGGATCGAGCATGGATTAGCCCGGAAGATTTAGAATGATCCTCGCGTGAGATGGCAGTCGGGCGGTGACTCGTTAAACGTCTGATCCGTATTTATAGAGCCCATTCGAGACGCTTTTTCTTCCACTTTCTTATTCCCTAACCTCCACGTTTCCCAGTTGATGAAGTTCTCAGTTGATGCTTTTTACTATTTTCTATCACTAGGGCGATAGCAGCGCCACGTAGGACATAGAATCTATCCTAAATCACTGAACGATCAAAAATTGTCGAAAAATTTTCGCCGGAGATTTTATCTTGATTCCTACGGCGCTGGTGTCTTTTTTTTTCAAATTTCGACGTGATTAGGAAATCGTTATAAACGGAATTTTTATAAATCGTTTCGTTGCGTGAATAATTTTCATTGTTTGTGAAATACTTACGATTTTCGAGTATCTTATTTCCGGTGTTTCCTGAATAGTTTTACAGGCGAATCGACCCATTCGTTGTTCTTTATTTATTTTTTTATACTTAGAAGTCACCTTAAGTGTCGCAGGACCATTGATGCTCAGGCTATTGCAGTATTGATCAATCTGTCGTTATCGAAGCTTTACGTGTGGTGAAATCTTGTTTTCCAACTTTTACCCTGCGGCGAACATTTTGTGTACCGCCTCAATGATCGAGCTCGAAATCCATTAGCCTAACCTCCACACCCGACGTAAACAACGTTCATCGAACTGGCAAGTTCTGCGAGCATTCTTGCGATAAACGATGAAATTACACATGATGTAAAATTGGCGGAGCGTTTTAGCCCTGTTGTAACCTTTTCAGGGTGTTCTCGTTGGGACAAGCTCGACTCGTAAACCGACGAGAAATTTCCACTCGGCGCACGAAACCCGAGCCTCCGAGAGCGAAGTTTGGCGCAGGATCGCAATTTTCCGGCCTCTTATTCCAGTATGGCATGTAAGGGCGAACTCGAGTGGGCGAATCGCATACTCGCCTTCACCCTTAAGCAGGTGCTAACGATAATTTTCCGTATACGCCTGGCTCGAAATTTAATATCAACAGAGGTCGGGCTCCTTTCGCATGACCACGAATATTCGAAGTTTCGAGAGCGCTATCCGCTCTCCGTTCTATTCGTCATTAGTCGACGGAACTTTTCAAAACTCAATCTCAAACTTTGCTAATAACAAAATTGACATTTTTCTAAAAATTGTTAATAGCGTAGGCCGCGTCAAGTGGATTCATTTCGTAATATTTCTTTAGCCTGTGCAGCCACTCGTTCCAATAGCTCTTCAATTGGATCTTGTCGAGCACAAAAACGGTTGATCGAAGTCCCATCGGGTTAGCTATCACGAGGACTCCCGATTTTATCTGCAAGTAAAGTATTTTTTTGTACTTCACCCTCGTTTAACCTCAAAACCTTCGTCGGAGCACCACATCGATTAGACTTTTATCCCAGTGTCGGAAAAATTAATTGTTTTTGACCTTGGAGATGCGTGAAAATGTTAAAGATTTTTTTGCCTCGTAAAAGCCGGTATTCAAAATCATTATTCATCGAAATCTGTGACAGTTGCGTGAACGTTGAAAAAGTGCGTCGGTGCACCGACTGCCAATAACGCGTTACCCACCACTAGTAATACAAGTTGTATCGACTGAAGGCCGCTTACCGAATGTTGATAACGGAAAGTATATCATGAGCCGATAATAATGACAAAAAGAGTTTCCAAAATTTGATATCTCGCGGTTAACTGGGATGTACCTTGAAGGGATAATTTTTATCTGCATTCAGTGCGCCAATGTACGCTGCTAACTTTATTGGTTCGTCGTACACCGCTCCCACAGATGACACCAGCTTGCCTGTTTTCTTCCACCCGATAAGGCACAATTCTCCCCTGGAAAAAACATGTAAATAATTTTTTCTTTAATTCCCATTTAGACACATCTGAAAGATCTTCCGTCGTTGTCAGGACTTTCGCTCGACAAAAATTGCAACTGTCCGTAACGGAACCACTCGGTCGTTAAAGCAAGGCTGACCGTCATGCTGAAAGGTACCAGCAGTCGATAACAAAACGATTCGGTCAAAAAAACATTGCTGATTGTCACCCTCAAAAATACTAAAGTAAAAAATTCAAAATACTGCTTACCTGAAAGATGCAACGCAATCGATTATACCTCGGTAGCAGAGTTTATCGTGAACCACATGTGACTCAATTGCTCTGATTTCTTCCATCTCCTCAATCACGTTTGCAATACTGTCCAAATAAAGTCTGATGTTTTTTTTTACGTGGCATGGCTGCTTTCTGAGGACACGGCCGACCGATCGATAGAACAATATTCCATCCATCCGCCTATCTAAAAGTGGGAATAACCGTTTATGCAATGCTTCTATTTTACACAATATGCTTCCGCTTTGTAAAAATATGCAAACTCATATTAGTTCCTTCTTGGTAATTTTTTATTACAAAGCATAATTTGTGTGATCATAACCAAAACACCGAGTATCTGTCTTTCCGGTTTTTAATCAAGAATACATTAAATAATGCTTTTTATTTTCCTATGTGCACCCGCTTACTTTCTTTGTATTTGTCGTACGCCTCTTTTCCCATTTTTATAATCTTTTTGTGTTTCCAATGTTGCAGTAAAATTCTTGAACTCTCGGACTTAGTGGCGTTGAGGATCTTCGTGATACTGGGTAGTGCTAAATGTTGCGGATTGTCTATGGTTGATACGGTCAAAATTTTGGCAGCGTTGTATTTTCCACTTTCTGACCATTTTGTATCCAACATCGACTCGATTATAGAGACGATAGGCGCTTTGGTATTTTGGGAAATGTCAGATTTTTGAAGTAGGAGCGTGCAATCTTGAAGAGCATTTTTCTCCAAGTCGAGACCACATCCAGCTGTTTCTGAAATCTGCTTCTCTTGGGGAAGTGTCTTTAGACAAATGTTTTTTCGCCATTGAAAAATCCACCATCTGTTCTCCGTCCAATAAAAAAGTATCTCTATTCTTTTGGGGTGAAGTAGAAACGGCACTGTGGTTTTATTTTCTTGAGGAGCAATCTTTGTAAACTTACAAGCTTCAGGATCAGTTTCTTGCATTCTGAGATGTTCAGAAGCTGACTTTTGAATTTCGCAAACTCGAGCAACTATCTCAGTGATCTGGTAAGCGTGAGGAACGGTTTGCAGAAGTTTACAATCTTTAGGAGGCATCTGAACAACTTTGGACTTGTGGAAAATTTTTTTTGTGGACCTGCAAACTAGAGAAGCCTTTCTTTTAACCTTGCAATCCTGAAGAACCATCTTCGGGGGTTCGGTACCTTGAGGAATCTTCTTAAAGGCTGTGCCTTCTTGGGAATCAGTTTTAGCAGCTTTTACTTCCAACGGAGCTGCCCCTGTTTTTTCTTTGGTGACAATCAAGTTTGGTTTGCATTTCTTTAGGTATTCCTGCTCAACAGGACTTCGGATTATTATTTGGCTGGATCTGGGTAGCCAGAAATGACCTCTCAATCTTTTAATCTTCTGCACTTCCGCAATGCTGATAGATTTTATTTCCAGCTTACATTTCTCATTTTCTTCGATCATACGAATTTTTTGTAAGCGATTTTTCGACATTGGCGTCATCCACAAAAATTCCGAGTTCTCTTTGCCCCTCGCTTTACTCTGAGGTGAGGTGCACGGATTATAATTGATATCTTCCAGCGATGGAACAATCAACTTTTCGTGCTTCAGTCTGCGGATCTTTTCCCGACTCGTTTTCAGCAATGCGCCAAAACATTTCCTCCGCTCACTCATTAATCTTTTTATCAGCTCACCTTTTGTGAATTTTTGTCTCACCGTTCGAAATAACGCGTTATCTGGCTCGCAAAGATGCGATCGCGGTTTCACAATTCTCATCATTTTGCTGAATGTAAAAACTTAGCAGGACTCCCGGCTCAATAGGTTAGGTCAGATGGATACGGGACCCTGCTGGTTGTCCGCTCAATAGACATTCACGCGCTTTATTTATTTTTCGTTATTATTTATCTCTTTATTTTGGCAACTTTCAAATGAATTTATTAACTTAAATTAGTATTATTGTTAGTTTTATTTTTATCACTGCTGCGATCACTATGGTTATTGTTAGCAATTACACTTTATACCTACTTATATTTCTTTATTAATCTTGTTCGTCCTGACTCATCTTTTTTATTTTTTTTTATTATTTTTCGCTCGCCAAATATATGCATATGTGCCTTTTACCGACAGAACAAAATTGTTTTGTTAATAACTATTTAATTGCTGCCATGGAGCCTAGAGTGGCCATGATTGCAGTAACGGTCAGTAGCGGCGTGGTAATTTTTCCCAGCCGTCAAATAACGGCATTTAAAGTTTCACAATATCAATTAGATTTTTGTTATGCGCAGGCTTCTATTATGAAAATGTATTTTATAAAAATGTATGTAAAACGTATCAATAATAACTTTTATATTGATTACGATTCAAATAATAATTATTCTTTGCCGAAATTACCTACAACCTGATATCGTAATTTTATCGAGATATGATAATCACGAAGGACGCGGGAAACAAGACAAATATATACTTTACTCATCCGTCATTGCACATTGAGTTCCAATTGAATGGTTTCAAACGGAATCGATTCGTAACGACTGAAAAGTGCAATTACGTAACAGTTTGCAATTTTAAATATGACCCAAATAATTTAGCGAATAAAAGTTTTTATATCCTGCATAGTTAACTTATTATTAACATGAGTTAAAATTTATCATATTTATATTTACTTTACGAATTTTTATGTTAATTATGTTTACTTTATTTATTTATTATTTATATTAATACCCCATTAATTTATTTTTTCAACCGTACTTTTCTCAGTAGCTATTTACGGGGCTGTTGATAAAGCATAGACAGCTTCAAGGCGTATATACAGGAAAAAATTCCATAAAAAGTGGCGTTACTGGCTATGTGTGATTTGCCATCAACTATACTCTCCGGTATACATTCTTACGGGATAAACGTGAAGTGAGGTTTATTTATTCGATCAATTTTTACAAAACTCCATCCAGTAGTTTCACACGAAATAATGTAGTGATTAAAAAAATATACAACATTGATTATACATAGGGAAAATCACGTCATTTTTATGTAGTAAGTTATCCATTTGAGGTGATGATAAATACTAGTGTAAACGTCAGGATAACCGTGACCGCAGAGGTATCCCCATGATACGATTCCTATAAGTTGACCATTCAGGACGAGAGGACCGCCTCCGTCGCCCTAAGAAAACACGAATTGAAAATTACTAATCCATTTTCGTTCTTTCGAACGTCGATACTCGTAAGATTCGTCGGCAACTTACCATGCAAGTTCCAACACCGACGGGGCTCAGAGAGCAAATTTGATTGGTCCAAATGACAGTAGAGCCAGATAGGATTGCTCGGCAGTCAGAAGAGCTGAGCGTGTAAACGAGCGCCTTTCTGAGATCACGGACGTAATTGTAGGGTGGCGCCACGGCTCCCCAACCGGAAACAGTTGCCACCGCTCCGGTTGGCGTCGGTCCGTACGGCAAGTTGATTTTATTTTGGAATTGTGTAAAAACTATGCCTTGGGCGAGCTGAAAATCAAAACCATAAAAGATATCCGGATTAAAAAGGAAAACGGGCTGTTAATTGTACGGATGTCTCAACAATGGGACTCGGGCGACTAAAAATTGCGCTAGAAAAGATGGCAACGGGAATCGAGCAATCCAATCAAACATTGGCATCCTTCTTTATTTCGTTTTCCAGGCTATTCGAGTAGAAGGCAAAATAAAACGTGTTTTAAAGTTGTGCGTTTAAATCAAACAAAAACGCAAAAAAGTTTTCTGCGAAAATCAAAAAACCCATTAAACGTGGACAAATTCTCCTTCTCTTATTCGCATAAACAGATTGAGCAGCGAAAAGCTTACCACGATCAGGGCGATGTCGTTAGGAGCACCAGGGGCATACAGATTCCAGTCGGAGTGATAGAAAAATTGTTTTATTTGATGAGTTTGTCCTTCGTTGACCCTGACCGACCCAGTTACTACGAAAACCCGACCGAAGACGGGCAATTGTTTCACGCATGCCGCGGACGTTAAAACATGTCGAGAGCTCACGATAGAACCCGAACAGATATGTCTACCCTCGTACCTCAAAGAAACTTGGTAAGGTAATTCGCCTGGTTTAGCCAAACTACCACCGACTACTTTTTTTGGTAGTTTGGCGTTGGTAACTGAAACAGTCGGCGTTGACGAACACGATTTTAGGTTAATGCCAGCACAGGTTGCACACTTGAAATTAATGTCGCAAATCGAGAAATCAGCCGTTTCAAAATCGAATATACTATTGAGGTTGAAATCACAATCTCAAAACAATGTTTGGGCTAATAGAAGCGAGCGGCAAAAATTGCCTCGCTTCGAGTAACTCACCTGCCGCAATAAGGGCAATCGCCAACACGACAAAAAAAACGTTTCGGCCGATCATCCTGGCTTGTCCGGATAAGTAATCGTATTCTACTTTACGCGACTTTATATACAATCTTAGACGGTCCCATACGAGTTACAATCGAGCGTACAGCTATATCGCGGTGACCTTGTATTAAAAATGCATTTATTCCAATTGCTCTCGTATCAGAATCTGTTCTTCATATACAAAGCAAGCATTTACATTAATCCTTTGATGCGCGGTACAAGTGATGCACGGGAACGCCCCCTACACGTGCGACACGAATCACGCGGTTGGCCAAATTTGTCAACCTTCCATACGGATATTAATATTAAAATACGTGAGCCGATTTTCCAATATTTCACGAATAAACTTTAGTTCCAATTTAGCGTGAAACTTTTTTTTACTCAAAAGAACACGTAGTTGGAATTTTCGGGAATTTTCAGGGCTATCCGTATAGTTAGACGAGGTTAAACGACTCGTGCAAAGTCGCGAAACATAAGCCGCGAATTTACGAAACACTTCCGTACAAATCCTATTTCAAGAACTTTTTTGTATTTCGATACGTTAGCTTCGTTTCGAGTCGACTTCCGATTTCGTGCGGATAAATGAATCTAACCTTGAAACGAGGTCGACTCTGAAAGTGTATTCACTTTTGTCATCGTGATACGACGTGCCCGTATGTTTATCCAACAAAAATATAATTCGCTCTCCGTAAACAATGATGTATCAAAGGTTAAATATTGTCTAACTAGGATGATTCGATTCTACATTTAAAAAATGTAGACAATTATGCCGACATTCTCATACACAAAATGTATCGATAATCATCAAAAAAAGAGTTTTAACGAAAAATCTTCGTATCGGAAAAAGGAGACGAAACAACGTTCGGGCAGTTCGACCACAAAAACGAGCTCAATATTCTTTTATCGGTAAGACAAAAACGGTGAGTTGAAAAAAATGAATCACTACGATACAATTGGACAGTGAACGGTCACGGATCGAAAAATGACATCGCCCAATAGTTTTGTGAGTGTTCGACCACGTAAAAAAAAGAGTCAAAGAAAAACGTATGGATTTCCGAATCTTATCGATTTTATCGTGATAAGAGTGTCCTCCTATCGGACATTCGGGTTCAGAACACTGCCGAGTATATGACGCGTGTCTCAAAACGTATTCAGTGAGCGATACAAAGTGGCCAGGCTATCGAAACTTTTATATCATTCTCCAAATGCAAAATTTCGGTGATGAGACAAATCGGAAAAGTTACTTGCCGGATCTCAATGATTATCCGGATTCGGATTTGGAGGATGAGAAAGATCGAGGGTATGTAAAAATAAAAAAAAAAACAAACAGAAAACTATGGAACTTTTCGGTTTAATTGCCAACTGATCTTATCGAATATCGGACGTGAAACAACACCTAATCACACGCGTGTGTGTGTGTGTGTGTGTACATGGATTTCACGTGTAACGAGGCCAATAAAAAAGCCGAGTAACATAATAAAATAATTAATCGGATTCCGCGTGGGGAGTTTCTTCGTAGAGGAAGTGAAATAAAATGAGGAAGCGTTGCGTCAATGTTGACTGAGGCGGGCGTGTTATTTTTCATTGCATTAAATTCCTGATATCCACGATTTCGTCAATTTTCGAAAGTACTCTTCGAGACGCGGTTTAAAAAAAATGACGTGTCTATTGACACTATTCCTTTTACAGATCATTTACGCGCATGGTTAAGCATATATAAAAAATCTGAAATATTAACAAATATCGGAGATACAATATAATAAAGCAATGTATGGTCTTGCGGGTTTTATACGTAGTTTATCAATAACCTACGTATGTCGATTTAATTGCAGTTTAATACTTACGCGATTTTTCATAAAGTGACCATAAATTAGTGCTTTGTTCGAAATACATAATAATTTGCATTTAATAATACATTAATCGAAACGTAAAGTAAACGAGGTTGCGTCGATCCTTTTTGAACAGGCCTGACGAAGAAATCCAGGGTTGGGATGTTTTCAAGCATTTTCCAACAAGAATAAAAACTGGCTCGAAAGCAGACACGAAATTTTTCGATCGTGCCGCTCAAGTGACGAAATTCGTATCGTACTTCGTCCTCTTCGCGGTTATGCTGGTATGTGGAATTATTGCCAAAGCGACGATAATACTCGCCGTGTCGCAAATCGATGACAAAGGTCCCGTGGATTATTGCGATTACAATGATATAGGTAAGAGTGTAAATGTTCCGTTGAATATGACCTATACAAAGTGCCTTGGTTTCTCATTTCGAATCGTTGTTTGTTTCAGCGAAAGAACCGACGCACAGGAAGGTATCGGCGACGGTATCACCCCAGTATCACCTCGGTTGGTACTGGTGCGTCATTGGAGCTTTCTCTTTTCCCGAAATTCTTGGCATCGTCAGAGCGACTCATCACTGGCTTTTCAAAAAGCGAAATATACCCCGAAAAGTCGATCTCGCTGTTCAATTCACCATCGATACTCTACACGCTGTTGGATTGGCTCTTTTGTTTCTATTCGTCTTGCCCGAAATGAATTCGATTCAGGCAGTTGTTGTCAGTAGTTGCACGTGCTTTGTGCCTGGACTACTAGGTAGGCTGAAAAAAACAAACAAAGGGAATTACGTAAGATCCTTTCCGAAACGTCGATCCTCTGCGGATTCTTGACCTAAAATCACGAATTTCTTCATTTTCGTATTTGTGCTGATACACGTATCACTATTATGCATTTGTTAGATCGTTTGATAAGTTCTCGTTGTTATTTTTCGTCAAAATATCAAGAAACGTTCCGAAACCGTTCTGTGATCCTAATGATATTGCAAGTTCGCTTAGAGCCTGATATGAATCTCGAATTCTTCGTCTTCAAATTTGTTTGGCGCGCTAGAACATTTTGACCTAACTAAAAAAAAGTTTCGCCGCGTTCTTTTTATTGCGAAAAAAAGGTTTATTAACAATTCGATAAAATTACGTACCCTGAGTTTCAATTATCACGTTGGTCTGCGCACGCGCCGTTCCGGCCATCACCATCTATTGGAAAGCAGCGAAAACTTATTCAACGTCCCAAATGTCTTAATATATCAAAGATAGATTAAAGTCGTCCATGAACCCACATTTGGGCTGAAAATCTTGGGGGTACGAAACAAGAATTCGAGTAATCAGGCTTTTGTTATATATGAACTCGCGCAGCGAGGGAGAATAGGATTTTGAGTTTTGTTCTTTGGGAATCGCAAAGGAATCGAGAAAAATAGACGTTCTCGTAATTGAAGCGTTGCTACAGAATACGTAATTAAAGTATTGCTACGGAATCAAATTTCCCTGCGGTCTCGATATCAATGCATTCTATAACCTAGTGATAACAAGTTACGACTCCAATATTCCATCTTCATCTCATTGATACCCGATTTGTTCCAACAGGTATATTCTCGCGAAATTTGCGACAGCATTCTCAGGGCAAAGCGTTAGCCCTGCTTATCGGGGATATTGTCGCATTCGCGTTTCAATTTTGCGGCGCATTCGTCTGGTTGTACCCGGATAGCAGAGTGCCTCTGACGATCCAAGCTAGGTCGATTCTTCCAGTCGCTCTGGTGCTGACATCTTGCCGGTGGTGGGGCAATTACGTCTCTGCGTACAGCAGTTTTGGTAAACCTTAAAATTACGACGAATTCCTATTAAGCGATTATTTTTCATCAGTTTACCAATTTATTGGGCATTGCTATCCGCTTTCGAATGGAAAAGGTTGGTAGCGAATAATTCTGATGGGGCTGAGGTCTTCTATGATAGAGAAGAAGCTTACAAGAATTCCTACAGGCATCATCACGGGGGATGAATAATGAACGCGATCCGCAATGTACAGGTTTCATCAGATTCCTGTTCCGGGTTAAAAAAAGATTGGAAATCGGCAAAGGCCTGGCTCACGGATTCTCAGCCGTTTGGAGAATAGTCGTTTTTTTGGCTACCTCAGTTCTGATAGCCTATAGTAAGGGTATCGAACCGAGAAGTTTTTTCGATTCGAATATCTTAATCGGGAAATACAACGTTTCACTCTACGATGGGTTACGCGTCGCGTCAACATCGAAAATGGCGTCACGGATTATCGACGATGTATCAGCAAGTGGCAATTTAGGATACTTCACTGTTGATTCGTATCTCTTGCCACTAGTGGTCCTCGTTGTACACCTTGCATCCGCCTTCCTCACATATTCGTCAGGTACGACCTCTTGCACCGCTCGGTATACGCCAGGTCATCGTAAAACAATTTTTAATGCTCCTTCAATGTTATCAGGAATATTCGCCTACAAAACGATGATGCAGGATTACGGGTTCGCCTTACCGGTTACTCTGACCGTACCGGCGACTGTGGGCGCGGTAATTCTCGCTACCGCCTCGCGCAATGCGGACACTTGTTTCTTTCACCGTATAATACCCGACTACGTGTTCTTCGCTGAGCCCGAAAATTTCGGTACCTTGCTAGATTTTTTTTGCCAATGGTATCCCTGGATTTGGTTGGTCACTTTACTGTCACAAGCCTGGATCACCATGCACATTTGGCTACCACACTCCGAAAGACTCGCCGCCACTGAACACATATTCCTAACGCCGACTTACGATTCGCTTATCATCGCCCAATCGATCGTACTGAACAGACAAGTGGACGAAATTCCTGGTGACTGCCACGTCCCGGAGGTTCGTATGTCTTCAATTATTTCATAGTTCACCGTGATAAGTTTAACGTCACGTCGTGTGAATACTTTCATCGAGAAAGTGACTCTGATGCTATTTGGCGAGTTACTTATCGAGCGATCGATTGTCGCTCGCACTCGTCAACACTTATCGGGAAGCTGATTTTCAATATTGTGCGTTTTTTAAAACTAGATATCCTAAACGACAAAAATCCGCTTTGCGCGAATCTAACAGTCCTGATGGAGAAAGCTAAGATTCTAGATAGAACATGGACGAGGTTGACCTTGATGTAAATCAAAGGTTTGCTGTATAGGATTTTTCCATTCCTTTGTTCTAAATCTAAAATTTACATTTAAACTTATGTCACAGATATATGAAATCCAAATTCCAGACTTAATTCAAAAATAGAATAAACAGAGCAGTCTAAGATTTCGGACAGGAATCAGAGATTTGTGTTAGAGGTCAGAGATTCTAGTTTAGAATCAAGATTCTAATTCAGTATTAAGCAATTCGAGCTAGGCATCGAACTTTTCTGATCTACGAATCCAAGATTGTAGTTAAGCTTCACAGAAACTAATTAGAAATTTAAAAAAATAGCTTGCGAAATTGAAAATACTGATTAAGAATTCAAGAATGACCGATTTGAATCTAGAGAACAATTTCAGAAATAAGCATCCAAGATTCCAGGTATGATAATCCAAGGAGTACAATGCTAGAGTCCTACGAGTTGACCAACTCACTTACCTAATCAACATATTAGATAAATAGGCATCCACGATTGCATAGATCGTAATACCTTGGTCCTGCAGACGAAAAATCAAAGTTCCGGCTGTCCCAAAGTGAAATACTGAACAAATTTCAGACACTGGGTATAGCGGAAGAATCCGGGAATGCGATTTATTCCAACTGTTCATCAAAGAGTGGACTGTCGGAGCTCGAGTTGAGCGACCGCGTAACGAGAATAATAGTTTGTGCAACAATGTGGCACGAGACGGAAGACGAGATGACAGAGTTTGTGGGTAGTATCCTACGTCTCGACATGGACCAAGGCTCAAAACGTTTCACCCAAGGATACTACAATCTCCGTATGCAAGATTACTACGAGCTCGAGAGTGAGTCGAGTCCCTATCATTTCTTTTTCTCACTTTAACCTGCTTTACACCCGGAGAAAAAAAAAACATCGCATTGTCGTTCAAAGCTCACGTTTTCTTCGACGACGCGTTTCGTTGCATGCACGCCTGCGAGGGTAGATGCGAACACAACGAGAACGAGACCCAGGTGAATGATTATGTGATGACGCTCGTCAGCACGATGCAAAAGTCCGTTGAGAGACTAAATATATTTGCGAGGCCACCGACAAAGTATCCAACACCTTATGGCGGTCGTCTCGAATGGAATTTACCTGGACAAACACGAATGATCGTCCATTTGAAGGACAAGAACAAGATAAGACACAGAAAACGCTGGAGTCAGGTAAATCATGGTCATCGAGGCCCTTGATTCGTAATAACGTAACCTGGCCCGGGCCTACAACCATTTTTGATTCAGGTAATGTACATGTATTACCTTCTGGGACACTTGCTAATGGATACAGCCATCAGTCAGGATAGAAAAGAGGTTATTGCTGAAAACACGTATCTACTGACGCTGGATGGCGACATCGACTTCCGCCCTTCGGCTGTCAAAGTACTGGTCGATCTCATGAAGAGGAACAGAGATCTAGGGGCTGCGTGTGGCCGCATCCATCCCATTGGAACTGGTAAAGTCTCAAAGACCCAATACCACCATCTTACGTACAGGTCTGGTCACCGAAGTGGCGAGGTTAGGACACCTCGATTAAATTGTTTTTCTTCGGCTTATACCTCCATGTTTGGCCGTAGCTCTTTACTATCCGAATCTAGAAGTCCAGTAGTATATTATAGACAAATGTCCCTTTGTCAATCTCACCCGCGAACTGTCGCCCTGATTCTACTTCCGTACTTGTACGTATATATTTATTATAATCGCGAATTTACGGCGCGCAACAAAAGGTTTTTACCATTAATATGGGCGAAGAAATATGTCATCAATTGCAATCGAAACTTAGATTTCTGAAATTTAAGCGAGGCCGACAAAGATAAATGATTTTAGAAGATTAAAATTCCACCTTAGCTTTTGGTAAAGAAAATTAGTGTTCCACTTCAGCATTCGGTACACGAAATACCGATCGTTGTTTCTTCGTTTTGCTAATCTTTCCACGATTCGGTTTCTCGTGCCATTTCGTTTGTTAAATTTAATAAGTGGTCACGATAAATACACGCGACATTTTCCTGTAGCTCTTGCCAATTTCTGGAGTTTTCAGGTTATGTTCATTTGAGAATCCGGTAACAGCGACGTGTTCTGGCCATGTTCACAACTAGATTTTTCCGCAAGCGATCATACTCGCCGCAATGTAATTGTGGGTAGTTTTCAGCCATGCATGAAAGACAATGACCTAACGCCGCCATGATAATTTAGCTTCGCTGTGAGACCTGTTTGAAAGACCGTCGTCCATAAACAGAATCATTCAACGACGATCCAACATATCCAATTAATTTCAATTGGATGCGGGCACTTTTACTCGCTATCCGAAAGGTCCGATGGTCTGGTTCCAAAAGTTCGAGTACGCGATCGGACATTGGCTGCAAAAATCGACCGAGCACACGATCGGCAGTGTGCTTTGCAGTCCTGGCGCTTTTTCCCTTTTCCGAGCGAAAGCGCTCATGGAGCACAACGTAATGAGAAAATACGCGACCCAATCGACCGAGGCGATGCACTACGTCCAGTACGATCAAGGCGAGGACCGGTGGCTATGCACTTTGATCCTTCAAGTCGGGTATCGCGTGAGTATCGTCCAGGGTACTGGCGCTTTCCGATATTTTTCTATCCGTAATATCGGCGAGCTTTAGTGTCCTACAAAATATTGTAAGAACAATAACTAGCGTCACGTAGAGACGAGAGATAGAACTACGAAGTGCGCCAAAACGCACAACTCTTTGATACATTGTAATAGATCAGTATCTAACGATAACTTCCCAATATTGATGCACCGTCAACTCGCAGGTGGAATATTCCGCCGCGAGTGATTCTTACACCCACGCGCCCGAGACTTTCAACGAGTTTTACAATCAACGGAGACGCTGGATACCCTCGACAATAGCGAATATATTTGATTTGCTTGGCACGTCGCAGGAGACGAGGAGAGTCAACAACGACATCTCTTGGCTTTACATCGTGTATCAGTGGGTTTTGATGGGTACGTTTTTTTTATGGATGACTAAACGCTGTTTAGTAGGTCGATTAACGATAAAAAGAAGACAATTCAGAATTCAATCGTTTCACCACGAGATTTCAAAGAAAATACAATATTTGTAGAAACACGAGGGAAACCAAAGTGAATCTCACTGAACGTAATGTTCTTTAAATGTTATATTGCAATGTTCCCTCTAGCGGGAGAAACAGGTGGTAAGCCTTCCGATTAATAAATCCCTATGGAATCCATTTTTGCCCTTTCCTGATCATCCAGGCAGTACCGTACTCGGACCAGGAACCATTTTTCTCATGCTGGTCGGAGCTTTCGTTGCGGCCTTCCGAATCGGCAATTGGATAAGTTTGGGTTACAATTTAATACCGATCGTAATTTTCATCGCCGTGTGTGTCGCCTGCAGTGCTCGAATACAGGTAGGCCAAACGTGTACTTCTCGTTAGTACATTCTTCTGTAATGAAGTCACATTTTGAAAAGGGATCGTAAGAATCAAGGATTTTGTTGGTTAATTGATCAGATCGTTTCGTATCGTCGAATAATTGAATTTCGTAGCTGATCGTCGCAAGCGTGATCTCGGCGTTATACGGGCTCGTGATGATCATTGTCCTGGTTGGCATAATGCTGCAAATAGCGGAAGACGGATGGGTGGCGCCCAGCACCATTCTCTTCTTCGTCGTCGCCGGTCAGCTGATAATCGCGGCTCTTTTACATCCGCAAGAGTGGGGTTGCCTTTGTTGCGGAATCATCTACTACGTTACTGTGCCTTCCATGTATATGTTGCTCATCATATTCGCCCTCTTCAACGTCAACAATGTCACTTGGGGTACCAGGGACTCCAAAGCCCCTGGTGTGGTAAGTTCTTATTACTTCTTATTTCTATTCCTATTTTTATTGTAACATCCAGCAGGAAAGCCACTCCCGCGTTTCTCTTTTTTAACCGGAAATTACGAAAAATCGAAATATCTTTATAGAGATTGATTTCAAGAATGATGAATATTTTGTCTCCACTCTATAAAAAGCTTTATAATCGAGTTAAGACGTTAAAGATCGAAAAGACATCGAACCGTTGAATCAAATCGGACGAAAGAATCTGCCGAACGTTATCGGAAACGTTCATAAGCGAGCCAAGGATATCTATAAGAGAATACAAAATTTCTTCAACCAATGTGTACAGCAAGGAAGTGGAAAAACGGAAAATCAGGCACGCAACGAAAAAGCGACTATCGGAGATCGGTTTCGCAACGCGAGCGGCAAAAGTCGCGGGGCCATCGAATTTTCGCTCGCAGGTTTGTTCAAGTGCATGCTGTGTACGCAAGACGACGATTCGTCCGAGGACGCTAACGGGAAGATCGACGCTATATCCGAATCATTGGATCGAATAAGCACGCGACTGGAAACAATCGAGAGGTCAGTCGCAAATATCATACGTGTTTCCCAGAGCATTGGTACTTCTTATTCAATTTGAGTTATAAAATGCGTTTTGTTCGCATTTCTTTACTTCCACCGCTCGCCTGCTCGTGGCGCTAGTTATTCTCTTAGAATACCCTTATTGCACCGGCGCGAACTAGCGCTACAGGCGGCAGAGTAGGACGCTAAAATAAGCGGCCATTTCGCGTACCAAGAATTTCCCGAATTGCCGTTTCGAGTTGTGTTCCTTCACATTTATGATACAGAAACCTAACCTGTACTCAGGTTAGATTTGCTAATTTATTAGATTATTTAAATTTCGTCGATTTATCAGAAATTCGGACAGAAACGACGCGCCCTTGAACTGTCGGGGCGACGTATTCGTATCCAACCGAAGCGGCGAAACTCCTAGACCGATAATCGGTCGCAATGTCACGACGACGGACTCCGAACTGTACACGGACGATTACACGGACGGGCAGGGGGACACGGCGAGCGAATCCGACATATACGACGACGGGTCGACTTTTGGATCCTCCAACTTTCTTATCAGTCCCTATTGGCTGCAGGACGAGAGATTGCGGAAGGGAGGGGTTGAGTTTTTGTCACGTGAGGAGGAATACTTCTGGGAAAGCCTTATCGAGAAGTATTTACAACCCATCGAGGAGGACAAAAAGAAACTAGTAAATTAACAAAGCCGTTTTCCGTCTGTCCGATAAGAGCGTGAACGCCGAAATCCACTAAACCTTCGTCTGTGATCACGACGACATCTTACGCTTTGTGTACGAAGCATTTTGGTAGAAGGACATGTAGAAAATCGACGTAACCTCACAAATTTTTGGTGCTTTTATTTTACGATAAAATTGTGTCGTCCTTGAGAAATCGTGGTTTCAAAATTTCGACCATCTTTCTTGCACCTGTGTGTCACGTGGCACACTTTCCCTACGTGTTCTCAATGGTTTCCAGTAAAATATGTATCTGTACACGCTTTTGTCAAACAGTCTATAGTTCCCTTTGTAATCGAAATTTGTTTAGCCTGATAAGATAATTCTTACTAACGAAACTTCGCTTTCTAGGCAAAAATAGCAGAAGCCCTTAAGGACTTACGCAACGAGTACGTTTTTAAGTTTTTCATGCTGAACGCGCTTTTCGTACTCATCATTTTTCTCATGCAACTCAACAAGGATGTGCTTCACCTGGAATGGCCTCTGGGCCAAACCTATAATATCACGTACGTCAGTGACCGACAGGAGGTATGTTAGGACCACTGAATTTTTTACAAAACCAGTATATTATTATTTGATTTTTTTCAGGTTAACTTCATTATTATTTTCGAAGTGAACTTTTAAAATATATTTTTTTAAATCTTTTGTGTATTTCTTGAATCCTTAATCTTATTTAGTAAATTCGTTTTCGATCGAATTCTCAAATGATTAATTCACTTTCGCAAAAAAATATACAAACTTAATTACCTGAATTCAAAAGTAACAATGAATAATAAATTCCACCGTGACGACTGAAGTTATGCAAAGTTTAACGTAAAAGTTCCGAATAAAAGCTAAGTAGTCATCCATCCGAGTAAGAGCGCGATGCACGGATGATCGATTCAACAGTCCGCATTTCATGATACTAAATATCGGATAAGCGAGAAAAAAATTTGAGCGATTCCAATGATCGTGTTAAATTTTTGCAGGTGCTGATAGCCAAGAATTACTTGAAGCTCGAGCCGATCGGCTGCGTTTTCATCCTCGGCTTTGTCATAATTCTTGGGGTGCAATTCATAGCCATGTTGTTTCATCGCTTCAACACTTTTTCCCACATACTTGCTAATACCAGTATCGAATGGCCATGGTGCAAAAAAGTGTGTAAAAAAGCATCTTTAAAAAAAACACATCGCCTTTACCATGAAACTTTATTTACTAATTGTTGATTTTCACCATAAAGCCCACTGACCCGAACAACGAAGCGGATTTAGAAAAGCACGCGGAGGATATCGTTGACGGATTACACAAAGTGATCGAGAACAACGCGGGATCATCCGTAGCGCGAAGAAACAGCACGATCGCACCAGGGAAACGTAAAACTGTCCGGGACTTGATTGATTCCCAGGACAGGCGGGTCAGATTACCGACGAGTCTCGATAACCTATTCCGCAGAAATTTGAACGATTCTCGCTCAGGTAAAAGCTCAAAAGACGTATTATCCCTGTTCATCGTCTCTTCACGTTTACCCCGCGTTAATTTGCCTTTTCATATTGTCAGAAATGAACTTTTCTGCAATTTTTTAAACTCCAAACTGAGCGATAGAGCAATATCGTTCTATATATATCGAGTACAATTAAAGTATCGAAACTGTCGAATATATCGATGTTTCGAAGATCGATTATGTACATCGATCAAAATGTGTCAAAAGTCGATCGAGACAACGAAAATTTTGCTTACCACATATGAGAGAAGATTGGTCGACACGTGTTCCCATTTGTGACAAGCTGACCTGTCGTTGCAAATTTCAGAAATTTCGCGATTCATGTCGACGCGACTACCACCAGGTGTAGTAGAGGCTTTCGAGCGGCGGCATTCGTCAATGGTTGCCAGTCAAAGACCCACGCAAGGCTGTAATAATGTCAATGGCTATCGCGGGGTGAACAATGTCGCTGGAACAAAACTCGGCGAGAATTCAATCGCTGGCGAAGACAGCTACAACTATGACAACAAGGCTTTCGTGCCGGACTCCTATGACGAGAATCCTACCGATAGCGAAGCTACTCTATCGCATCGTACGAGTCAGATGTCGTTTCAGAGCGATGATCAATGAGGACATCTTTGGCCACCCAAAGCTAGCTCGCATAATCGTAATCTATGCCACACCAATTTTGTATAGTTTTCAAACTGCAGTGGGTGTGCATGAATCGCGATAAATTAGCACGAGTTAAAGTTCCTAACTCTAATTTACTAGAAATATAGATGAATATCTAGTGATTTATAAATGGGGACTAGAATTTGGGCCGAGATCTCTAGCTCTCAACGGGAAGTTACTTAAAATATCTCCATACTTCTTTTTTAACTTTCCTAGCCACCTAGCTTTAGTAACCTTTAATTATAACATTAGTGACCAGTTTTCTATCATACCCCCATTTACACTGCTTTTTAAGTACATTGTAGCTACTTTCAGTTTGTCCTTTTCTGTTTACAACTAATTACATATTTTTAAGTAAATTTTAGTTACGCTATTTTAGAATGTTCTTTAATGAAGATTGCACAGTTAAATAAAGCTGTCCAATTTTCGTTACCCAGTTTTAGTCACTTTTAGCTACTGAGGCTCTAGTAAGTTCTGATTACCTGATCCTAGCACATCTAGTCGATTCACTTTTATTTTGTAGTAACTTCCAGCTGATCTGCCATGAAGACCCTCGGTGACCACACATTGTACTGTAAGAAAATCTGTACTTGGATCGGATTGAATAATAGACTGTTAAATAAATAGATTTGTTGAATGAACAGCTCTCACAGTGTAAACAATGATTTTACATATTTTTCATATGGGAAATAAAATTTTCGTATCGATAGTTCGGACTGCTTGATTTATAATTATTTTCCATTACAAAATGCTGAACGGTACATTTTGAAGCACCGAGTACCTATCTTTTCTGTCTGTGAGAGAGACAGCGGGAGAAACCTCTCGGTTTCAGCACGCATATATTTCACAGAGGAACTGATCCCCAGATCAGTGGTTGTAGCAGAAGATCGTAGCGACTCTAGCGGCCGTTACGGATATTACACGACCTTTCAGACATCCCGTCAAATCTGACGATGTTTCCAATCTCCATTCCACAGGATCGTGGTTGTGTTTCTATCGGAATCCGACATAACCTAAATTGCCGAAGACTTTATAAATTGTGCGCATACCCCGTACATGGACAATTATTAATAACCATTTTAATTCGCCGTCAAAGAAAGACGAAAAAGTCTGTAAATAACGCAACGAACCAAAAATCGACATGACACCACCGATGGAGAGAATTCAAATTCTGGAAACTATAGAGAAGGACATTATCGTTTGTTTACAAAGCGCAGGTAGGTTAGATTCCATGTTTACGATTTGACGCTTGTTTACGACGTACGCTTTTTCATATATATGTCCATTCGCGACAAAAAACTCACAAATGTTTTTTTATTGCGTAAAAATAATTCGCAACTCGAAATTCGGGAAAGGAGTGTAACAGTTGTAGTAAATTACTTGATTGAATTAAACATTGTTTGCTTATTATTTAATTAAATCAAATTCATTTAGTCCATCAAATTAATCACTTTTATTAATGAAATAAATGAATGAATTACATAATATTTTTAAGCATTATCGACGTCGCGGTAAAAGTTCGCGTTTTTATTTTTCTTTATTCTCAAACTTTATCTGGCTCTGGTAAATTCTCATATTGACACATTTATCGAAGGTCAAGCACTGATGGAGCTGAGCAAAGAAAAATCCAGTCTGAAACAAGCAGAGGGTCAGACGCATCAATTTTTGAAGACGCTCAGCCACGTCGAGTCTAAATTGAGCGAACAGATCAATTATCTGACTCAAGTCTCTACAGGTTAGTTATTGAAGTCGCTAATTTCACTTTTCCACTTCAGACTGATTTGTTTGGGTATTCTATGAGGAATTTAGTAAAATTACGAAACGAGTGTTTTGAGAAGTGAATAAAGTATTTTTATTTGTATTTTATTTATTATTATTATTACAATTAAAACAAAAATAATTTTGAAAACGTCTATTTATTGGAAAAAAGTGTATTTTATAATCTTGTATTATAAATTTTGACAATAAACATATCGCAATGAAAAATTATAGGACAACCACACGAGGGCTCTGGATATGCGAGTCAAAAAGTCCTTCAAATGGCGTGGCACAGGCTGGAGCACGCACGCAGCAGAGTGAACGAATTGGAACGTTTAAAGAACAAGCACCTCTATGGGCACTCGAGTATAAGATCAAGCCAGGCGGTGCAGCCTCCGCCAACATCTGGTTCTGCTGCAGCGATGCAAATAGCCCAGCCGAATATAAGTTCCTAGCCCTGAATAATTGGGGTGCGCAGCCAAGAATTCCGCACTCGAAAGTCCCTTTTAAGAAATACGCTCGATACGATTTATATTTATTGTCATTTTATTGGATGGAATATAAAAAAAAGAAAAGTACTTTTTTCATCTTTTAAACATTTTTTCATTTACCAACCTTCCAGCATTTTCTTTATCATTCCTAATAATAATAATACCATCAATTCTAACGATTAACAATAACAATAGTCCTCAACTTTGCATATAACTTTCGGCACGTTTAAAGCGGACGGGAAACGTCCGCTAAACACATTTGCTTTTCTCGTCTTCCTTATTAGCCTTTTGAAAAACGTACTCGATAGTTGAAAGGCAAATGCTACAAAAAAAAAGTCAGCAGTAATGAAAACTTATGGACAAGCGGAAAAGCTGTGAGCTAAGAAAATTTTTTATTGGAAATATATGAAGCGTTGATGATCGAGGGAAACAAAAATTGGAAATTGGTCCCCCGTTGTCGAAGATCTGATGAATTGTCCGAAAAATAGTGTTTTATTTGTTTATACGTGTCTTCGTTAAGGAACGAGAGCGGCATCCGGGCTGGTGAAGTTACGTTTTACAAGAGCAGCCAGCAATTGACGCGATCGTCGCTCCTCGTCCAGTTGGCTCGTGATCTGCGACATTTTAGTCTGCAAATCGGCGATGTTTACCTTCAGGGTCTCAACAGTCTCCGACAGGCTCCTGCATTGGAAAGACGAAAACGATTCCTCTGATTCTTCTCTTCAATCTGATTTCTAGATCTTTTTTTTCACTAGGCTTCCATAGACTAGTTTTAGAAATTTTTGACGGACTTTACGTTTAATATTTTGAGAGATTCCCAAAAAAGATTTTTGGCGATGGGCCACGCGATATCAATTTTTAAAAGTTGCTACATTCAGAAAACTCTTTAACGCACCTCAAAAATGTAACAAAAATTTGCATCCCTCCAAAATTGCAGCGGTAAATATATTATTTAGAAATATGCGACCTTTCGGCCTACATTGCTAGGACCCCTAAAGTTATATGAAGAAGTCGCTTTCTGTAATTATACGAATGACTAGGGAAGCCTACTCTTTTTTTGACTTCAGAATTAGTTTCGGAGGCTTGGCTACTGTTGCAATTGAGTTTTATTGATGATTGTTTCGGCATGATAGGTGACCGAGTACGTACCTGTCGTCGCCCGAATCCCAATGATCGACTCTACTATTCATTACGGATAAGCTATCATCACGCGTTATATAAGTCGTCTCGTTATCCAACAGAGCTGAAAATTCATATGCCCTCGTTATTTCGTCATTCCCAAAGAAAGCGGACCTTCACCGTTATTAAATTTTTTTCTTTTCGATCCCGACATTTTCTCTACTTTCGACCGAAGATTCGTCATTTTCTATCGTTCGTTATCTTTACTTTCGTTGCTCTCGTGGGCCGTTGCAGTCGTTCTTTCTTTTCGTGCGAAATGTAATTATCCGTTTTGAATGAGTAAAGGAACGGATCAGCTAATTCTGAAGTCATGGAAAGATTTCTACGATTTGACATTTCTCATGCAGAAAAACGATTGCACAAGATTGCAAAAACAAAATGAAAAATTAACAAAAGAAAAATACACACATAAAACAAAAACGAATTATTCTCGTGCGTCACGAAGAGAAAAAAATCTCGGTTCCATTTCAGTCACATGCCTCGGGCATAATTTATGAAAAGAAATGTCGTAATATCGAAGATTAGTTGAACTTAAAAATAGAAATTATCGGAGAATGAAAACATGCATCGAAAAAAATTATTTTTAGGAAAATGTCAATTATCTCGGAAGTTAACAAAAATCATGTCACTCAATTTTTCTCCAAAGTGCAAATTAGTGGTTCTCACTTTTACCACCGGAAGCGTTGCTAAATTGGAGTGAAACGATGAAAAGCGAATAATTGTCCAGGACAATGGTGCAGATTTTTCGAAATAAACAATATTTTGCCAATAAGAAGGATGTGTAACAGATCAACATAACATCACAAATTTACAAAAATGTTTGTATTTCACAATGAAAATGTTGGATCCTTGAGAAACCGCGATTCAAAAATATTCACTCACTTCCTCACTCAGGTGTCACGTGATTCACCTTTTAAATGTTCTTAAAAAAGATAAGAGTAAAAAATCATTAATTTTTCCTTCTACTGATCCTATGACAGAAATGACAATTATTTGCGACATAAGAAATTCTCTACGTGATATCCTTTAGCTGATAGATGAGAAACTATGTATCTGCTTCACTATTTATGACACTCCCCACCACTCAAAAATACCGGAATTTCCATACCAGTAAGCGAAACCATGCTTAGGATCAAAGAAAAAAAAAATACATAATTGAGTGCACGGGCGATCGAGTGTTTGGTGATTTTAAAAAGAAACTCATTTTCTTCCACTCCAAAACACCATAAACGCGGTGAAAAAACAACTAGAATTTAAAGGAAAATACGTCTTACCAGAATGCACTGTAAACCTGGCATTAACCGTCAAGCAGTAACCCTCGATGACCTTCAATATTATTGCGTCATCCTCGAACTGCCGTTCGTCTGCGGCCACGCAAGAGATTCAATACATTTTTTTAAGACCGTAATATTTTGTACAAAAACATAAATAAACGTAAATGCTTAAAATTCGCGAATAAAAAAATTATTCGTAACAAAAATAAATCCTAATAAAAAAAAATAAATTTTTAGTGAAAAAAATGAATAAATTGCAGATAACCAAAAATAGATTGTGGAATTTGCATAAATCAAATTTTCACAATGACCTAAAGAGCGAGAGAGAAATGTACTGACTGAGTGTACGTGGCGTTCGTGCGGATTCTGCGTTGTCACTTTTTCCATAAATCTTGAGCGAGTACAGAGGCGGCGCCGGTCGCAACGAAGCTAAACTCCACGGGATTTTAATCCCTGGTGACGAACAATGTTCCGCTCCCGACGATTGGCCCTTTCCGTTCGACTGATTGCTCGTCTGCGCGGTAGAAACATTTTTCAAAAAGATCAAAAGATAAAGGAGCGCACTCGACGAATTAGATTGGGTGACCGTTTCGGGAGAATCGGTTTGGGCACGCGATACCTGGTGGTCAAATGGGACGTTACGGACATTTCAAAATTCGGCCAATTATCGATTGGCTCTAAGTCCAACACGAGCGGCGCCTTGCGTTCATATTATTGTCGACTTTGTAAAAGTTATTTATTTGATTTTCATTATTCAACATTTCGCCACCAGGCGTCGCTACGGATTTCTTTCTCGGTAAGAAACTTAATTTCTTTTGGGGAAAAATTTTCTTTTTCTCCGATCGTCCTGTATAATCGGGACGGGGGAACGGACTGGGCATTTGAGGTTAGTACGAAAAATGTCACAGCAAAAGCATACTTCTCACAACATGGCTGTGGATCGTAGTAAAGCGTAGTTGAAGAAAATTCACGATTGTCAAATTAACAAATATAAATAAATAAAAAACAAATCAGTAAGATATAATTAGTAGCGAAACTGTTACTCGGTGAACTCTCGTCGAATACAAATCAAGTACACAGGATGTCCCGTTACGAAGAATATCCTGACGTTTGCCTTTTTCTCGGGTCACCTCGGAAAAACGGGACACCCTGTAGTATTCAGGGTGTATTCGAGTTGGGACAGCGCAATATCTCGA
Source organism: Ophioninae sp. A BG-2022a (assembly GCA_030523105.1). NCBI lineage: Eukaryota > Metazoa > Arthropoda > Insecta > Hymenoptera > Ichneumonidae > Ophioninae sp. A BG-2022a. The sequence goes on from JAPYZI010000008.1 coordinate 71,082, forward strand.
GCGCGATGCACGCTAGGAAAAAACGTTTCGAACTAATTTTTCACAGTTTTATCCAATGTAAATTATGACCTTGACCATGTATCATTCTCAAGCAACTTTGAAGGTAATTTCAAAGTTAACTTTGGTTTTTCAATGGGAGTAGAAATGTTGTTATTCCGGAGTCATTTTCTACTTAATAAAATAGATACATTTTGTTTGAATCCTGTCTCTCTTCGACTTTAACTTTCCATGATATTTTATGATACCATCTTTGCTGACCATTCAATATAACGTTGAAAATTGAAATCAAACAGGAAAAAGTTTGGGACAAAAAGTGCCATGTTTTGCGGAAGAAAAAAATTTCGAAATAAAAAACATTTGAAGTTAACCTGGAAAAAACCTTGAAAATTATCGTTAAACGAAAAAGCATCAGGCCCATAATTTTCATTGTTTAAAACAAGAAAACATCTTTACTACATTTTTTTCTAGAGTGCATCCCGGTAGCAATATCGCCGCGCGAACTCGCCCACCCTGTACATAGAAAAAAAAGTGAAAAAAATCGTAAAGAAAAACCAGCCATGCCATGGGGAGCTTGCCTTGTTCCGTGATCGTAGATATTCCCGGAATATCTTTCTTGAGCCACCAGTGTGCGTACAAGCCGGAAGTGTAAATTTTTTCTTGTTTCGTAGGAGAATCCGCGTCGTTCTCTTTCATCTCGCCCTTTGCGTATCTACCGGGTCGCGTTGGATTGTTTTTACTCTCCGCCATCAACGGCACAGTATTTCGTTTGTCTGGAGTTCCATGGTCGAGTAATCGTCGGTCCGTTTTATTTTCAGTGATTTCCGGTTGATTGGAAGTTCCGCATGCCGAAAGTGTCGAAAAATCGGTATCGAGTAAATTCATGGGGCTCGTTCTCGGTGTCGAGCCAAACGGTGAGCTGCATATGCATTGGTGCTCGTAATTGTCGCTTTCGGTGTCGCTGGTGAAAAAACCACCATTTTGTCTGTCCTCGCCGAGCCTTTGACGATATCGATAGCAGGCGGAATTGAGATCCGCGGAATTCATGCGACAACTCTCGGCCATGCCGGAGTCGAGGGAATGTTGGCTGGTAGCCGGAAACGGAAGTAGATCGCAACTTCCAGTTTCTTTGATAGGTTGGTCCTCATCGATGGCGACGAGATTGGTGACGGTGCGACATGATCGCCAGGATTCGAGGGCTTCGCTCCAGTGTTCAAAATCGTCGCTCTCGTCTCTCTTACTTCCAGTCGCGTGACCTGGAAGGCTTCTTGAAGCTGGAAGAGCCTCGTCTTCGCAGTTTCCTTCTCCCGGAAGCGACGAGTGAGTCTCATCCCGGTCCCACGCGTATCTCACGTCCAGCATAATCGTCGACTTCATGATCGAGCGTTTTTCCCTCACTTCCGGTATCGCGAGAATCATCTCGTCCGTCTCATCGCTCGTCGTATCGTTGCTCGATCTTCTCCTCGGACAGATCGCGTACGTCGTTATCTCGTTGCGCTTGCGCTTCCTGACTGCGCTCAAATCCGGCTTGTACACGTACTGGAGATATAGCAGCCTCTTCACCAGCTCCGGGCTAATTATCTTTTTTCGTACTAGCCTCGCGTAGTAGCGGGACAAACGCCCGTAAACCGGGCCCCGATACGTCTCTAATAAACTCACGTGACACGGTATCTCTGCCGTTCTCGCTACCGAATTATCCTCCTGACTCAATAGCTCGATCCACTGCTGACGTTCGTCCCTGCTCGGACACGAGACCGCTATACTCTCGATCATTGGACCTGTCGAGACACCCGAATCGCGATCAATCACATCGTGTCAAAAACCTTGGTATTGAACTATTTTATTTTATGTTGAGTAACGATATTATTACTCATTCAATGTAATAATAATAATAATAATAATAGTCCGATATTATTAATTTTTTATATCATATGTTCTATATTAAATATTTTATATCAAACTAAATATTATCATATATGAAAACAATATTATCATCATTTTTCGGTCTTGCTCTTAAGGCTATCGTCCTTAATATTATTATTCATTACGACTTGTTATTAATTAACGAAAAAAATTACCCGATATTTCGAAAGCATTCCTCACGTCTTCCGTATCGGCAACGGCCATTACGTCGATACCGGTTAACGGTAATTTACCCTGAAAGTAATAAAAATGTTAATTTTTATTATTTACGACGCAATATTAATTTATAAATCAATTAACCTGTTATTATCAAAATTGTAATTATAGAATTATAAGTGTGAAAATATCAATTATTATTATAAATATGATAGTAATAGCAATAATGGCAGCAGCGATGAAATAACTGGAAATTCACCTCGTATACGAAGGAGCTCATTCTCGGACTGGTGCTGAGCACTAGAAGCGTCATCGGAAATAGAACAAAGTATCTGTCCCGTCTTTCGGTGCCAACAGCGAGTGTGACCGGACCAACGTGAAGAATATCCCCGAGGGTGTTGAGATCCTCGCCTTCCCAGCCTTTTATACCGCTCGTCAACACGTGCAGTGCCAGTTCTCTTTGTTTTCTCATCGCGGCGCAACGTTCCTAAGAAAAATAACGATTGTAATTTTCGCTATAAAAACAATGAAAAAAAAAGAATAAAATTGCTAACCGAAATTTCACGGTAAACGGAAACACTGCGCTGGGTGTCGCCTCGGTCAGGATGATTCTTCTCCGTGTGCCTCTCTAGTTCCTGGAGCATGGCGGAATACTTGTCCAGTCTTCGGAATGGTTTGCTCAGCCCGGTGGTCATCACCAATATCCCTGGTGTGACCGCCCCGCTACGCTCCATAAACTCGTTTAGCTCGTCCCTGCAACATTGTTTTTTTCTCCTCGTTTTAAACTGGTCGAATTTTCCACGGAACTCGGGATCACTCGCATCAACATTTTGCCAAAATAACCGGCACACCTGTATCGGTCTAGAATGCAAACTGCTTGGGGATGTCCAGCACAGTAAGCTGTATGAACAGCCTTGAGCCTTGGTGCCAGCATAAGAAAGAGATTACCGACTCTGGCATCTGGGCCTTGCGATACGGTTGCTTCCACACTGCTTAGCAGGCGCTGATGCGCCTCTAGTACATCGTAGATATTGCCGATCAACTGTTTGTATTCTTTCTTGCTGAGGCTGTGCGATTACACAATAGTCATAATAATAACAGTAATAAAGTAATTAAGGTTTTGAATCATTAATTAATTAATCAATATTATCTTTTTTGACATATGTATAAAGAGTAATAAATTAATTCGAAATAGAATAAAGTAAATATTTTGTAGTACATGGATCATTGAAAACTGATAATAACAATGATTTCTCTTTCTTGTAACAAGTGCTTTAGACTGGAACTTACATATTGGCGGACTCGAGAGGCTGAAGAAAGTTGGTTGCCAGGCCCTGCAATTCGGCGACATTTGCTTTTTCCGAATCGACGAGATCCTTGAGGACGATGTCTCGATTTATGCGCTGATCTTTGACAGGCGACTCCTGGCTCTTTTCAGGTGACGATTTGACAGAGGAACGGGTGTTATCTGCACGGAATAAAATTGCTGGATCTTTTCGTCAAGCAGGTCTTCTTAACGGAGAAATGTTGCTGAGTGGAATGTACCTGTGGGTTGATACTCTTTGACATAGTTTGATGGAAACCAAGCAGTCTTGTCATTTAGCGTACCCTCCCACCAGCCTCCGTCAACAGTCTGTGTTACCGTTATCACATCACCCTTTCTGAAACACAACTATGACGACAGACGGGGCTGCCGTGAATATTGCTGATACTTGCAGGATGGGCATAGCCGCATTGACATTGTCATTTACAGTTCTGACGAATTGACGTCACCAGTTACGGTAGATGTCATGATGAGAGGAAACTTTACAATGACAGCTAGTAAGATTTCAATATTGACGTAAAAATGAGAAATATTACAATAAAAATACCAAAAAGATGATAAAAAGCAAATCGGACATTTTCATACCATCTATCAATACCATCAACTTAACTTTTTTCCTTGTCTCCTGAAACTCAATTTTTCCAATATATTTTGAGGTTAAACCGCGAATCGATTTTATTCTAAGATTATTACCTCGTCGTTGTTTTTTCCCTTGAAAGAGAACAATGCTGTCACGATTTTCGGCGCATCGGATTTTGACATTTTGGACGAAGAAAGGGACCGATTACGTCGCCACGAGTCAGGGGTTCCGAGAAAAAAGGGTAATAAAAAAAACCCGAGGCGAAAAGAAATAGAGCAGGAAAGGGAGAAACAAAAAAACAGCCCAAATGCGATGAGTTCCCGATCTGTCACACGTCTACGCGCGTTTTCAAGGTTTCCTCTTGGCAGGTTTATAAATACACTCGCGTCGTCTCAATCGCCGAGACGAGTCGTGCACGCCTTTCTCATTCATCCGTGATTTAACGACCGCGCAACCTTCGAACGATATATCGCGAGGCCACCAATGGAAAGAAACGGAGCGATTCACGGCGCCTGCAATCCACGAAAGTTCACATTTTTTTTTCTTTTTCAATATTTATCGTTCGGTCCTTCTGATTTTTTTCAGAGCAGACGAATAAAAGGGGCGAGAAACAGAGAGAGCGATATTTGCAGGTTACTCGAAGAATGCACCGTGTGCACTGCTCTGTACATAGATGGGAAAAGCCGGGATGAGGCATGAAGTATAGAGATTCGTCGGTAGAGGGTCGCCAGTGGGCGTACCTATCGGACGCGGGCTTTTCAAATGATAATTGCTGCATCTTTGTTTGTACCAAATTAATAACAATTTTTTACTCATAAGAATGTATTTCCGATAAAACTTTCTTACTGATAATCATCTGTAACTGATAATAATCTTTTTACTGATAAATATCTGTTACCGATAACAATCTTTTTATTGATAATGGTTGACCTTCTATTACTATGTATTTTGGTATCGATTTATTACAGACCGCGATAATATTTTACGCGCTTAACGATTAACGAAACACTTCATATTTTCAAGTTAATTTCAATTGATGGTTGACGGACTGTGTTGAAAATTATTGTTATTAACTTCGTTGTCAATTAAAGCGATCCTTGCAATTTCCTAAAAAGAAAATGTGCAATGCTTTTAAATTTGGGACATTATTATCATAATTTTATAATTACATATTTATTAGTACATTTTGATTACCGCTTCAATTACCGCTTCGTACTCCTGTTCACACTGAACAATCAAAGGATCTTTCGAGTCCAAAAAGCGACTTTTTTCAGCGCCACCTTTCGGGTGTCCCTCGAGACCTTCCGAATCAGCTTCATGACGGATAGATTTCATCTTCAATCTTATCTCACGGTTTTTTGCCTCTATGACCTTTTCCCGGCGCGTTTCTCGATCCAAAAACTGTTTTGAATCGAAAAATGCGAGTAGCTCTTGAAATTTACCGTTTAGTGAGAATGGAAACGCAATTTACCGCTGTTAGTAGCAGCTTGTCATTTTTTTGATTAGTGGTGAGCGCTTCGGAAAACTCCAAGAGATAGGTAGTTCCATTTTTTCCCCCAACGGCGACGAGGCGCCCCTGTTCGTGGGGTCTCATAGAAGTCAACGCTTCATCGCATACCTAGATGAAAAGCGGAACGTCGTTTTACATCGAACTATGTATCATGATTCAAAAATAATAGTAAAACATAAATATGCAATAAAATAATTATGAAATCAAATTCATCAATTCGCGAAAAACGAAAACATTCTTCAGGGATGAACGTTTTGTTGGGTTTTCGGTTTAAGGCTAACGTTATATTTTACCTTGATGCTAAGAACGGGGGAATCCTGCTGAACAAGTAGATCCCAAACGTCGAGAGTACCATCAATCTTTGTCAGAAAAAAAACTGAATATCGAGTTGTACTCCACGCACCGCCAGTCAAAAGATCGCGGTGACCCCTGAACATTTTTATATTGTTTTCAGATACAAAAAATATGAATGCAAAGTGAATCTTAAAATGATTTTTCTTTCGAAATCTCCGGCGCTTTTAATAAAGCATCTAGATTATTATATATAACACGATATTATACTATACATAACTTCTTAAACTAGTCATTAAATGTTAGTATAAATCTTCGATTTCCTAGACGCTATACAATTCGAGTCATCACTCTACCGAATCGTAGATTATTCAAAAGATTTTAATTTTGCCCAATTATTCGGATATTGAAAACAGCGATGATGACATTTTCAAGAATTGATAAAAAAAACACATAAAGTGTGAACTTACGGAGTCCAAGCGATGGATGATTCGCGGCAATCTTCAGACCATAATCTGGCAGTCCAATCGCCAACCGTCAAAAAGTTCTTAACGAATATCGGATTCCTCTCGACGCTGATTACCGGTCCGCACTGCGCTTTGAACCTCATCGCCATTTTTTCACCAGGCGTTTTCCCTTTTCGATTCCCAGAAATAACGGTACCTGCAATTTAACTGTCAACTTGACAGCCGGATCTTTAGCTTATTAAAATTAGAAACAAATTCTAGATCTTCGAAGTTTCGTATCGCTGATTTGTAGGATTTTATTTGACGTTGGAGCTTTGCCATTTTTTGTCCAAATTTGTACGGTGTGCTGAAAATGTGAACTACCATTGTCGATTACCATTTTCGAGGCCACACATGAAGCGCGTACCGATCGAGGGCTCGAACTGCAACGCTGAAATTCCAGTCGCCCTATTGATGTCCTGTTCCTCGGGTTTGACCAAATCAATTACCAAATTGTCGGTCGGCGTCTGTATCTTTCTAGTGTCCCACCACTTCACCTACAACATGTAATAGCATCCACCATTGGCCCATTTTGCGTACCCTCGCGAGGAGCCATTTGATTGGCTGGAAAAAAACGAAAGAAAAAAAATACCTGTCCATCTCTAGATGCACTGAAAAACTCGGTTCCGGTCTTGCTATTGATCCAGAGTACTTTGTCGCACGGATCTCTGTGGCTTTCCTCGATCAGGCTCATTTCAATTGGTTCCGCGCCCCGCCTCACATCCCAGCACGCAACTTGTCCGGAAGTTAAGCCACTTACCAGTGTGTTGCTGTCTTTTGGACTGTACTCCATTGACAAAATGGGACATTGTGGTTTCAACGTTAGAAAAGGATTGTTTGGGTTTTCTGGAAAGAAAATCATTCCGAACGAGTAATCTGAGGCGTTGAGTAAGCCGCGCTGGTAACTTACCGACATCCCAGATATAGGAACATGGGCTGTAGTTTTTAGCTTTCTTGAAATCCGTATTGCAGTAACTCACTGCTAATCTGGATCCTTGGTCAGGTGACCACGAAATATGAGTGATGGGACGTTTGAGGGATGCCAAGTCCCGATAAACGTTTACGGTACGGGAAAAAGTCCTTTGCACCAGTGACAATGGCTCGGTGTCTTGAAAGTATTGCTCGTAGATGTTGCATGCGTTGTTTTGCAATATACAGTGTTCCATTGGCTTAGTGATAATAATTCAGTGTTGTAGATCATATTTTTTTGGTTTTCCTCAGTTAGAAATGTTGAAAATTATTTTATCATAATTACTGGCAGTAACTGTAGCATTGTATGTATATACAATTCATCCTTCTCTATCTTGCGCCTGTACCTCACTGTTTGTTCCAAATCGTGCATGTTTATGTCTTTTGGCCAACCACCCTCAACGTGATGGAAACTCGATTCTTTGAAAGTCGCTGTCGTTGTATTTACCTGAGGGAATACGAAAAAGGGAAATAAAAAAAAGTCTGGAAAGCGGGGTGCTTTTTAATGGACAGTATCATCGTTAGTGAGCCAGAAGAATCGGTAATCACGAGTTTTCTTCATTATCTGAGACACCTTTGCGCTATAAATTTCCAGCCCTGCATGTAAGACTGTGATCAGCGAAAAAACGTCACTTTGGCCAACCCTGAAAAGTGACTAGGCCGAATGCTGCCAACTTCGAATGGGAGGTTAAGTTCTCCACAGTAATTTACCTCATGAACGGAATAGTTCTTGCTGAATTGCGTTCCTTCGGACACCGGATCGATTCTGACGTAATCATTCGCCATCGAGGAATTCGATTTAATGTCAATTTCGAGTTTGTCACTTTCCTCAAAATTGCACCATTTTCCAAACTGGGCCCTTGGCTTTACGAAAACGCACTCAGTCTCCATATCGTATCAGTTCTCGCGATCGAAGAATTCGGGGAAAAAACTTTACGATCTTTCTGTCTGACACGTTTATTGTGAAGTATTTGAAGGAGAATATAAGAAAAAGCAGCCGAACGATGAAATTGGTGAAAGTTTGATCGATGACGACGATGAGTAGCCGCTATGGTAACCTCCGTCGTCTCCGCCACAGCCTCTAAACATCCGTCCGTACGAGCGTGGGAACTCGAGGGTTAAGGGCTTGCGCAATCGTAAATATCATTTTGTAGGCCTCGCTGTATTCCGCGCTGGAACTATCAAAACTCTCAAGAACATTCGGCATAACAACCGTAGTGAGTAAATCGACCAACTTCTCGTGATAAAGCATTAGCTGGAGACGCTGATTTAGTTCGAAGACGGTCAACAGTTGGCGCTTGTTGGCGTATCGTATGCAGTGAATTCCCGTCGTACCTCGGGACAAATATTATTATTTTTATAGCGAGAACTTAATAGAGAGGGAAATAAGATGGAGGGAAAACGAAAGGAGGAAAATAGGGATCTTTGAAATTCGTAAACTTACTGGGGAAACTGTTGAGAGTCGAACGATACCAAACTCCATTGGCCCCCCAGCCATTCGCATTTTCACCAATCGGGATAACGGTTTTCTTCGATCTTCGATATTTGGACAGTTCGAATTTTTGTAACGGATAAGATTTCCCACGAGAGTTTAGATCGGTATACTGGGCCGTTATCTCGTCGAAGGTTCGGTCGGTAAGATCGCATCGTGGTTCGTACAGTCGTCGAAAGAGAGATTCAAAATTAATCATCAAATCAGCAAGCTCCGAAAACGACGTTTCTCGTCGGGTGGTACGATAATCGTTCTGGCAAAAAAGAAAAGGCGAGTGACATGAAAGTAGGTTCGAACCTTCTGCCGTTTTAATACTCACTAGATTGTTGAATTCGGCGAGAAATTTGTGGGTAGCGCGTTGGCACCGCTTGTCAGTGCTCTCATTCGTCGAATGTTCTTTGTTTGTGTAAGAGTGATAAGATTTGAGAATTCGAACGATGGGGCCTGGAATTCCGAATCTGTCTAGAGCTTCCATCAGATCGATCGTCGATCTTACGCGTTTTCGGAATATTTTTTTTATTCCGACGCCATGGCAAGGGCAATCCGCATTTTTATTTTCCTGAGCGGAAGCTTCTTTCGTTGCCTCCACTGACACTTTTGTCATTAAATCGTTCAATTGCGCTATCGATGTCGTACAACTGCTGAGGGTCTCGGAAGTACCGCTCAAAGGGGACAAATCTCTCGATCTCTTTATTTTTATTCGAAAAGCATATGAAACAGCATATAAGATAGAACTAATAAATAATAATACGAAAGGGATACAAATATAAAAAGCGAAATTGTTTAGGAAAAGGTTGGGGATTCATTGAAAATGATGTTTTATCTCTTAACCTCACCTTTGTGACATTCGCGGCTGAATTCAGATCAACCATTGACTTAGAGTTACGCTGCAGCTTTTTTATATTGCACTTGTTCGCCGTAACGAAGTTTTTCGTAGGTCTCCCTTTGACGAGCGCCATTGAATTACCGGCGGACAATTGTAAAAGCTTCTTTTGCGTAACGGTCTTGCATTCGAATTTTTTTTCCATTGTATCCTGAATCTTTGATTCGAGTTCTTTGCTCGCCATAACCCTGCATCCGGAAGTCTTTATTTTCGATGTATCAACCGTCAGCTTTTTTTTCAAATCCGGGGATTTTGTTGACTTTTGTTTCCCCGTGTTTCCCGATTTTTTCGAAGTAATCCTTTTAACTGGCATGTAAATTGTTTCGAGATCCGGCTCCCTCGCCTTTCGTTTCTGCTTTGCGATGTTCGTCACTATTTTTTCACGCAATTCCTGAGCTTGGGCCAACGCTCGGCCAATACCCTCGACTATTTCTTCCGCATGATCTTCCAGTGAGGATTTCTATAAATCATCAAGTCAGAATCACTACCGTAAAAAATGTATTTGAATGTGAGATCATTTGATGAGGTTACGTTTGTACCCCCAACCAACGAAGTCAGACGTACATAGAAGAACAGTTCTCATGAGCGGCTTGAAGACAATTATTTTGCGACCGAAACTGCCGCCTGGCGGCGTTTCGAGCGTCCAGCTGTTATGGACGACCGCCGCAAAGTTAGCATCCCCGCCACTTTGATTAATCGGCTTGTCCAAAAATATTCTAGAAAGGTTTTTTACATTTTCCCAGTCTAATTTTGTACTTTCGACAAAAATTCTGGCATATTTGTAATCAGCTGAAAATTTTATATCGGACATTCGACGAATATAATTGAAATGTCGTCGAAAGCACCGCACACAGAAAGAAAATCGTGTTTTTAGTAGTTTTTTACGATTTTTTCATGGAAATTTTAGGTTTTGGGGGAAACGAATGGTAGATTGGTACTCAGGGGGTCAAATTACATCGTAATGGACCATTAAAAAAAATATTAAAAATCCAAAAAATTTTTCGATTTTTGGCCAAGATAAGTTTTTTCACTAAATCATCGATAACTTTTTCCGCTTCAGGATCTAGCGCTTCACCCTGTGCTCAATCTCTTCGTTATGATTTTCTCTCCAAAATGCTTTTTCAATAATCAAAATCCGATGATTTTTCGATTTTTGGCAGAATTTCAAAGTTGGACCATCGATTTTTCAAAGCAAAAAAAGCAAATTTTTCCATGACCCTTTGCCTCTCTTTTGCGATTTTTCAAGCGGACATTCCGGGGAAACTATAAGAAATATCGATATGATCCCAACGGCATTATTTAAGTCAGGCAAAAACCTTTTTCAAACCCACCCAATGAATCTCCGTACGATATGAGGAGCTCACTCTACGACCTTTTGCAATTTCGTGATTTTCACGATTCCGGGAAAGTGGCCGGGGAAAGTTAAACATTTTTTTTTCCGTTTCTAACCTCTTAAAGGGGTCTCTTTCATTGGAAATTTTCGGCTGATTACGAAAATGCCCGATTTTTTCCCGAAAGTGCAAAATTACACTGGGAAAATGGGAAAAACCGTTCGAGAATATTTTTCCCTAGAAATGGCGAGTTTAAGGCGAATGAAATGGTGGATTTGTGGAAATATTAATAATAATACAGGGGTTGATCCGGGAACTATACATGCTAGTATCAAGTGGCTCAGAATTTCACTGCCAAACCCCCATTTCATGGATAACATTCCGTCTTGGGACACCCGTTATATTATAATACGTATAAGAGGAAGCAGAGCACAACTCGAAAACCGCCGTCAGCGCCACTACTCGAGAACTACCAATGGGGACAGCCCGATCAGAATCGGCACATATAATCTTAAGAACTGTCCTATGCATATCTGACTTCATTGCCCAAACGGCAGTGGGGGTAGACATTATTAGTTGGATAGTTTCAGTTTCAATTTTTACTGCTTGGTGCGCAAGGACAAAAGGATGTTACATGATTACAACACAATTGATTGCAAATAGAGGTTACATTGTTAGTCGCGCCACAAATCGATGAAAAATTAGCGAATGAATACAGCGGTAAGAGATAAGGGTAAAACACCCTTCTTTGCTATAGCGACGCATAGCGGAGCTTAGAATATTGAAAGACAGCACTCACAAAAGTACCTATTTCCACGAAGAAAATTTAGCGTCACTGCAAGACCTCTGTGTAAGGGCGTAATTTATGCTAATAATATATAAAATTCAATGTTTCTTCGAACAATCCAGCGCTACTCACGGAATCACATGTGCAGCATTCCTCGCCGATTTCCTTCTCAATCATCGTTTCGATCGTGCAAGGTTGCAAAACGTACCGTGCCTCCATGCACTCAAATTCGAGAACTCTTTTGACTCCCTCGGTCAAGGACAAAATCTCATGAAAAAAGTCACTTAGGACCGATATATTGAAGTCTTTTTTGCTCATTTTTTTACGAAGCAAGCGAACCTAACCTCAAAGCTATATCCACGCTTACGCCGGGAAACTTCACGATTTTCAAGATATTACACCAAATACATTTGCCCCTCTGTTAATTACATCGACGAATCTGACTTTCGACATAGATATTTTTTCAAAAATATTTCCGCTAATTGGAAAAACATATAAAGCAGAAATTGCCCATCGCCAGGCGAACTAACGTAAACACAACACAAAGTAATAAGTAAAAGTACGAAAACAGGCAAATTTATAGGTTAGAATCTCAGTGCCCTTTACTAAAATAACCTCCCCGTTCCCGTACGGTTGACCTATAATTGTTGTAAGTTAATAGTGTTTAATTACAGTCAATTATTGTCTAATCTTTACAAATAAAGTATCTTGCTGACAAATTAAAAATTGGTATCGAAAAAAACTAAATATTTCGTTTTTTTACTTTCAATCATTGAACGTTACGAAGATTAATGAAACTTATTTAGACTAGTTATCAATTTTCTTACGCTTTCATAATTATTGATTTTATTTTCATTCGAGTACAAAATTCAAGTGTCATTCTTCGCAATTATTAAAAATAAGGAATACTCATAATTTAACGGGCGTTCTTATTTCGAATGTCGTGAAGTAAAAAATGGTTTCGGCTTTGTTATTACTATCATAATTAAATTGTTCATCGTTGAACCCAACCTGTTGCAAGTTGATAACAAAGACATTTAAAAAAAAATTGAATATCAACTTTTTTTCCAAATTGCGAATCACTGTTTTGATAAGTGAAACACTGAAAAAACGCGACAATCAATATCGGGAAGGGAAAATAACTAAACATCAAAGGGTGTAGAATAATATCGTCGTTTTTTTATATTTTCATACATTTACTCCGCACATATATATTTATATTTATATATATATAATAAAGACGAGATAGAATTTCGCCCATGATATCTCGATTCTTCAAGAATAATTAATAGCAGTGTCTGCATTGTTTCAGTCAGTCGGAAAACTGATGCTATGGACACGCAAATATATATGCATGTGTATATATATTCCCGCGTGCATCAATGAAATGTTTCGAAATGGAATTGAATGGGATTGAAGAATGTAAGAGCGCAAGTATCTAAAGTCCCTCTTTGTTCCGGTCTTTTATAACCCTTCTTTACTTTTCTTTTTTTTTTACAAAAACGCACATCATGGAAAAGACGTCAAAGTGGAGGAGACAAATAAAAGAATCTCAACTATCTTATAAAAATAAAAAGCTTTTTTTTGTCCTCATATTTCATCTCTCTCTTTCTCGCTCTCTCATGCATACACACACTCGCTCGGTCGGGGAAACGGAATTTTGTTTCGTATCGTCGAGTTGTTGCGTTACTTGATTTCATTCGCCATTCCCTTTTTGCTCGTCGCTTCAGTCAGCCTCTTTGATTTACTTCGGATAAGGGAGGTGTAAAGGAGGGCTTTCTCGACGGTACACGAAAAAAAGGAATAAAAAGAAAGCGAAAGACGATCACGAAGGGAAACAAGGGCAACTAATCATTTTTTTTATTAGAGAAATGTCGTTGGTATTGAATAAATCGAAATCAGAGTCACTGGCTTTTCTGTTCTTCTCAACGAAACAAACCGCCTTTTTTAAATTGAAAACCATTTTTTTATGAAAAGTAAAATCGTTTAAAAGTGGGATTAGCTTGTGAAAGGGAAAGAAAAATAAAGAAAAAAGCGTACGAGGTATTCGAGAGAAAAAAAGACACCGAGGGGGCCAGGTACCGTCGAGACGCGAATTGGCATAGCCATTTGCCGCAAAAGTTACACGTCTTCGTGTATATCGTTTGAAGCTACCGGGATATATCTTTTTGCTGTTTGACATTGTCGAGCTCCTTGTATTCTCTTTCCTTTTTCCTCTTACTCTCGCTCGCGTCTTCTTTACTCTCAGTCACGCGTATCTTCTTTCGTCCTTTTCGTATCCTCTTTCTCCTCACTCTCCGCCACTTTTCCCATCCGTGTATTACTTTTCCTCTTCAATTGTATAACTACGCTCATCCGCGCGTTTCGGCACTTACAACTCGTCCTTCCTTGGCACGTCATCATCCTCGTTCTCCTCCTGAGCCTGCGATATTACAATTGTTACATTCATTATTATGAATTAATATTATTAATTATTATCATTAATGAATACACAGTTAATATACAATGATTATCAACTGTCATAATCGCTGTACTTTAATTAAGCATTATTATACTGTATATTAATATTGATGATTAATAATAATTATTTTTATTACAAATATATTGATTATTATTGTTAATATACGCAAAGTATGTTTAAATAATTCTTAGCGCCAGAACCGCAATTTCTGGAGCATTTTTCTAATAGTTTTTTTCAAATTATTGTTCGTTATTGTACTTAAGTTTCGTGCGTATTGAAAAATGGATAATTTACCTCTTCAGCGGCTTTTCCGTATTCTCCGCCACTCTCGAGGAACTTGCTGAGACCCTCCAGCGTTCTCTCGCCATTGTAGTCAACAGCCTGTGCAAGGAGAAAAAATGTGACGTTTTTAATCAACCGGTTCCTAGACATGTTTTGCTCATACGCTTTCTCTACTCAGTTTTCATTTTAGTTTCTTTCCTATCTCAAAATATTTCTGATTTTTTTCTTCTCATTTTCTTGTGTTTCTTTCCGAAAAGTTTTCAATCGATATTTACCATCGCTCCACTGTACGTATCGTATTGTCGATACTCAGCGAACTTTCTTTTTCGGATTTGCGTTTTTCTATATTTGTCACATTGATTATCTTCTTCCTTTTTCTCGGCTTATTGCTTTTTTAATTGGTTAATCACGATTGTAATAAATAAATAAATGATAATAAATAAAATAAAAGTTGCGCGTACCTTGTTGTCGCCCTTCTTGTAGAGTTTTATGGTCGGGAAACTCTCGATCTTGACGTCGTCGAGTTCATTGGCCGTCGCGTCCATTTTGGCGATCCAGACTGTCTCGCTGTCCTTGAACTTCTCGCCGAGCTGCGCGAACGCGAAAGAAAAACAAAAAGGTATTATATAACAATTGAGAAAATAATAATAAAATACAGCGAAGAGAGGATGAGAAAACGTACGGCATCGTATATGGGCACAAGTTGTTTGCAGTGTCCGCACCAGGGAGCGTAGAACTCAACGAGAACATCCTTTTCCTTGTCGTAAGCGACCTCGGCAAAGTTCGAGCTGACGAGTACCTTGACTGGCGTCTTGTCCCAATCCTCGGGAAGATCCTGTGTCAATAGATGGCGCTTGAGTTTGCCGTCACGGAAATCGCTCACGAAAGACTTGATGTTCTCGCTCTCGATCTTTGCATTTTCGGGCTTGAATTTCGCCATGTCTTCTTCGAGTCGGATTGCTCGCATCGCTGGCACTTCTTCCTTCTTCATGCCGAAGAACTCGAGTATTCTCTCATGATCGTCCTCGTCCGCGTTTATCGTCACGAACAGTACCTGTCGACCGATTTTACATATTTTAAAATTTTTTGATTTTTTGGACAATTCAGATTTAAAGAAAATTCTAGTTTTCTTAGAAATTCTGGATTTTTATATGAGTGGATATACGTACGTCGCCGCGGAAGTCGGCTGCTGGCTTCTTGATTTCTTCGCTGTACTTCTCAAAGTCGCCAGCCTTCTTGCTCAAGAACACCAAGAGGTGGCTCTTGATAGCACCACTGAAGATCTTCTGGGCAGTCTCGTGGTTAAAGTCAACGAGCAACGGGAGGGATTGAACGGCGACGAATTTCTTGAGCTCCTCGGCGGTCAGTTCACCTTCGAACGTGACCTTGCCCTCGTCGAACTAGCGATGAACGCGACAAGATTAAATATCAATGAGGACGATTTAGTTTTTTGGTGTCTTGTCAAATTTCCAATTTTCAAAAAAGGTTAGAATTTTTTTATGTTACTTTCGTTTTTTTCATTCTTTAAAATTTTCGATATCGCATCAATTTTTAGATCAAGCAGATTTCTCTTTATTTATTTTTTTTTTTTAGGGAGCCATGGAATTTTTCAATTTTGTTTCGATTTTTTAAATCTTGAAGTCCTTTTTTTTTTTAGAAAAGCTTGTCTTTTTTTGGTTTTGTTCCAGTTATTGAGAATAGGGCAAATTGTTTGAAGACCGAGTACCTTCTTGAAGAGAACAATTTGTCCATCCTTCGCAGAGTATTCATCAAATACTTCCTGGGCACTGGTGATGGCGAACAAGTGATCGTCTGTAGCTGCAGCCACTTCAAGATGAATTTTCGCTGCGGCACTTTCCGGATCCTGAATGATAAGAAAACCATTACATGAGATTTCCCCATATGCGGATTAAAATGGAATATTTGCTGGAAAATGTGGCATTGAGAGCAAAAAAAGTATGTAATAAAGTATGAAACAAATATGATAATATCGATAATGTACTCGTTGATAACGATTATGAGAAAACAAAAGTTGTGCAGCTTGGAAATTCAAATAGAGAGTCTTCCAACTTTGACGAAACTTGCCTCGAAGAAACCAACGATGATGACGTTGTTCGATTCAATTAGGTCAGCCGCATCCTTGACGGTCTCAACACTCTTGGCTGGCGGGCCGCTCTTCTTTTCAACCCAACTGACGATGTCAGCTGCCTGGCGACCGCCGCCGTACTCAATGAAGTTGGGCTTGCGGTAGAATTTAAGGGTTGGATATCCTCGCACGTCGTACTTCTTGGCAAGCTCTTGCTCCTGGGTCGCGTCTATCTTGGCCAGCTTGACGGGCGAGTTCTTATCCGCAAGAGACTTTGCAGCCTTGACAAACTCAGGAGCTAGAGCTTTGCAGTGACCGCACCATGGCGCGTCTAAGGAGAAAAACAGATTTCGTTGCTGCTGTTTTCTTTTTTTTTTTTAAATGAAACAAAAATGGTGCAAGTGACGCTTTTGGTTCTATTTTGGGCATTCTTCGAATTTCATTTTTTTTATGTTTCAAATATATTTTTTCGGGTTTTTCACGTTAGTCAAAAGTTATATGGTTTTTTTTATTGTGTTTCAATTTAATCTAGTTTCGTCTTTTCTCCTATTTTATTTAAACGTTTCATTTTTCCCCAGATTAGTTTTCTTTTCATAGTTTTATTCATGGTTAATTTTTTCTCCTCACTCTTTTGTCTTGTAAATTTTCAAGTTTCTCTGTTTTGTTAAGCTTTTCCAAAATTGTTCAATTCCGAATTGTTCGTTCAGTTTCTTACCGACAAACAATTTTCAGAAAACAGAGACTTTCGACGATCGTCTATCCCCGCACATGCAAATTTACATTATGCCGCGAAAGGCAACAAAAAAGCAACAGTTCGCCAAAAACCCCATATGGATCGCGCCCTCCCCCGTGCGGGAATGCTCAAAAAGAAAAAGTTTCGTCATCGTTCAATGCTGAACATAAAAAGAACAGAATGAAGCATAAAACAAAGACCCGCTGAAAAAGGCATGTTCGATAATTGCTCCGGCACGTGTGTGCACACGTATAATTATCGACTGTCGTACGGCTCGCGATCAGCCAGTTCGGTGTGCTTGTGCCCGGAGCTTAAGCGAGCGTCGTTTCCGCGTCGTTAAATGTGCAAAAAAAGCGCCAAAATACGTGCAGGTCGTTATTGAATGCGTCAAAGTGTAAAAGTAAAGCGAGTGAAGTTAAAATTCATGGCGTAGTATCTCGATGACGTGTCAATTGCCATCTGGAAGGGGAAATTTTGAGTCCCGGTGGATCTCCAACGGTACAAAAAGAAAAAGCAAATGTGTTGGTCGCAGTAAGGAAAAAAGTCGAGTTCGTCCAATTATCGAGGCGTTTTATCATCAAATAATCATTGTACTTACAGAATTCCAACAGGACGTACTCGTAATCCTCGAGGACCTTATCGAAATTGTCCTTCGTGAGGACGAGGACGCCCTCGTCTTCCTCGACAGCAGTGCTCGCGCGGGCGAGCCCGACGAGACAAAACACCGCGAGAATGTAAAACCCGTTTAACTTCATATTTGTTCTTTGCTACGATCGGACGTGGATCGTTCAGGCGAGATAGAACGGAAGAAAAAAAAGTGAAGCGTGAAGTGTCCCGCGATGCGTACTCGTCGGTGGACGCGGCGCGAATGAGGCTGTAGCGGAACGCGAGTTGATGTGCCGCCGTGGCAAAGGAACGACGGCGCTGGCGCGAGGGACAGAACGCGTGCGTGTTGCGGTCGAGCGAAAGAGAAAGAGGGAGAGAGTGAGAGCACGCGAAAGAACAGGAAGCGCAGAGTGATGATCGCGGACCCGAGACGAGGAAACGAGGCAAAGAAAAAATTGCTTGGGAGGGCAATGGTGACGCTCGTGCATCGTCGCCGCTTCGAATCCGCGTGGCGAAGCGTGGTTGTCCCTCATTGGTCGAATGAGAGGACGCTATCTTCCTCGCACACATCGCTGTTGCTCTCTCTATCTTTAGGCTAGTGACAAGCATAAAAGAGTTCGGTAATCTGTCGTGTTTTTTTGTTTCGTAATCGGCGCGTTTCGTGGCGAATATTCGAATAAATATGATTGAAGCGTTCAATCTTCGATAAATTGAATGTTTAGTTTACGTCATTGTTATTTGTTCCGATTACCGTTTCCGCGACGCGTGTGCCCTCTGACGAGGATTCGCCGGCGCGCCAGCTTAAATGATAATATTTTATCAGCTGCTGACAAGGCAGTTGTGACATTTTCGTTACCCGCTAATCCACGAATGGGCACGGCATATTCAATTAACGGTTGTGCCATTATGAGACACTATTTATGATTAGTATTGTTATTCTGACCTAAACCTCACATTGATACTTCCATTGTGATTTTTTTACGTTTTCACAATTGCTGTAGCTACAATCTCAATACTTTTATTCAATTTTCATTAACTTCTGTTACCTCCAAGGTGGCGGGGATGACAAGGCAAATAAATTATCACAATCAGGTTCTGGCTTGTTTTGAATATATTCTTTTTTTTCACACACGCTAAGATTTGCTACGAGCGGCATGTAATTCGGGAAACTTTTATCAGGTGCTGATAACACCGAGACGATATTTCGTGATTATATACGGAAAAATATTTTTTTATTGCGAAGACTATAAATACCAGAAGGACAAATTCGGAGTAAAAATCAAGTTAATAAAAATCAAGTAATTTAAAAAACCTGTAAAATAATTTAAAAGCATCAATAAGAAACAAAATATATTTTTTTAAAAAGGTTTGAGAAACTAAAAAATTGGGTCTTCGAAAAATTACATTGTTACTTAAGATATGGAAAGAATGTAGAACAAATACGATATTCGATATGATTTTTGCGAAAAATAAACAAAATTCATCCGCGAGAATTTTGAAAATAGATCATTTCGAAACATTCGTGAAAATCAAAGCAGTTAATAAAACTCCAGAACCGCTAAATTAAATTGATTTAATTGAATTCTATATAACTTATTAAATTAAATCTCATTTAATTGATAAAACTATATTTCATTAATTTAATTTAATTGAAATCAATTTAAAAAACAAAATGAAAAATGTTTAAAAACTGTTGACCAAAATATTCTGAAACTGACAAATATTGAAAAATGTTCAAAATTAAGAATTTCTAACTATTTAGAAAAACTTTATCAAACGTTTCTGAAAAATCAAGAAAGAAATGTTGAATCATAAAAAAGAAAAATTTTGAATAATTCATCGAACCTTTATCGAAGATGCAGAAGAAAACCGATGTTTTCAAACTCTTTTTTTTCGATTTTCGCCTGCAGGAAAAATGGGAATATCGACCTGAGCCCTTGAAATATTGAACAGACGCCAAAGCGCCGAGACAATATTTCATAATCAGCAGGGACATAAGAAAATCTAATAATAGGACTTTAGCATTTCATTACTCCATTGTATAACGGTCAAACGCGGAGTAGTTCTGACCCAAAGAAGTTCATTCCTGCAGTCTATCATTCTTCAGCTCCATACAGATAATCTACCTGTTGAGGCACGTAAGCTTTAACACGGGCTTTTTATTATATTATTTAAGAAATAACCAATTTCCTAAAAATTCAATTCACGAAATTAATTAGTCATTTTTTTTTAATCCGTAATCTTTTCCCCCCACTTATTAAAGCTTTCTATATGAATCCAAACAAACCCAAACAAACGATTTCGAAAATGTTGTTCTATTTAACCATTTTTTTCGATCTTTAACATTTTTTGTGACTTTTCTAACTGAGCGTTACAAAAATTATCATCGTCACAGGAATTTGAATAATTATACTTTTTCATTTATAATAATTTTACAGACACGAGTCATCGATAACAAAAGGTGTCTTATTTTTTTTTTCGTTGCTTAATATTCCCATCGATTCAGGCAATTGAATATTTAAAAAACAATCATTTTTACGCGAGTTTGAATATTTGTATACCAGTAGTCAATAACAACTTTTTTTAATGAACAGTTTTTCAAGAAATTTTGTTTTTACAGTGATTAAAAAAGAAGAAGGCGAAGACAGGAGGATAAAAACGGTTCTTTTTTCAACCCTTTCGTTTACGTTGTGGGCTCCGAATCGTATAAAATATGTACCACGTAACGTCTGAAATACACACGGAAAGCGAGAACTCGAGGGAAGTAAATTCCCATGCAAATCGTGAGTACTATTTCACCCGAATAAAAAATGTCAAAATCAGCCCCAAATTTTGTGCTGAATAATTTTATTAATATTCGTCAATTTTGAACGACTTAAAAAATCGTCACTTTCGGAATTAATGAAAACATGATGTTTCATCGTTTTACAATTTAACGAAAAAAATATTTATTCCAAAATTTTAATATTTTTTTAAGGGAATAAACATCACTGTTGCAAGCCAAAGATATTGAAAAACCCAACGCAATTTTCGATTCGTGAACATTTTTGGAACAATAATTTTACTGTTATTTAATTGTCGTTCGAAATTCAAAAGCGGAATAAAATTCGATTTCTTGAATTCGACTAAATATTTTCGTTCTTCAATTACAGACGTGACCAGAACTTTTTCATTCGTGTATCCGGAATACTTCTCGGGGCAAAAAAATCAGTGTTTACAGTACGACGAAGACGGCGATTTGATATTGAATCGGGCGAAAAGAGGGGATCTCGAAATCGGTATTGTATCAAAGAAATATTAATCACTGAACTAATCGTGCGATCGCCGAAGAAAATATCATCGAAAAGAAAAAAAAGTTCATTACATTTAAAAAAACAGCATTTCTATGATTACTTTATTGTAATAAAAACATTACCACTAAAATTGAGTAAAAATAAATATTCATAATCGATCTTGAATAAATAAAAATTGAAATATCATAAAAATCGAAGTAAAAAATAAAAATATGCAAAATTTGTCGCCAACTTATGATTAACAAAATATTTAAAGCAAAATTAATAAAAATTAAATTACTTTTCATTAATAACGAATTTATACGTCATGTAGTTAAAAGTAAATTAATAACAAAGATTTTCGATAACGTTGATATTAAAAAAGTCGTCCGATAATTATTATGAAAAAAATATTAATAAAATTATTTTGATCGATAAATAAAAATTTAATAAATGAGAAAAGTACTAATGAAATTACTGCTTTCACAAATGACAAATATACGAGATAGACTCAAAGAAAAATAATTTAAAACCAGCCCATCGATTAAATAAATGAATTGTTGATAAAAAATTAATAAAAGAAAATTTACAAATTAGAAAATTAATTTATAAAAAGAAACTCAAGTGACCCAAAAATTTTCTAATTTTTGGCCCTCCTTCTTTTTCCAGAATACAGCACATGTACAGAACTGAGGCTCGTAGGCTTACAAATTTGGCGTGGCGCTCTCTTATTGGCCGATTACGTTTTATCGCATCCACACTTGTTCGAGAAGAAAACGATTTTAGAGCTCGGCTCTGGTGTAGGACTCACCAGTATCGTGGCCAGTTTATTGGCTGGTGAAATTGTTTGTACAGGTGCGAAATATGCCCTGCCGCACCCCCCCTCTCGCGCCTTTTTCTTTTTTTTTCCTTTTCGTCGCAGATGTTCAAAAAACGTATTCGCACGCTGTGACAATGTTTGCTTTTCTAGACGTCAACGTGGGAGGAATTTTGGAATTGATCAAATCGAATTTTCAGAGAAACAAAAATATCGTAAGATCGAAGTACAGCGTGATGGAATTGAATTTTTTGGATACTAATTGGTCTTGCGATCTCAGAGAAAAAATAAAAAATGTGACGATAATTTTAGCCGCGGATGGTGAGTTTTAAAAACAAAAAAATAATAATAATGATTGGTTAAATTTTAAATAATATATGTTTTGACAAAAAAATATAAGAACGGGTTTTTCTGCATAAAAAAATCTAATTTCTGCAAATAGAAAAAAACATACCTTGTTACAAAACAGGGAACTGTATTTTTTACAAAAAGTATTGATCTTTAGAAAAAACAAAAATTCTAAAATTATACTTCTTTTTTCTACAAAGGAGAAAAAATGCACAACAGACCGAAACCAACAAAAAGATATCCAAAGAAATATTCCTTCTTGAAACAAACAGAAAAAAAGTTTTTCTTTGCAAATAACCCTTACAAAAAAAAAACATGAAAAATATTTTCCTTTTCGCAAAGAGAAATGGAAAAATGTGTTTCTCATTGCAAAAAAATGCTTCCCTTTCGCAGTTATTTACGACGACGAAGTGACCGACGGTTTCGTCAATACAATCGGGAAATTGTTCGACGAGGATTCGTCGAGAACGGCGTACGTTGCTTTGGAAAAACGCTACGTTTTTACGATAAAAAATCTGGAATCCGTGGCCCCGATGTACGAGGAGTTTCTGCGGTGTATCGAGCGACGAAATTTGAATTGGTCGATCGAACACGTAGCGACAAATTTTCCCCAATATTTCAAGTACGACAGGGTCGAGCAGATGACTCTTATGAAAATTAGCAACCGAGGAGACGCAACAACCTGAGCATTTCTTTAATTCTCCATTACCGAGACACGAGGAAAAAAAAATATTGAAAGAAAGAGGAAAAAGAAACGAAAAATACATTACAGTATTATGCGAATAAAGACCAAATTTTCTAGAAGTTCTAGACTTTTCGAGATTCTTTTTTATGTCGCTAAGCAAGCTATTTTTTAGCCGAGATTTTTTGACAAAAAAAAAAACGCGTTTTGAGATTGATCACAACTTCTATTCTTGCAATCGAGAGACGAACAATTTTTCGAAATTTGCACAGACGAGCCTAATTCCTGGAATATTTACAGATTTTTTAAATTTCGAATTACGTTAATTATTACTAATTTACAGAATTTCGAATTACAGAGTTTTCATTTCTCATATTTTTTCTAAACCGTAATTATCCGAAATGCAAAACAGTGTCGCAGAAACAAATTGTATTTTTTTCTTCTCCGATGAAAAAAACGCGCAAATTTGCAGACTCAGAAAAATGAAGAATACAATTTTTAACTTTGGAATAAAACAGTTCCTTTTTCTCTCGTCTCCACAAATTTTATTGATTTTTTTCTTTCCTTTGTCTATTTACATCCTAACAATAGACGATTTTTTTTTTGCGAATGGCGGTGATGAATGGTCGACGATCGGTCCAGAAGAATTCGAGGGAAAAAAATAAGATTCCTCTCGCGTCTCGTCGTTACAATGATTTTCCGGCGATTGTGTTTTTGTTTTCGAAATACTTGGTCTCATTTTTCCTTCATATTATGTTTTTCATTTTTTTTTTGTTTCGGTATCGAGAAAATGAAGGAAGAAAAAGAGAAAGAAAAAAAAACACGATGATAAATGGAAGGCAAAGAAAGATGCGAGAGAAAATTCGAAAATACGAATTTCGAGTGGGATTGTTTTCTTTTTTTTTTTGTTCTTTCTCAAACGATCCTAGGCAGTATTCGTAGTAGATTTATATTTATACACACGTGTCGATATCGATAGACAATTTACCGAATTGTCTTCTCTTGACTCCAACTTTCCTTCAATTGGGAAATCTCGGAATTTCCGGTTTCACTTTTTTCGGCGCTCTCTTCGAGTTCGTAAAAGTAAAGAAAAAAAAAATAAAAAGGAGGAAAAGTAAGTTGGCTCTCCTCCAAGTCCACAAAGTTTTCCACTCTCCATCCTGATATTCGCGAAGGCACTTTCCGTCTTGATAATTTTTTCTTTTAGCCTGCACGGTTTTGACAGAAAATTACTTTTTTTTTTGCATTCAGGTTTTGTTTTAGTTCGAAATCTTCTTTTGAATTTGCGGAAATGTACATGATTATTTATTTATTTTTCAATTTCAAATATCTGCTTCTGGGGTAAGAATCAAGATTTTTTAAATTAACTTTTTTAAAAGTTTTGTAAAATTTTTGCTATCTTTTTCCACCCGAATACTGCATTTTTGAAAGTAGAGTATATTTCCTTTTGCTTTTGTAATTAAAAAGGAAAATCTTTTTGTTTCGAATTTTTCGATCGTGCTTTTCGTCGAAATTGAATCTCGTGACTCTTTTTTTTGAGTTTACGTTGCCCAAAGGAAGAGTGGATTTTTGCCTGACTCGTTGTCTAGTTAAAAAAATTAGTGACGAGAAATCGTAAGGTACGCGACCGAAAAAGAAAATCAGTAAATTCGAACATCGAGATTTCTCTGTTCCTGTCGCGCACGGATTCACGCACGAACTCAAACTCGCAGACGCATTCTCGTCCAAAAGTCGATGGCTCCTATTGTAGGAAATTACTTAGAACAAATACAAAAAAATCGATTCTACCTTTTTATGGACGAAAACAAAGTTCGCTTCGAACATAGTCCTAGATAGTCCCTTTTCTTTATGTCTCATCTGTGTAATTCACTTTTTCGTAGCTTGATTGTGTCCTTTCCTCTGACCATTCTTCTTAATTTCTTTCCATTTGTTTTTTCGTAATTTTCGTTATTCCTTTTTCGCCTAATCTCATTGTACCTCTCGTATTTCGACGCTTCTTCGAAAACGAAAAACCGTACATTTTTACGTCTTTTCCTCAAACAATTGGTTTTAAAAAACAACTTTAAAAAAGAACCATAACCAAAGACTAAAACTGCTTTTCATTATTTTTCTTCATTTCTTCCTCCAACAATCATCCGAGAAGCAAAGCTCAGAAAAAGAAACAAAAAAACAAAAACGATGGAAACCGAGTTAAAAAAGATAATGTAATTCCACGATTACCCGTTTTTCACTATTTCGTGTATTTCATCAACGTTTTCAGCTTTCCATTATTTCTCTTTGTATTTTCTTCCATTTTCACACTATTCTTCTTAATTTCTTCCCCCAACCGCTATCTAACCGAACCAATAATTTCCGTTTCTCCTCAACGCTTTTTTTCTTGCTTTCTTCCAACGTCATATTTCCCTTTCATTGTCCGTTTATTCCCAACAAGATCCTCGCGAAAACCAAAGGAATCGAACAAAAGAAGCGTAAAGATCGAGCCGGAAGTGGCCAATCGTAGAAACGAGAGACAGAAAACGAAGTAAAGACTAGAGTTAATGGTATAAAAAAAATCGTGTTTTTCCGAATACAAAAAAAAACCGACCGACAAGGAGAGAAAAAAAGCGTTAACAGGAGGCAGCGCAAAAATACTCGTCGTCCTCCCGAGCGCTTATCACTCCGATCAAATCCAACTTCCACTTCTCACATCCCTCGTCCTCTCTCGCATCCTCGTGTCCGCGTAAAAAAGAATCTCCTAGTGGGGATTATTCGTTTGCGGTGTCTTTTGATTGTTACTAGTGCTACTGCTAATACTCGCGTTACTATTATTACTATTACTATTATTATTATTAATATTATTATTATTATTGGGTAACGGATCGAGAACGAGCTTGCGTCGATGGAGTTCGTTCGGATTGTCATTCGTCATAGACTTTCGGCGCACGGGAGTTGGATTCGCGTCCTCGCTGTTGGCTTGGCCGATCGAGTTTGTACTTTTGCGTCTGATCGGTGGTGGCTCTTCCTCGTCTTCTTTGTTGTTCGTCGTTGGGCAACGCGCGCCATTCTTCAATGTTCCATTGCTGGTTTTGGCATGATTCGCGGCCATTTTGTTGTTCGCAGGTATGATCATGCTGGCGTGCTTACTGCTGACGCTGCTGTTATGGATAATTGAGTTTTTCACCACGTTCTGGCCAGCATTGTGGGGCGGTGGCGATCCAAGCGGCATTTTCCGTCTGGCGTTCGCGTACGAGGTCTCGTTGTTGAAGTTCGTTTTCGCCGAGTTGGTCTTGCTTCCGGTCAGGGAAGCATGAAGACCGCTCGTTATCCAACGCTCGACTTGGGCCTCGTGAGATTTCCGGAGGACCCGCCTGACGTCACTCTCCTCGCCACCTTCCTTCATCATCTCCTGGAGTTTCTGGATCGTCTGATAAAGCACGACCGGGCTTATCAGTCCAAAGTCGAAGAGGCTGCTCATGTGAAGAACGAAGTTTCGATAGAGATTCTTCATCAGCAACTCCTTGCCACGCGTCTCCAGGAACATTTGACAAGCCAGGGGTATCTGACAGTCACCCACGTAGCCGTACTTCATCACGTGGAGATTCCACATTTTCATTAACTCTTTCTCCCCCTCGTTCACGTCCGTGAAATCGTCGATCATCATCATCGTTTTCGTTTGCAACCACTTAGGATCGTTCTCACCCTCGGAATCGATATCCAATTCTTTTGGATAGATCGGCAGACACGTCACCGTGTGATGGTACAGCCTGGGCCGGAAAAGAAAAAAAAGGCGATCGGAATCATCATTTGGAAATTCGTATTAAATCGCATTGAACACTAATTATTGTGCCATAACCCATTTCGACTCCCCGAGTATTCTAAATACATGAGTAATTCTACATTACCCTTCCATACGTTCAGCATCCAAAATACTTGAGGACGTGTAGAAAATGCATCGAGTTCGAGAAAGACGAACGTAATCTTTCATATCTTGATTTCTCAAGAAATAAAAATTTTCGTTGTTAAATAAACGCATCAACCTCTGCGTTTATGAATATTACAGAGATTGAAGCTCGAATTTTTTGTTGAAAACTTGACCACCGATAAGAAAAGAATTTTCGAAAAATTGAGATGTTATCGCGATCTTCCGCGTGTCTTTGATCCAAGCACCCCACGCTATCCGCGAAAACACACAAGCGAAATCCAACGTGAAATTCTTTGCGGTTAAAAAAAATCACAAAAAAGCATCTTAACATCAATATTTCACTCTGGATCAAATCGAAAACCCAGTATGAATTTTTGGCCGTGAAAGATGTTGTAGAGGAAAGCAAGAAAAATGAACTTTTGTATTCTTCCCGAAAAGTGTGGAGATTGCGATAGTCATGTGTAGGATCCTAGGGTTAAAAAGCATTTTAAAGTCCGATTTATATTCTGGTAATTTGCTGCGCCTGTTATTGTCTAGCAAACGGTTAATCCGACTCTCGATTGTTCCCTGAACGACAAACCTGTTGTGTCCGGTAATGTAAGGCCGCTGGCTCTCGAAGTCGTTCTCGTCGAGTTCCAAGAATTCCGAGAGACTCGGTCTCGTTCTTTTCGGTCGGCAGACGAGAATATTTGTTACGCTTGTGCGCCTCGTTGGTCCCGATCTTGAGAACGCGACACCGGACGGCTGGGATATCAGCTCGTGGGGACTTCCGGCGTACGAGCCGTCGTAGCACTCGTTTATCGCCACGTCAATCCTGGCGCCTTGAGGTATCGGCTAAAATCATTATTGTTACTTGAAGACACATAAATAATTATAATTATATGATTTCCATAATCGTAATAGCAGTGATCTTTAAATTATTATCTTGTGAATCAATCAATCGAATAATCAATTGAACAATCATAAATTAATCGGACTTTATTTGTATTAAGTAATTAATAATAATTTACTGATCAATCGACTTTGTAGACCTGACGATAATATTCACGTATTATTATTCTTAGTATTATTATTGTATTATTTATTATCAATGATTATTTGTTGAAAATTCATCGATTAACTGGTGCTCATGGATATAAAAATACATACAACGTCGAAAAATAATAATTATTTGGAGTTTTGCAAACGCAAATAATATATTAATAAATAAAATCCGTTAAGGCCCTAAAAGTTGCCGTATTTACCACGTATGTGAAAGTGAACCGCGAATGGCACAATTTAAGATGCTTGAGCAGTGAGTAGAGTTTGCCGCAATCGAGAGAACACCAGGGACAGTGAAGATCCTCGCAGGCCTCGGTCTGTTGGCGACTGTTGTTATTGTACAAAAATTGATAAACGATTTGTTGGGTGGCAACGGCCGTAGCGGTGGTGCTCGTTGTGTCGACCTTCGGGTCGACCGGCACCGACATCTTCGACGGCGTCAACGGACTAGAGTTTGGCAGTGACGTGTTGTTATTGTTGTTGTTGTTATTGTTGTTGTTGGCAGCGGAGCAGCGATCGAGATCGGCTGAAACGGAGAAACAATATTTGCAAAATCGACGCTTCGATGTATACAGAGTGACCGGTGATTCGATTTATCTCTTGAAAAGGTCTCGTTCTAGAGGTCATTGTTATCAATAACGAATTATTGTTAGCGTTCTTGATTTTAAATTAGCGGTAGAGAATATGGATTTTTTTTTTGGGGTTA
Source organism: Ophioninae sp. A BG-2022a (assembly GCA_030523105.1). Classification (NCBI taxonomy): domain Eukaryota; kingdom Metazoa; phylum Arthropoda; class Insecta; order Hymenoptera; family Ichneumonidae; species Ophioninae sp. A BG-2022a. The sequence goes on from JAPYZI010000008.1 coordinate 99,766, forward strand.
AAATTACCCGGTCGATTCTCCTTGTTGTCCCCGCTGGGTAGCGGTCTGAGAAGAGTCGGCCTATCTACGAGACCGTGACTCGGCTCGCTTGTCCAGCAAAGCCGGAACTTGAGAGTCGGTCCTCGGCTGAGCACCTCGAAGGGACCGCACTCCTTGATGTCCGCGATCGTTTCCCATGAATTATGTTTCTTCGGGCTTGAACGAACGCTCGTTTGTACTTCCTGAAGGCCGAGCTCGTAGTCTCCGTCGGTCAGGAGACAACGATTGTGCTTGTCGTAGACGATCAGCTCCGAGCCGTAGAGCTTCGCGTCGTCACCGGTATTCGTCTTGTTTATCGCCCCCGACGACGATTTTCGTCGCTTCTGCGCGGGCTCTGAAAATTAAAAACAAATTCGTGGAATTCGAACACTTTCGTAATTCTTCGTTTATACTTTTCGACGGTTTTCTTTTTGATTCATTGGTTCACCGTTTTTTCAGTTTCACGATGATTCGTAAACGTGGAAGATTTAAAAAATTGATGTACCGTCTAAATCACAGTTGTGTATAAGGCAGGCGTTGTTGGATGTGCAGTAAACTCTCAGAAGGAGCATATACGTTTTCGCGACATGGCCGTTGTTCAGGCTGAAGGATTCGTTCGGTATCGAAATTGTCGGCGCTTTCGGTGGCGGCTGATTTTCCGAAGGGTTTATCGGAACTTCACTCGTGCCCACCGAGACCTGTAAATCATTTTTTTTTGCTTGAGAAAAAATCTGAGAATATATTGTCCGTGAATAAATTTGAGGACGTCTTTGGTCAAGGAAAAACCAATAACATTTTTGCTCGAGACAAAACTTAAAATTTTTCCCGGGAAACTTTGTCGAGAGATAATATTTTTGAAAAAAAAGGCAAATAATAGTAAAGAAAACTAACCTGCATTATCGGTGAGCTTACGTCCTTTCGCTTCTTATGACAAATTTTCAGTAGCAATGTTTCAACCTTTACCGGATCCTGCGAACTCTCAACTGTGCCAAAAAAAACTTATTACTTAATTTGATATATTTAAATATCATTTGCATGCGATACTTATTTCATATCAGTATTTACAATCGATGTATATTAATGAAATTTGTAGTAATTCATTTACATCTATTAATTACAATAATTATTAAATTAATTAAACATAATAAATTTGTATTAAGAAATTGGAAGAACTTAGTTTTTTTATACGCTATATTTTATTGTAAAAAAAAAAAATACTCCAGAAAGAAAGAAAAGATCAAATAAAGGTTCAGCGAAACTTTTTTGAGTAGCAAAAAAACGAGTTGTAGCATATTTTGGAAAATATGCTACAACTCGTAAAGAAGTCAAGGGATTCTTCGATTACAGACCAACACTAGAAATTCACAACTTTTACATTAATCAATTTTTGTTCAATTACGTGTAACTTGACGTTTCAAATCTTTCGCGATGGTAAATTACAAGTTGTTTCTTATCAAATTTAATTACTTTTAAAGCTTGTACATTTTCTAGATTTCATTGAAAAAAAAAAGACATTTGATAACATATCCGATACTTCCCGCCGTTAAATCGTATATTGCAAAAAAGAGAGAACTTACCATTAAATGAAGAAATGCGTTCGTTGCAAAAATATTGCTTACCTTTCTTATCGTAAAACCCTAAAAAAGTAAGAGTCATGTAGCCGCGTACGCCATTAGTCTGTTCCTCATTGTTCTTCGTCAGCAATCTCTCGAGGATCGTATCGATTCTGAATCCCCGCCGTGATTTGTGTGTTCTCGACATCCGTTGTCGCATATATGACAAATTTCTGTATAGAAATATTGGCTAAAAAGTGAAGAAGAAAAAAATTTGATAAATGTAAATATCCAAAAGAAGGCAGAGGGAGAGAAAGGGCGAGAGAAAAAACAATATTTTATTATGAGCCCGAAGAGAGAGTCGTAACAATGAATTCATAACTAATTAATTATCACGATTCCCAAATGTATTAATCATCAATTCATCAATCATTATTTAATAATAAACAAAAAAATGTTTGGGTCTTCAAAATTCTATAAGCGATCATGGATCCATCATAAATCGATAATCAATCAAATAATTATCGTCACATTCTTACTAAATATCAATTTATCATTAATCAATGATGAATCTTTTATTACTTCATAATTAATTAAATAATTATGGCAGTTCTCTAATAATTATATTACATAGACAGTTAATTGTTGAATAACATGGATGCTTAGAAATTAAACAATGAATTGAAGTTGTTGTGACTCAGTTAAAAAATCCTCGTTAATTAACGAACTAACATTCATGATAATGTAATCATTAATGTAAATATTATCGCGTCCCTTCATTTAAACAATAATTAATCAATCTTTGATAAATGGTTAATCGATTACTTAATTTATGATCAATTTATTCATATAAATAAGGCAAATACGATCAAACACTCTGTTAGGATTACAGTTTTTATCCCTTTTTTGTTTTAAAAAATTCACGAACGACTCACCGAAATTTGATTTCTCGTGCGTAAAAATCGATAGATTTGTGTGGGTTCTGTAACACGAAAGAGAAAGGTGCAAAAATGGATTAATAAGAGCTTACACAGGTATGCGTCAGTATGAATGCGATATATATATATGCATCTTTATACATATGTATAAACCCGATGAATTTAGCAACACTGCCGCCAGATGGCTCGAAGCTTGTTCTTTTCTCACAGCTGCTCAATAGGTCGGGGTTCCATAAAAATACGAGCGGTAGACGCCAAGATTCGATCCTTCTGTGATTCAGAACGGGGCATGATGACTCGATGTTGCTCGTTTTAAATTTATATTTAAAATACGAGAAGCCTGTAGCGGCAACCTTGTTACGATTCTTGCAGGCCAAACATCTCTGATCCCGTTCTTTTTTTAAATTATAAATCATTTTTAATACATCGGAACGTTCTAGTGATAGCTCTTTTTACAATCATTTCTTCAACGTACTTTTTTTTTTTACGAAGAAACAAAAGTAATGGATGGCGAAACTACGAAATCGCTTCTTCACTTGCAAATAACAACGGAATTGCGTTAACTTTAGATTTACAAAGGACAATGAAATGGCGTTGACACTTTTGTTAAAAAAACATCAAAGAAACCACGTAGACATTTTTCGTAGAGGTATCAACGACATCGCAATAATTTTTACTCATAGAAAAACCCCCCAAATCGCGTTGAATTTCGATTTACAAGATTTACTAAAGATTTCAATTATGCTTTAACCTACAGGAAGAACACCAAACTTGGTTGACGTTTCTGTACAGAAAACAACGATGTTTTTTTCTTCTTAAGAACAACGAAATATCAAATATTTTTTCGAATGAAAAAAAAAACGCAATTGTCAACATTTTTCACTTCTCCCGCGAATGGCAAGAAAAACAACGGTGAAAACGCAGGAGTAGGTATGATTGTTCTACACGAGACGCGAGACAATTCCCTGTTTCTGTTTATCGTATTCCGTCCGCCATTTTTCAAATTCCCCATCATTGCGTCCCGGAGCGCAATGGGAAAAAAAATCATTTCCGATTTTTTCATCGACGAAGCCTACCTTACCGAGCGAGTTGCTCGCAACGGCAACGAGTGGCGAAGAAAAAAAAACACGATCACGGATCAACAAAGGACTTCTGACAACGGGGGTTTCTAGCGAATCGGAAATGAGAGAAAATAAATGAACCGAGTGCGAGCGAGAGATCAAGAGTGCGCGAGAGGGAGAGAGATAGAACGAGAATTTGGAATTAGGAAACATTTTTTCAATTTTGAGTGGGAGAGGGAAGGGGGTCGAAGATGATGGTCGGATGTTCACAAAAATGATGACAGGTGTCCGCGCGCAATTGGCATAATCGAGGTGGGAGGTAAGTGACCCGACGCGCGCCACCGCGCCTCTCTCTCTCTCTCCGTCTCCTTCTCTCTCTTGGTGGGGTTATGTTAGTTTTTCATGTTCGCGTTGAAAACGGCACTCGCAAATTTTTTCCCGGATGTTCGACGAATCTGGGCAAAGGGTAAAATGCACACTCACTTTCGAAAGCTTGAAGGAAGAGCTCGTGATCGGCTTGTATTTGATCCATTCGCGGAGCTTTTTGCCCGTCCAATTCTTTGTCCCGTTTCTTTGGCGGCATTTTAACGTTTTTTTTTCTTTTTCCGCCGGCGCTCGAACGACTCGCTGCGGTCGCGGAAGGAAAACAGCCGAAAAAAACAAAGCGGAAAACCGAGGGGGGAGGGTTGGGGGGAAAAGAAGGAAAATGAACCTAAGAGAACCCGCACAAGTTACAACACGTGAAAACGGCGACGAAAACACACGCACACACACCGCCGCCTCTCGCGCGGAAAACTGCTGCTGATCGGCGGCGCTCTCGCGAGGCAGCGCGCGACGCGCACTCTCCCGGCCGCGAGAAGAAGAGAATGAGCGCGCCCTACGGACGCGCGTCGCGATTCCCCCGCCCTGCCCCTGTCGGTCCGACCAACATTCCGCCGGGCGGCGCGGTTCCTACGGGTCCCGGGAAATTTAAAGATCAAGCCCAGGAGCTGCCGTGTCTCGAGAATGTTCCCAGAATATACGATTTGTATAGATATATAGGATTATCTTGAATTTTTATATTAGAACACTTGTGAGAAGATTTCTAGCGATTTAGTCATGTCTCTTTTCAGTTGTGAAAATTCGCCGTATGTGGAGTGTGCGCCCTCTGCTCCCACTCGCGCCACCTAGCTGTGTCGGCCAATGGAAACTTATCGTTGGTGGTGGCGATAACCGCGGGTAATCCGGCATTGTTCAGATTTTCCAAAATGTATATTGGGATCAATAAATTTATGAACTTGACGAACATGACGTAAACAATTTTGCTGAATAGAAAATTCTAACGATCGTTTAATCGGTTTTTGTTGCTTTGCGTACAAATGGGAATATCGTCTTTTTAATCTTCACTTGTTCCATTGTACAGAGTATTTACTTTTTTTCCCTCTCCTTCTTTATATTTTTACACCCTGAAAGGAAATAATGTTAAAGTATAAATGTTTTGTAACTGCATGTTTTGTACAAAGTCAAACTAAGAATTGCTATGGAATTATTTTCTCGGTGCGAAAACGAAGCAGCGTTGATATTTTTTTTCCCACAAAAATAACGAAATCTCATCAATATTTGTTTACATACAAAAACCACGAAGTCGGGTGCACATTTGATTCCGTAAAAATAGCATTTCAAAAGTGCGCGCCCTCGCCGTGTAACACGAGTTCATTGGCCATGTGGTGGACTATAAGCGACCAATAGAGGGCTTCGAAGCGCGTAAACATTGGAGCGACGGTGGCGCGGCGCAAGTCTACGGCAGTTTTAATCGGCCGTGCCATCGAACGGACGTGTCTTACGTACTTTCCTCCGGAATTGTCTCTTCATCATGGAGTTCGTGGGTACGTGTAAAAAACCAAGGAAATATGAATTTCTTCTCGAAATCTTGTGATATTTGAAAGCGCGATAGAATTCATCTGTCTCGCAAAAGTTTTCAACGAAAAAAATGTTTTCATGAGCACTGGATACGAACAATCGATTTTCAAGGACTGAGCGACAAATCACTCGCAATAAGTGTGCAAGTCAGCCTATAACAACAATGATACTTTTTCCTTCGTTTCGATTAATCTTCCTTCCTTTTATTTCTCTTTTCCTATCCTTCGATTTTTTCACTTTCATGAGAATATCAGTAGAAAAAGGAAGATAATTTTTCGTACTTCTGGCAAACTCTCGAAATGGCAAATTTTTGGGTTAGGTTAGTGTCTCGTCTCTAAACTGGGATGTTCTCCAGGCGAATATAACATTATGTTCGTTTTTGATTGCTCAAAAACCTTAAACGAAGCTTAGTCTGGTCAAATGAATTCCAAAATGCTTAACTAAAGCTCAAAATGTTCGAATAAACATTGAATTACCTAAAGAGCCTAAAACGCACAACTGCATCTTAACATTTTCTAATGCAATCGAAACTCCTCAAAATACCTCGAGTGCAACTCTAATTACTTAAATCAAGCTCAAAATCCAGAAATACAACTCACATTCCTCAGCTAGAACACAAATTTCTCAGCTAAAGCACATATCGATTTTAAATTACTGAATGCAATATAATTGCAAAAAGTACACAAAAATCGCAATTGCTCATACGAAAAAAAAACATTTACAATATGCGCTAATAAATTTGCTTCATTTTTTGTACGCATTCATTTTTTATTTGAAACATGAGTCATTACAAAATAAATACAAATTAGAATACGATTGTCCAGGCTTAGCGGATGGAAAGAGCAACAATTGTAGTACCGCACCTGGGCCTGAAGATCCTGCAGACAACGCCGAGCCAAGCGACGAGCCACGTTCCGAGAACCAGGGGGATACCAATGAGAACGCAGGGATGACAAGCAAGGCTAATTCTGTTGCGGCTTCCTTGCCGACCGAAAGACCAAAATCTATGATAGACTTTAAAGTAATCTACAACAAGCAGAAAATCGATGTTACCTTCGATCTGGATGGAACGGTCGCCGATCTTAAGACTCATCTACAAAATATCATTACGGTGCCAAAAGCGATGCAGAAAGTTATGATCAAGGGTTTAGCCAAAGACGAACAGACGCTCAGGAGTTTAGGAGTTACGAATGGTAATTCAAGAGAGCGACAAATGGAAAAAAGAAAAAGTCTTTTTTCAATGGGTTTTTTGCACAATAAATATTCGTCGGTTTGCTAGGACGACAACTAATTCTTCCTGTGCGGAGAGTTTTAAATAGTTTATTGCACAAAGTTTCAAATAGTTTTTAGTTTCTAGTGCCTGTACATGTTTCTGCCAAACAGACTTTACAGGATAGCAATTAGGGTTTTCAAGTATGGACAATGTTTCCATTCACTCAAAAAGTTTTCTGGCAAAAAAACTCTAAAATCTCTAAAAACTCTACTGATGACATCTAAAATTTCTAAAAGTCCATCGATTACATTTCCTAAACCTCCTTACAACTCTTCTGATGTGATCTTCTAACATTTCTGAAACTACTAATGTAATTTACTAAAACTTCTAAAACTCTTCCGGTTAGATCTTCAAGAATGTTTAAAAATCTTATGACGACATTATTCAAAACTTTTAAGAGTCTTTTAGTTACATCGTCTACAACTCGAAATCATTCACTGCTTTTCTTTTTCCAAAACATCGTCTCGCACTCAAAGTCGTACATTTCTCTTCTCTGCCGGGGAATCTTTTATTTTACCTTGACTTAATTCAATTTTATGTCGTTTTTTCTTTCGTCTGTGAAATACAAATATTTACTTACGTTTTTAGAGACTTGAAGACTCTTCGAAATACTTTTAACGATTTTCAAAGGTTTCTGTAACAAAAAAAGAAAAACGTTCGGAATTCCGAGGATTTTTTATACTTTTGAAATATCCTTGATAAATGTTTCGAGATATTTAATAATTTTCCAATGGAGATTTATGAAATTAGGAAAATTGAATACGATTTTTTGTTTCCGGCTGTACAAAGGAGCCAAAGTGATGATCGTTGGTTCGAAGCTGGATGATGTTTTGGCCGTGTCGATCCCAACGAGGCACGATCTCCAAGATGAGGCCGCCGCTGTGTCGAGCAAGGAGCCCCTATCGCGCCAAAAACTTCATCGCAAAGTACTTGACAAAGGAATACCCGAGGACGTGATGCCGGGCATTTTAGATTCCAAAGTAATTGTCCATTGCAAATCAATCGTTTTCATTTTTCGAATTAACACCTGGAAGAAATGTCCCCGTACTGAAATCCGATTAAAATTTGTAACATAAATGAAAAAATGAAATAATAATACAAAATAATGAAGTAAATTATAAATAATTATAATAAAACATAGTAGGTAAATAAAATAATACAAATAAAATAAATGGATGCAATATAAAAATAATTAAGGTATAATTAAAAATGGACCATTGGGTGAAAAGGTAAGCCTGTGTCGGTGAAGTACGGATTTGAAAGATCATATCGTATATGTTTAGCCGTACGAATATTAAATTTAATAATAAATTAATACTTAGAAGTGCTTGTTTTCCACCTTTAGCAATAATTCAACTCAAATTTGCGGTTATCTGCATCTACTTAACTAAGGTTGCGTCTGTGACTTTACAGCTGGCCCACCCGAACAAAAAAATGTTGTATTCCATTTTTTAAATTTGATTATTTGACACGTGATTGATTCTTTTATTGTTATCAATAATTATTCCAACAAACTCAATATATATTCACGTGTTCAATTATTACTGATTAATTCATTGTTAACACAAATTTTTTTATTGCTTAAAGACGGTCTATTTATTTGAAACTTAGCCCGATCAATCGCGTGATCCTAAATCAAGATCTTGTGATCCACAGGACCCGCTGCCCGATGTCCCCCTCTCGGGGATGACGAACAAACTCGGTGGCAAAGTCAGACTCACCTTCAAACTCGAGCAGGATCAACTTTGGATCGGTACGAAGGAACGAACCGATAAAATACCGATGAACTCGATAAAAGGCGTACACAGCGAGCCCATACACGAACATCCCGAATATCACATAATGGTAAGACCAGATTGTTTGTTTTTCATCTCAAAACTTTCATGCGTACGAAATTGAAAATAGTAGTATTGCTATATTCATTGTTTACGCTTAAAGGTTGTTTACAATTTTTGCCCTACCTATATACATGTATTATCATTTCTCTCTTATTTTCCAAGACTCCCCAATCGTGTAATTCGATTGTGTAATAATGTGTTGAATGTTTTATTATTATAATTAGTGCGTGGTTTGACTTCGTTATTTATATTATCGGAGTGTATCGAGGCCACGAAACAATTAATATTATTACAGTCTTTACATGTATTATGAATTACCTATCCTCATTGATATAACTAAGGTTTAAATAATAAGCAGACGTGTTTTTTGGTGTGACAAGGATTTTGAGAAAAATGTCTGTGGTGTTGGGTTAAAGAAAAAACAGAAACAATTTTTCGAAGTCTTCTTTCCGAGAAGTAAAAAAGAACAGTACGTTTTTTTTCAGCATCACAATATTAAACATTTTTTTGTAAACTCACGAAAATTAACAAAAAACAGAAAGATTCGTTTCTCATTATAAGTAGAGTTTAGAAAAAGAATGCAATTTCTAAGGTTACCAAGGTATAAAAAACAGGTTTTCAGTAAAGTTCCAAAGGTTTAAAAAATCACTTAAGTTCAAAAAAAAAACGTGGATTACTAATGCATTTTGTTTTCCCAGGCGCTCCAATTGGGCACGACCGACGCCTCGAGGTACTGGATTTATTGGGTGCCCGCCCAATACATAACTGCCATAAAGGACGCGATACTCGGAAAGTGGGGCTATTTCTGATGAAAGAAACAAAAATATGTAGAATCAAAACAACAAAAAGCCAACAACAATACGAGAAGAAGGAAAAAAAGTACGTGGGACGCGAGAAAGGAGCGCGACGGACGCAAGGGTTATTCGGGGCGTGTCGAAGCAAACGAAACTTTTCGAGGAGCAATTGAAAAATGAAACGCGAAAAGAGAATTGCGCGGAACTTCGATTTCGAACATCGAAGGCAACCACACTGTGCTAGTCACGCTTTATTTTATTTTGTTCTTTTTTTTTTGTTTGTTTTCTTTAATTTGACATTTCTCGTTGATAGTGACGAAATGGCGGCCGAAAGGGTATGCAAGCCGAAAAATAAAACGATTTAGGTACGAAGTAAATCAGTGATATTAAATATTTGCACGTGAAGCGAAGATGAGTGTAGAGGACACAACGAAACTCTTGGCCGAACGAGAAAAGTATCCTGATAAAATTCGAGCAATTTATGCAACGGCCTAGAGGACTAAAATAAGCTATTTTTTGTGATTAGCTATTATTATTATTATTATTGAATATGAAAAGGAAGAAATAGTAGGCGCGACTCGTTCACTTGTTTTTTGTTTATTTGTTTTTAATTATTAAAATTGACGTGCACAATATTACGAACTTTAAATTATTTAGGCTATGGTAAGATGTAAATTAGGTTTTTATACCGTGTATAATACCGTGTGTGTGTATGTGTAGGTGTGTATGCGCGAGACGAGGGAATATTAATTACGGCGATAAACGTTCACATCCGGAGCGTCCTCTACTTCCCGCAACAACAAAACAACCGGTTTGCGTTCCTTTTTCGTCTTTTTTTTGACTTCGGATATGACTTGTAAGTTACGGTCGCGCGATTGTAAAAAAACGTCAATAAAAAGGATAGAAAAGAAATATCGATTAATAAAATCTATAGAATTGATCTTATTCGTTTTTTAATTTGAAATTCATTAGTTTTCATTTTTCTCGAAAGAAATTTACTAACCAACATTTTTCTGATTTTTCGCATAAACTAATTTTTTTTGCCATTCTCTCGAGTTTTGCACTTTCGTTTTTTATTTTTTATTATTTATATTTTTGTTTAGCATTTTTTTCCGTTTCTCTATTTTATTTAATATGTTCCCCCCACCCCAAATTTCTTGAATGCTTCGGATATTTTAAATTCATATTAGAAATATACATTTCGAGATACTTGTCTATTGTAATTCATTTTTTCATTAAAACCCATTATATCTTATTTTTCTTTTTTAACGTAACTATAATATCCAAATTTTCGCCATATTTATTTTCGTTCGTTCTCCATTTCCCCACTTTTTCAATATTCTTTAAATTTTTTTGAGATTTATCTCGCACTTGTCATTTCTTCTGTTTCCTCGATATTCCATTTTTCTTCAATTACATTTCAAATAATCGTTTCATATTGCCTCCTCCCTCTCTTCCTTGAAAAGAAAACGAGACGTTCGTCAGGCTGGGGGAAAAAAACGGCGAGACACCCACGCATCTGTTTGTCACGTGGAGCGACCGGAAATTGCTCGTTGCATATGCTACAGAGAAATTCGTCGCTCGGGAGTGAGGGAAGTTGGTATCTGGTAGGCTAAGCAGCGAGAAGGCGGTCCGATCGCTTCAGATCGTTGCCGGATGCGCGAGCGAAAAGTACGCACTCCGAAAAGAAAGTTTTCGATCCCGAGTGACCAACGAATCGCTCATCGATTTATATTGTTTTTCCATTTTTTTCTTATTCGATATAGCGACACGGGAATTTCGCGATCTCAGTCGGTCACGCAACAAATCAAACTTATCGACGATGTTTCTCTCGCTTGCCGTAAGATTGCGCGTTGTGGCTGTCGATTTTTCTCTTCAATCGAGGCGCAAGATACATCTTTTTATTTCCTTCCCCGCAATACTTTGACGTGATGCTGTGACGTTTACGGAACTGTGCGATGAATTAGTGCGTGTATTTGAGTCTTATAAAATATCGATGGGACAGAGAATTCTTTGTTTCGAGAACTGTTATTATTATCGAAGATTGCTTCTCCGTACGTGCGCGCCGACACGCGTCTCACTGCCGTTCAGATAACGCGAGCTCGAGGCCTACATCGGGCACTTTTTTGCTCACTCTTTCTATACATTCGAATACTCAGAGCTCGTTTTTTCCGAACGCTTTTCGATCGAAAAATATTATCGTGCATGTTGTGTTAAAATTATTTATTCGGAAATGGTAAAAAAATTATTACTTTGACTGGATATTTGTCTTTAAAAAAAATAATAATAACAGTATGGGCGATATTTGAAATACGACGTAAAACATAAAAGAAAACATGTAAATTACGACAAATTGTGAAAACTGCATAATCGATTTTCCGTGAACTCGTGAGAAGTGGCCATTTCATAAAAATCTTCGACAAGTAATCGAAAAATCAGTCGTTTCGTGAAAAATTCGTGAATCTCGTCGGGGATGGATGACATAAAATTGCGCACGATGGAGGCGATACGCGCGAGTTTTTTTGAGGTTAGCACAAGATATTTGGCGATCGGCAACAGCCTCGAAGATCTCGAGGCGATTGTCAGAAGTTTGGAAATCGAAAAAGTCAAGGATTCGTCAAGATCGATGGGTTTAACCTTCAAGACAACGGCGTTAATCGCTTCCGTACTAGCGATTTTACTGTCCATAACAGAATTAGGTATTTTTGAAAGAGTTGTGATATTCGGGCGCGAGAGGCGCTGCTTGGTACCGAACAATTACTTCGTCTGGGAGTTCACGAGGCCCGTGTCTAATTGCGATTTTTGTCGTGACGTCACGGAGCCCATAATTCTGACAAATTTGACACGGCGTGATTTTGAGTTTTGGGCTTATTCGTCGAGGCCAATTATCGTGAAAAACGCGACCGATCGTTGGCCTGCACGGAAAATGTTCGATCTCGAATTTTTTCGCCGCGTCTACGAAAGCGTGGATGGAGACGAAGCTTATGCCACGCTCGAGGACGATTGCCAATTTTTGCAATTCAAGAGCCAATTTTATCGTTTGCGGGACGTGCTCGAGACAAAACGGAAAAATGGTGGTAATTATTCGGGCGTGGATGAGCCTTGGTATGTCGGATGGAAGAACTGTCATCACGCGGTTCTCGAGATTGTTAATCGTTTCTACGAGAATCCTCACTTTTTTCCGGCCGACGCTGAGATACCCGCAACCAATTATATTTTTCTCGGATACGAACAGGGAGCTGTTATGCACGTACGTTTCAACAATTACACCTATTTTCGAGAATAATTCTTTTTCAATCACTATGGATTCTCCTCCTTTTCATTATGTATTCATTTTCACCGTTTTTTGATCGTTCCCTTCATTCTTGCGTAGTTTTTCCCTCTATTTATTATTTTATTTTTTGTAATTGCAATATTTTCGTTTTTGTGCGTATTTTTTCTCTATTTTTATTAGTTAGATTCCTTTCCGTTCATTCCTCATCATTTTCATTCTCTATTCATATAATTTTTTTAAATATCTGTTTACTCCGATTTTTACCTGACCGAATTTGCTAGAAAAACACTTCCTAAAAGATCTTTTCGTTTTTCTGTTTGTTTTCGTAACGTAGCTCGACTATATCCCTCGTTTAATGTGGCAAGCGCAAATCATTGGAAGAAAAACATGGACGGTGGCGCCTACACCAGAGTGCGAGAAAGTTTGCGGCTCGTTCGATTTCACCGTCGATACGGGTGACATCGTGCTGCTCGACACGAGAATTTGGTATCATGGAACCCACGTCGATAACGGTCTCTTCAGTCTTTCGTTAACGTCGGAATACGGCTGAACGGAGAGTCACTCGGAAAATAACACAGTATTCTGTCGGTGAAGAAAAATATTCGCGGCATAAGTATACCGCTCGATCGACAAGGATACTTTTCCATAGCAGTATAATACTGCAGCGTTGATAAAGAAATATTTCGCGGCAGTAGAATTCCGCTCCGTCGGTATGAACATATCTTCGTTGCAGCAAAGAACTGCTCCGTCGATATTGTAATTACTATATGGAATACGGTAATTTACCGTAATTGACAGTATCCGTCGGTAACGAATATTTTCTGCGGCAGAAAACTGCTCCATTGGTAATAAAAATGTTCGCGGTAGGAGAATACTATTCCGTTGGTAACGGATTCATTTTGTGACATTAACACATTGCTCCGTCGATAAACAAATGTTTGTACCAGTAGAATACTACGCCATCGGTAAAGAAATATTCTTGTGAAAAGTGACGTATGGTTTCGTCAATAAAAAAAACAGAAGACAAGTTTTTTCACTAAATCGTGGATAACTTCTTTTTCTTCGGGATTCGGTAAACCAGTCTGTGTGTAATCTCTTCGTTATGATTTTATCTTAAAAATGCTTCTTGGATTATGAAGTTCCGATGATTTTTCGATTTTTCGCAGAATTTCAAATTTGGACCATCGATTTTTGCAAATTTTTCCATACTTACGGAAAGTCCATTTTTCAAGTGGACTTTCCGGGAAAACTCCGAGAGATATCAATACGAATCCAACGCCATTACTCAAGTTAGGCAAAAACCTTTTCCAAACTCGCCCAATGAACCTCCATAGCATATAAGAAGCTCAGTCTACGGACTTTTGAAATATCGTAATTTTTGAGAATCCAGAAAAGATCGACGGGGAAGTTGAAAATTTTTTTTTTCCCCGTTTTAAATTGTTAAAGGGGTCTATTTAATCGAAAATGTTCCGCTGGTTACGAATATGCCCGAGTTTTTGCCGAAAGTGGAAAATTAGACTGGGAAAATGCAAAATACTTTTCTCGAATATTTTTTGGTCATTTTTCCCTGCTGCAGTTTACGGTAACTATCGTAGCGACGGAGGTTACGAATTCACGTAGTGAACAAGTGACAAATGACAAGTCACAAAATATATTGATACTTCGGAAGGATGCAGGCGCAGTTGGTAAGAACGGAGAATGCGAGCCGCTGCGCCGAATTCAAGGGTGAGGGAAAAAACTTTCCGCACGATACCATGCGAACGCGTGAAGTGAAGGGATCGGTAAGATATCGTTAAAAAAATTGGCAAAATCAGTACAATTTTTTTCATTTGCAATGCGCTGCGTATGTTATCCTGTGTGTGTGTGTGTGTTTTTTTTTTATTTATGCGTATTTGTACAACAGTGGGTACGAAGATCGAGGCGGTACATCAGCGTTGCGTAATTGCCCGTAATACAAATTCAAGTGTAAGTCAAAAGATGTATACAATTAATAATAATAATAATATTGATAATAACAACAACAATAATAGTAATCTACTATAAAATTAAAATTCGAAATATATGCCCTCGGAAATTGTCAGAGATGTTTTTTTTTCTCTTCCTTTTCTTCGCCCACCCACCCTTTCCTTCTTACTATTATTAATTTTCATACTCTTCTTTTTTACCCTTTCTCCTTTGGAACGAAAAAACGAAATGAGAAACTCAGATAATTCGTCACAATCCCAGGGGCAAGAACAAAAAAGCAAAAAAAAAGAAGATTCTTTTTTTGTTTTTTTCCTTTTTGTTTCTTCGAGAAAAGTTAAAATGCAAATTGCAGTGGCGTACAAATCGGGCGTTGAAGATTTCGAGGAATGTACTTTTTGCCAGACATCGAAATTACAAAATTACTCCGAAAAAAGAAAGTGGCGAACAACGAAATACGACGGTAGAAGAAAACGAAAAGGAATGCAAGTGAAGTTGAACGACGAAGAAAACGGAAATTGGGAAAAAAGCAAAAATGAAACAACAAATATAATGTAAATAAAGAGGAAAAATAAAACGAAACAAAGAGAAATGAGAAAGCGAAAAAAAAAATAAAACGGGACGACGTTACAAACCGAAATAAACGAGAAGAAATAAGGACAAGAAAAATGTATTCAAAATTAAACGAAAAAAGAAAAACGGAATTTCAAAAATAAAAGGAAACAGAAAAATCAAAGAAAATGATACTAAAATGAAAATAGAATTTAAGAAAATTAAGGAGTAGAGAAAAATAAAAGTAAAAAGGTAAAGAATACTCAACGGAGTCTAACAGAAAAATGATAGGGAAATAAATGAAGGTGGAAAGAATAATCTAACCAGAATAAAAATAAAAGTGGACTGAAAAATAAACGAAAAAGGAAAAATTAGGTACAATGCTATCGCGTGAGCACTTTGAATACTTTTTACTTTTTTCTCCTTTTTTGCTCCGGTCCTCTCTCTCTCCCCCTCGTTTCCTTTCTCTATTCTTTATCTATACTTTTCCTCTTTTTCTTTATTCTTTCTCTCTCTCTCTCTCATACACACAATCTCTCTCTCTCTCGCTCTCGCTCTCTCACTGGTCCTTCTTCTCCGTCGCTTGCTGGAAACTCGGCGGACTCTCCTACAAAAAAGAACGTCATTTTTCACATAAAAGAGAAACAAAAGAAAAAAGCAAAAACGAAAAAAAAAAAAAACACGAAAGGAAATCGTGCAGGGCGCGGTAAAGCAATAAAAAAAATATATATCCCGCCGCAAGGTGACTAGATTCCGTCATTGATTTTTCCCAGACTCTTCTTTCATTTTCGTATCTGTTGCCTTTCGTTCGCGGTGTTGTTTCGCACGCCTCGTACGATTTATCGCCGATTTATTTGTCTGCAGTCAAGGATGCGGCTATTAAAAAAAAAACATTACGTTTTTTGTTTTGTTTTGACCGCGGAATTTACGGCGTTCGTGTCGCTGAACGATTCGCAATCTTTGTTCATTTGCAATCCAGGCCGGCAAAAATTATCGCCCAAGACGAGACACCCGTCTAATGAGGAAAGTAACCCCCCCCCCCCCCTCCTCACCTCGCCTCTTAAGGCGCTAGCCAGCATTTCTTTATTTTACAAATCGAATAAAACTTGGCGAGCATACATTTTAACGATAAATGCAGAAATTAATGGAATTTTGAAATATAAATTTGAAATAAACGTTTACGACATTTGTGGCGATAAAACATTTTTTGAATAAATTAGAAACAAGTATTAACGATATTTAAAGCAATTAATGACGTTTAGGAAAAAAAATTAGAAATAAGAAATAACGACACTTGGTGCGATTGTGGGAACTGTCATAAATCGAATAAATATTATTAATAATGATACCTCGTGTCACTAATTAATATTTTTTTTAACTGAAATGAAAATATGGAATTTCGGCGAATTTTGAAAGTTTTAACGGAATATTTTTCTTCACGAAATGCTAACGACTATGACGAGCGGAGCGGTGTGACGAATTCCTGACTCGCTGACCGGCCGGTCAGCGATCGGGCCCAATGTGAAAATGACCTCGAAATTTTTCACGCATCTTTTCGGGCCCATCGGTCAAACAAATGATGGTCGAAAAAAGGTGGAATTCTCTCTGTATATTCGTAATGCGACAGCAATATTTTAAGCATACCCGTGGAAGACTAAACTTATGAAATATCTTGGTGAAAATCGCCGAACGGAGCTTTCGTACGAAGATTAAAACAAGAAGAAAAATCAGCCTCAATATCGCGTGGAAAAATTTGGAAATAGTTTCTCGAACTTTCTTTCGTTCTTTGTAGAATTTACAAAAAACGATCGCTTTTAAATAGGATGAACAGCGACGATTTTTTTCATTATTTGACTACTCTTTCAAAACCCAAACAAACCCAAACAATTTTTATATACGATAATAACCAAGTTTTTCGGATATTTGAAAAATCAATTTTGAACATTCCGTAAATATTATTGCTTTCTCCGCTGCGACATTGTGGTAAATTAATTTTCTCCCAATATTCTTTACGAAGAAAATCGAATTTCTCGATAATTTACCAATTTGTTTATTCCAAAAAATCTTCATGAAGAGTATTTGCCTTTTCCTAAAATTTCTTGACAAATATTTTTTTCCCATGGCTGTATCGATCCGAAAATAAACAAAAAAATTAATATTTTACGTTTTTTTTTCTGCCACCAAATCCTGTTTTACCTGCGACGGGATATTTTGTTGTTCGATTTGTGCGATCTCGCAAGATTGAATTCACGACGGAATAGAACTCACATAATATGCAGGTGGCGGTACGTAGGCGCATTGTGGTCTATTAGGATCATAGTATGCACTTTGTGCAGCTTCCGCGGCCTTGGCATCTATTCGCAAAAGAGCAAAATTGATTTATAACGATTGTTTAATTAATTTTTTTTTTTCGTTTCTTCTTTTCCTTTTCCATTTTTTTACGTAGTCGAAAAATGGTTTTTCTTTCCGGTGCTTCTTTGCCTCCAAATATTTATCAATATTAACCATTTGTGAATCGAAAAATATGCTTTTAGAAAAATGTTCAATATTTTCGGTTTTAATAAAAAAAATTAAACAAATTAAAATCGATAAGATTTTTCGAAAAATTAACGTACAGGGATAAATCTTCGATGCACTGTATTTGCTGCGATCCGGCATGTCGAAAAATGAAATTTCGAAAGGTTGCAGCAAAATTGTTTTTGTTTGTTTCTTTTTGGTTTTTTTTTGCAAATTAACAGTCCAAGTCGCATTCACTCATTATTATTTAACTGAGCAAACGCAATGACAAAAAAACCACAATCTCCGGAGAAAATGTTACGCGAGTGCATTTCTATCGAAAAGAAAAATATTTTCCGGTGCTTCTCGCGGTCCCCCTTGTCTCGTTCTGTAGCGGTGGAGTGACGTCACTGCGCGAGTATCCACTTCGAAAACAATTTTTCGAAAATTTCACTGTTTTCGTTTGCAAAACGAATGAAATACGAGAGATCGAAAAAAAAGCGAATCGTTATCGATTTTTGAAAAAATTCAAAAGTCTTATCAATTCGAAATGTCTTTCCCACTTTTGTGTTTTTTTTTTTCAATTTTCGGTTCCGTATTTCAAGAGCGACGAAAAGTTGGTCCGGCTGGGCGAGACGATCGCGTCAGACTGATTGGCATGGCTGATTAAATAACGTGCAGACTGACCACGGTGAAAGCAAACCTCGCCACCGTTTCGTAGCCCAAACATTCAATTACGCAACTGTTGTGGCGCAATGTAAAGATTAATCATTTTAAAAAAATGAAAAAAGAAAGATCAAAATTAGCAACCAAGAGAGAGAGAGAGAGACGCAGGAAAGAGTGGCGAAATGGAACAATGGCGCGAAAAGGGAAAGCGATCGCGACGACCTCATTCATTTTTTTTTTCCATTTAATTTTTTTACTTCGAATGAAAAAAAATGTATCACGATTTTACACTGTTTGGGCGTATGATAACCTTTAAAAATTCAACGTACAAAATATTTACATATTCCATGAAAAATGTTAATAACAATGATAATAATAATCATTTATGGAATAATTATATCGTATCATAACGACAATAATGATAAGAATAATCGTTCGATTGTCTGAAGAGTATTTTTTTCAGCATCGCGATACGCTTTCAAAATTTACCACCCTTCGTCGTTTCTGGAGCGGGTAGTGCGCAGCGCATGCGCAAACGCGCTCGTGCTGCATCGACCTATCAGAATCCATCGAAGTTACAGTCCCAGTCAAAAGTATTCGACGAGCGAACGTTTTTTTTTCCTCCAACGGGCCACTCGATGCTTTCGACACTTACGAAATTCGAACGATTCAACGAAAATTCTAACGGAATATTACGAAGAAAAGTAATCATGAAAAAACTTGCACAGCTTCCATAGGACAGTCATCTTTCTTTAGAAACGGAAATTCATTAAGATTCGAGAATTTCTTTTGAGTTACAAGATAAATCGATAGATATTCTGATATTTCGACACTACCGGACCGTATGCGTATAAATTTGGCAGGTTATGTTTTTGTGTTTGTTAAATGAAAAACATCAACGAATATTGAATAATATTTTTTTTAATAGTGCATCGTAAGATATCTCAATTCGTATAAAGCGTTCGTTGTTTATAACAGAAAAGAACAAATTCTACCCTAATAATAATAATAATAATAACAATAATACACGCATATATGCGTATATATTAAAAGTGCTGTCGATTAATATCGTGAAATCGGGTTTTTTTTCGTTTCGAGTACGAAGAGCTAAAAACTGAGAAACCCGCGTGTTAATTCGAATTTGATTTCCTCGGTTTACGCGTACAAATCAGCTAATCTTTTGTACGTTATGTCGCAAAAACGATTGTTTTTTTAATAGCTTCGAGTAAAGCCCCTATGAAGAGAATACGATTCTATTGGCCATGTTCGTCCGAGTGGTTGGTCTTAACAGCCGTCAGAGGCGCCATGGATGGGCACCGGGTGTTAATTTCCCCGTGAGACGCGCGAAATACGAAATATGGTTCGAGGAACAGGGAATACGGATTGAGAAGCCGGACTGGGGAATACAGTCTGGAAACATGGAAGATTGTCTGCAAACAAGAAATATGGACTGAAGAAGCAGAAACATTGATGAGGATTATAACCTGAGAAAGTAGGTGTATGGAATGAGGAACGAGGGACGCGAACTAGAGAATTACGACTATAGATTAAGGAACGAGAAACAAGGACTGAGGAACGAGAAGCACGAACCGGAAAATTACGAATGTAGATTGAGGACTGAGAAACATGGACTAAGGGAACGAGGATTGGGAGCGCAAAATACTTCAAACCCGAAATAAAGAAAATACAAAAGCCTAAACGAAAAATACTCATCTTAGATTGTGGGCGAAGTACAGATTGAAATCTGAGTCGAAAGTGATTCAAACGAGTACAACAATCACGAAAAATTCAGTCTCGTCGCGTTGGGATCCCTTTTAATGTTTTTCACCGTAAAAACGAAAATGGCCAATTTCCCTTCAATACCGACGCGACTTGTCGCGTCTCTTTTGTTTTTCGTTGATCTCTAATAGCACTTAGTACTGAGGTGGATACGGATTGTACTGTCCTTGCTGTGGATAAGGTCCCGACTGTGGGTACGGTCCGGCTTGCGGATAAGTCGAGTATGGCGGTGGGTTTACCGGATAATTGTTGTAATTCGGTTGGCCATAACCGGGATACGCACCTGCTTGGGACATCGGTTGGCCATTGTAGCTCGGATTGGCCCATGCGGGTGAGCCGTTCTGTTGTGGCTGCGCGCCCCACCCGGCCTGCTGACCAGTAGCGCCACCCCACGCTCCTGGCTGCTGGGGATTTCCCCCGCCGCTTGCGTAACCCTGATACGGCGCGTTTATTCCCGGATAGGGTGGCGGCATGTCGGTCATGTAAACGCTGTTCGCTGAAGGTATTTTATCGTTACTCGTTAATTATCATTAATGATTATTAATTAATAGTTCTTTCTTCATTGATTAATCAACATTGATATTACCGATTAACTAATCATTGCTCATAATAATTATTATCATTTGTTGATATTATTATTATTATTGTAGTTCAAAGTGCCTGTTATAGGAAAATAATGGTAGCGAACCTGGTGGTACATCAGGAAAAACGTTCGTCGGAGGCATCCAGCCGTAGTAGCCGGTAGGCGCAGCTTGATAGGCTGGAGGTGGTGCTGCGTACCAATCGGTGGTCGGGGGTTGGTACGGCGGGGGCGCATCAAAACCAGGCCCGTTTCGTTGAGCTACGGGAATTCAAATATGGTTATTGGTTATCTATAATCATTGTTATTGATATGACTTATAATTACTATTATGATGATTCGTCAATAATTAGGGATTATCAATAATCGTCAATAATAATTATATTACCACGAGATAACAATTAAAATATCAGCTCGGTTTTTTGAAAAAACCAAATATAAAAAATGACCCCCCCAAATTTATTGATATCGATGTTGATATTCTTTGAAGAGGCTAATGCACAATTCTTTGTGGATGTACTCAATAAACGTTCTATGATCGTTTCTGTGTAGAAACGTCGTGAAAACATGTACATCTGCCATTGAGAAATTGTTTCGATGTTTCAGATTCTCAGAAAGAATAGCGGCAAGCATCTTTGCAATTTTCCATTGTTCATGAAACAAATTGGAGTAAAAGTGGACTGTAGATTCGTACCCATTGAAGCGGCCCGCAGCATCGCCTGGCCAAACTCAATGGCTCCGCCACTCTTGAAGTGCAGTTTGAATTTGCACTCGCCAGTCCAGTTTCCGTTCGGCTGGGCTCGGCACTTGCCCTTGATGTAATTAGCCCCGAACATAGGCTGATCCAGCTCCACCTCGCTCAGTGTCACAAATGGGAAGCTGAACGACTGCATACGTTCCTTATGGTCTTTAGCGTTGAATATCATCCGGTGAGTCGTCAAGTAGAGGCGGCCTCGCTTGGTACCAATGAACTCTGGCTGCTCTTGCCCGTGAAACTCCATTGTGACATTGTCACAGAACAGAAGAATTCTGAAATTTAATTAGTTGTAATATTCTTCCTTTTCAGTTAAAGCACTGAATATTTGTTTTTTTTTTTTAATATTCAAATCTTAATGAAATGGATAAAAATACGGAAGGTAATAGTTCATGTGGAAGTGGACGGGAGAAGAAAATGATAGACTCGAAATTAATTGCAGAAAAAATGTAGAAAGTAAAATTGAAAAATGAAACCTGTCACTTTTAGAAAATGATTAATTTTCCAAAAATGATTGTTTGGGTTCCTTTTCGTTTTATAAACGCCACGATAAATATTCAAAACATTCGCTATTCGCAAATTTATTTATCTTGGTTAATTTTATTTTTAATAATTGCTTAAACCGTTTCAAATTTTTTCCAAAATGCAATATTCCCAAAATCTGCCGGCAATACAAAAAACCGAAAGGTTTAAAAAAAATATTTCTAATTTTTTAATGATTCTGTTCGTTTTTTTTCATACTGTTTTCAATTTAGCTTGATAAATACTATTATGCATGACTATTTTTTGACAAGACTGTACGGCGGGCAGTCCGGGTCGAAAGTTTCATGAATTGGGGCAATACCGGACACGATTACCGGTAATACAACGTTTGGAAATGTTTTCCGGTGCGCACTTGCCGGAGGACTCGGATTAATCGTCATTGTGGAGTAAGGTCGTCATACGCGTGGGTGTTTCGATATTATCGAGTTACCAGAGCGTATGCAATGGCGGAAAAATTGTACTGCTACGTGCGTGGTTTCGCCGTAGCATTGAATCACCCCAAGGTCAACGAAGTCGAAAAATGAACAAGAGGGAGAAAGCGATAGGTAAAAATGGTGCTGCATTATTGCGAGAAACGTCGAGAACGTTCTCGATGTGTTTACTTTGCACTTCCGGTCTGCCGTGCGCGACACAAAAGAAATTAATAAACCGAAAGCTCACCGTTCGCCGGCGTGTATGAGGACGCCGCCGTTCGCATGGGCGGTATTCAGTGACATGTTTTAATCGACGCTTTTCCGCACGTTTTTTCGGATCAACGCGAGACGCGAAACTTTTCCCGGAAACGATCGAAACGTACTGACAAGATGACGGGAAAAACTGCGTTTCTCAACTCGTCGCGGTAGTCACTGCGGATCAGCTGATTCACGAGTGACAATAACGCGAGTGCATGTGCGCATGCGCAGCCTGGGAGTCACCAAATGGGGAAATAAATGAGCCTACCAACAGAATTGCAGTTTTCACTAATATATATATATATATATATAAGAAAAACCATCTGCTCAGAACACAAAAATATCGTGCTATGTTCGTTCCTGAGAGCTTCTCGCTTTGTACCAACTCCCACTAGCCCGAGAGCGAGCACAGTCCGCAAAAAACTTCTGGCCCATCGGACATGTTTTTTTCGGAAGTGTGAATCTTCCATGTTATTTATTGTAATAATATGTAATTGAATGAAAAAATTACGAATGTCTGCCATGTACAATCTTATTTTGGTTTGTTTGGGTTGTGATTGCCGGAGAAAATGATTTATATTTTTCGGTAAATATTGTAGCTGTAAGCTGAAGAATTTAAAATGATCCGTTATTTTTTATCAACCTTTATAACTATACCATAGTATAATTTTTACGGACTGAATATTCCACTCCAGAATACCCAACGACCAACTGAGTGTCTCAGAAGTAGTATTGAAATTATTTTCATAATAATAGCTGTTCGAAAATCTGTATACCGATTATTTGCTGTTACAAGCACAAAACTCACAGCGTTAACGTTAATTTTTCATATTTTCATACGCGACATAAGTTTTCACGTTGATTGCTCGGATCGACAATTTCATTTAGTAATTTCAATCTTGAAAATGTCGAAATTTTAAAATGGACTGTACACTACGAAGCGCGAAAGAGACAGCGTTACGTTTCAAAGTATACATATATTATATCCATTCCACATTTGTAACATAACCTTCACATTCATCGAGGATGCTCTCGCTTCAGTAACTCTCGTGACATAACCTCAAAACTCCAATAGTTTTATCGATTCTATCAAAAAATGGTGCGCAAAAAATCCACGGATTGGGATGTTTCCGAAAGTGTAAATTCCATCTCGGGTGATGATGACGATTCGATGTCAGAACCGGAGGCGAGTGACGACGCGATAGATTCTAGCCATGAACAGCCGAGTGCTTCGGCGAATAAAGCCTTAAAGAAGAAGAAGAAGAAACGCGGTATAATTTATCTTTCGACAATACCGAAGTACATGAACGTGACAACGATCCGAGAAATTATGTCTACTCACGGTAAAGTGGGGCG
Organism: Ophioninae sp. A BG-2022a; assembly: GCA_030523105.1. Taxonomy (NCBI): domain Eukaryota; kingdom Metazoa; phylum Arthropoda; class Insecta; order Hymenoptera; family Ichneumonidae; species Ophioninae sp. A BG-2022a. Next base: position 123,773 of record JAPYZI010000008.1, read on the forward strand.
AGTTTATTTACAGCTGGCTGAAACGGGTGAGTTTGCGTTGCCTATGAAACCGCTCATTTGTCAGTGAAAGAAAAGTGCCGGTTCAGACGTATAATCTTTAGAGGCTCCGCACCTGGCCAGAATATAGATTAGACTTAGAACTACTTGTCAAATGTTCTGCATACTACATTCAAAAAAGCTTGCAGCATTCTTTTTCAAAATTGAAGCCTATTCGCAACAAATCGAGGAACGAGGTTATCCAAGTAACGTTGAATCAATGAAGCTCAGATATGATTTACTTGGTGCAATTGATTAAGCTAGTTATACCTCTCTATTTTCTTAAGTTTAATAGAGACAATTTTGTTTGTATAAATGGTAATTTGTGTTCTAATTAAACCAAGGGCCTTATGATAAAATTTGCTACAGGCCTTGTACTAGCTTCATTCAACAGTAAATGAAATGCAAATTTGTACTATTTACTGAATTATCCATTACCACTGTTTGCCCATGTAGAAGCCGATTCAACGAAAAAGAAGAAGCGGAAAGTCGCCGCTAAACACTTCACCGAGGGTTGGGTTGAGTTTGAGAGCAAAAAGGTTGCCAAACGAGTCGCTGAGATTCTGAACAATACACAAATATCAACGCGAAAGAAGAGCAAATTTTACGATATTATATGGAACATAAAATATTTGCCGAGGTAAGAACCGGAGTTGCGTCAATGGGACAAACATAACCTCATTGTTCTTCAGTTCATAAAAACATATTCAGCATTTAAATTTTTTCGATTTCTTTTCCCATTACAAAAATATTTCTCCAATTTTGTATCTCCAATATTTATTCTTCGTCAAGTTAGCGAAAATAATTATTTTCATATCTCCCATAACGCGCATGCGTGCAGGTTCAAATGGGTCCATCTGAGCGAACGTTTGGCGTACGAAAGAGCAGTACACAAGCAGAGACTGAACGCTGAGATCGCGCAGGCAAAGAGAGAGGTTAATTTCTTTTCGCACAACGTCGATCGCAGCAAGAAACTCCGGAAAAAGGAACAAGCGGGCGAAACAACGAATTTCGTCGCCCCGGATATCCGGCAGCGGGAGACCGACGCGGAAATTCGGAGCAGGAAGAAAACCGTCGGGGACGAGGACAGAACGAGTTTTCTCACGTCGTTGTTCGCTTGATCTTATTAAATGTATCATTCTACTTCGTTTTTTACGTGTAAATAAATATATATGGAAAATAATTGCAAATTCTTATTGCTGCCATCTAGCGACAAGAAATGAAGTTGAGGATGTATTCATCACTGCTGAAGGCTGTCCAATTAGAATTTCGGTAACCCGGAAATTCCCCAGAAACGTAATGCGTTCAAGGAATCCTGCCGATGTATGCGTCGTTTCGTCTAGCCTTATTAGCTTCCCCCACTCCGCTTCCCGCTGGTTGATCGCAACAGTACACAGCTCTCAACACCCTGCGTATTTCAGAAAATGCTTTAGTTTTTGTTAAATATTACAACAATCATTTCAAGATCCGCGCGTTCGAAGCTCGCGTGCGAAATTTAGTATACATAGATGCGCGCGCACGTGAGGTTCTCAGTGTACAACTAGCGTTAGGACTGGCAGACTCGAACACTAAAAACTCCGGACGCTTAGCATATAAAAAATACTGTGTTGCTTTCTTGGTATGGTCGAAGTGTTCCGTATGACAGCGCGAGCTTATCAGCTGTTCGAAAAAAAAAACAATCAGGATACACGAAGGGAGGAGGAATGTCTCTGCCACAGATTTTCTCTTGTAATGACAAAAGATATTGTCAGTTCTCATCCAATTGTGGGTGTGTTTTTTGTGCCCATTGAGACATTGTACAGGCCCAGAAGTCTTCCAAGTTTATTCGTCACGTGAATACGAACGATACGCACACGCGTAACGTCATCGGCCAAACAATCGTACGGTTTACGCGCAATTTGTAGCGTCGATTCGCGTCAACCGGATACATTTGATTTACGAAAAAGGAGGCCAACTCAGCCACTGATTGGGTGACTAATAATAACGTTCTCGTGTACGTACTACAAATCTGTGCGTGTTTATGTTCGAATGGGCATCTAGAGCTGCACCTATCATTACTTTGCATTTGCATGTATCGAATAACTTCGATCGTAATCACGTAACGCCGTTACGATTTCGGCCGTTGGGCACCGCGGCCTCGGGCTAATTAGTATCAGACCAATTAATCATTGCTCTTTACACATATTTTTACATCCAACACATTATATATTTATGTATACTCACGTCGGACGTAACCATATCGCAGCAATAACACTGCGATTCTTCATCCCGAATTTACTGTGCGTCCGTTTCGGTTTGTTTCGCCAGTAAACTTCTGAAAAAAATAATTGTTAAAGTGACCAGAATGTAGGGAAAAAAAAATTTCGTTAAATAGTCGAAAAATCGAATGCTTTTTGAAAATATTGGGAAACAAGCCACATAGTTGGATGCTTCGAAAATAAAACAGAAAAAGAATTCAAAGACGGGAGAACAAATGAATCCTCAAAAAAGCAGAAAGTTCAATCGTAACAGTTTAATTACTGGAAAGGTGATTAAGCTTCGAACAACGATCGAATGAGTTTTGCAGTTATACGCGTTTTTAATTAATGCATATAGATTATTTTGCAATTCTCAGTGTCTGTATTTATTGATTGAAATGATTTGTCGATTATGTGCCCACGATCACATTGATTGAATCCCATGATGAAATTATCATGATAAATGGATAGTACGGTTACATTTAATTGAAATAATCGATTAATTGGCACGAGAAAGGGCGTGAATTTACCTGTTAATGAAAGTTATTAAAATAGCGGTGCATTATTAATTGAATTGTGAAGTGAAATTAATCATCTTCAGAATGTGAATTAATTGAATTCCACAGAGAGAATAAATGAATTTTACAATTGAAATTATATAATTGTAACAGTTTGATTGTCGCTCATAGTATATTAACGAACCTGAACGAGTGGATCCTTCATTTATAAATTTGTAAATCGAAAGACGTACTTATCATATTGATGGACAAAATTCAACTACCGATTCGGTACGATTTAATTAGAAAATCACCATGATCATCTTGATGATCTCGAACATTTGAATTGAAACCTTTGATTTTGTTTGAGTTTATTTGGGTTCCAGTTATTGCGACTCAATGTTACAAGCATCTATATTTTTTAGAATGTTTTTATTGAATGGATGAATGATTGGTTAAACGAACTGAGAATGAAAGAAAAATGTTAAATGTCTGTCTGCATATTACATGACAAATTAAAGTTTCCATTTACAGGACAATGCGTATAGGGAAAACTGAAAACAGGTGAAGGCGTACAGAATGAGTGAGGAGCATTGCACCAGGGAGCAGCGGCGTCTCCTGCAGGGCCTTAGATCCACCGTCGAGAGTCTTCTGGCCCATGGAGTTTCCAACGTCTGGAATGTCTACGGAGGCTTGAACAGACTGCACGGCATAGTGGAGCAAATCTTCAAGCATGGATGTAGAATATTTGATCCCTCAGTGAGTTTTATAATGCGCCATGAGCGAAAGTTTTTGGATTGAGAAAGGATGGGGATGATGATAAATTCTCTTATCGTTTTTTAAGGGTGAACCCGACTGCTGGGTTTTCATTCAAGGCTTGAATTGGCTGCAACCGAGCCTTGCCGTTTCACCTGCGATTGGTGACGGTGATGAATTCTTGGCGAACTTGCCAAACCGGATATCCGGACGGAAAGACATATTGTGGATTTACACAAGGTGGGCATTTTTGAAATCCACATTTGTAAATTGTAATTTACATTTGTCATCCATATAATTATGTTTGTGCTTCAATTTCTATTTCAACGGACAGGGAAACTTTTATTCAATTCATTACATCATTTTTTCCATTTATGTTTTTGCATTTACTCCGATTTTGTTTCTCTTTATGGCAATGATAATGGGATGTTCCCTTCGCAGTTTGGAGAGTCACACACTCTCACAGAAGTTATCCTGGCTCCTGTCAGACAAAGAACACTTGTTATCCTGCCTCGAGCCATGGGCTTTTCTCCGTCAGGAGAGTCTCGCTGAGGCCACCCTCATTTGCTTAAGGGCTGTAGAGAGAAATCAAGCCGCCCTCCTCACCGAAATTGATCCCTGCTTGGTAAGGTTTCACCGGCATAGATACAATCTTTCCAAAGTTAACAAATTTAGATGTTCATGATATGTTTGCTATTTTTAATATCTTTGCTATTAGAAATTTGGTATAGGAAGTTTGGAACGTCTGCGAAATTTGGGATCTTCATGAAACTGCGGAAGTTGATAAAATTGATAACACGTGTCTGTCAACCGTAGTTCCTATCTGATGGTCGTTTGCGGAGGAATAGCCCGCGTGGGCATCGTCGATCGTCCTCGTATCCGACGAATTTTGGTATCGCGAGAAAAGACGAGGAAACGCCATGGGGGACTCACGGCGTGGAATCGGCGGGGTTCGCCGTGATCAGCAAGGAAAAAGATCGGATGCCGAAGAAAGAGGAGAAGAAGAAGGAGGAAAAGAAGGCCGAGATGGGAGACGACAAACCGGAAAATCTGGAAGAGCGGGGCGACAACGAGATGTCATTAAAGTCGTGGACGAGTATGCCTGTCTTGTGCAAGGATCACGAGGTTTGTCAAAGCTGCGTGTTGCCGTTGGCAGCATTGGTGGCAACGAGCGATGTCCAACCGGAAGTGTCAGGGTACGGGCGTCCGCCTGATAAGATAAAGCTCTCGGACGTAATAAAAATCGATTATTCCGAGGTGAAAATCACGTCCGGCGGATCGCGAAAGAAAAATGGGTACGGGAAAACGAAGAAAAGTGGCCCGCGGAAGCAACGACTTCCGGTCAAGATACGTGACAAGAGGATCGACGATGTGACCTTGAACAACGAAAAAACGGGGGCGGTGACGATCGAAACGAGCGTTGTTGGCAATCATGCGCCGAAGACACGTCGGCAGAGTTACGAGGATCGTCGTCTCGAAGAATTCGTCAGCACGGGCGAGGAGAGGATTCGCCTCGAGACTCCCGAGAAAACTCGTAAGCGAAGTTTGTTCACTTCAGGCTCGGCGCCCGAATTCACTGGGTCTTGGAGCTCGGGCGTCGAGGGTCAAAAGGACTCATCGCGTACACCCCGAAAAAGTTTCATGGAGGACGGTGGTAGTAGCATACAACCGATGGCAACCGGATACTTTCCACGTCCCCGCGAGGGTCAGAGCCTCACGAGTTTTCTCTCGTCCGCCCAATTCTCTCGTGCCAATGCCGAACTCGATCGCGAGAACGCCCATTTCAGTATTTCCGAAGCCATGATCGCCGCTATCGAACAGGTAATGTGGATGGTTGATGAAGCCGGCCGCGATAATTATTTGTCGTGGCTTCGATCTGGCATAATTTGCCTCTACAGCTCATTATTTTCATCCCCAATTTTAATAATTGAATCATTATATTATCTTGGGCTTAAATTACCAGAGATTTTATAATATTAATATAAAATCTCTGGTAATTTAAGCCCAATATGGGATCGATTATATAATTCGATCCCATATTAATTAATCTCGATCTGGGCCTAATTATTTTGATCTCAGTTTATTTATTTCAACCTCTTAAGCATTGGTCTCGATCTCAATTAATTTATTCTGATCTTGAACTATCTCGATTCTTTCGACTTCAAAATATAGATCTTGGTCTCAAAGAATTTATCTTGACCACAACCTTACAATATTGACATCAAACTTATTGTATCGACTTCGATCACATTTTCTATACTGAGAAAAAATGTATTGACGCAGGTAAAGTGCAATCGGCAGCTGCGTCTGATCGACGAAACCGTCGATGAAAGCGACGAGGAAATAAACAATTTGAAGCAACGTATACGGATGAGGCGCCGGCAGCGACAAATCGAGCAAAGGAAAATCAACAATTGGAGCAGAGACCTACTGAGCGACGGAAAAACTGACAGTACGCTATTACCTCGTAGAATATTTTGTCTTTGCATTTTTATTCATCGGCGATCATTAAGGGCATGTGTCATACTTCCGGTCGGTAAAAATTCTACCGCCAAGTTATCTTTCAAATGGATCACACAACGGAAAAAGTCGAGACAGCGTGACATTTGGCCTTAAAGTTCCATTATATTTTTTATTTTAGCCACCACTACCGATCAAAGCGTGAGCCCACTATCCAGCTCGCCAAGCACACCGTCCAACGGTATTTCGACTGACGGTGTTGATGATCTGGAAATGGACGACTCGCGGAATTTGTCGCAATTGCGCTCGTCCGGTGGGTGTACAAAAACAATCGATTTTCATCTTAACTCATTTACCTTTGAATATGTTTATCTTGAAATATCTGTCTTAACCTCAAAATATCGACCTCGATCTAAAAACACCGACCTCGACCCATTTTCGCCACAATATTAAAATATTTACCACAACGTCAAAATATCTTGTTCGTTCGCAAAATATCAAGCGCGACCGACCAATTTTGGCTTCGATCTCAAAATGTTTACTGTCACCGCCAAATTTTCATCTTGATCGAAAAATATTGATCCAGACACATAATTTGTAGTTTGGTTCCATCGAAAATAATTTTTTTTATTTATGTCCTTTTTATATCGCAGGGGTGTCGATGTCGATGGCGTCTTTGTATTCCGATGCAGATCTTTACCGCTCGTCACCGCGACGTGGTAACGAGGCCGCGTTAACCGACAGCATGATATCGGCGGAGGGTGTTGCGCTCTGTCTCATCAGCCGATTCAGCGAGAGACACTTGCCGAGGGCAAGCGAGCTCCGATGGCTCGTTTCCGAGCAAGATGCACCACAGCGGGTACTCATATGCAGAATGTCTTACTTACTAATCGCGCGTCTATCTTACTAATCGCACGTTACAAAATCGTGGAAGTAATTGCGGGAAAAAAATTTATTTATTTCTGACGCGCGATTAATATGGGAATTAGACCTTTAACCCTAGAGTACTCGCGCTATGGGCATTTTGTCGCCCGCGGCACAATTGTCGTTTTATTTTGCACCCTATGCAAAATAAAACGCATATGCATATGACTCGTATTAACAAAAAAATATCGTATTCAGCACGGGTGGCAAAATGCTCCCTACGCGATTACTCGCGTTTCACCAGAAGGCGCGACTACTCTCGGGTTCATGTACGTTAGGACGTCCTTTATATGAACAGTTTTTTAAAAATGCTAACTCATACCATTTAATTACTTTTTTCGGAGGAACGAGACTTAATTATTAAATTTGCTTTTTGAGTGGACATTGAAGATTTACAAAAAACGATTTGTTGAATATCATCTTCGATTTGTGATTAATTTGATATGCCATGAAATAACACGAGTTAAGTACAGTAAACTCCCGTTTATCCGAAATAATTGGGACGGCGGCCGGTTCGGATAACTCAGATTTCGGATTGACAGTATGTATGTACATATATGATTTCGGATAAACGCGATTTGCATAAACGGGAGTTTACTCGTGCGTAATAAATACAATATGCAAAATAAGGGCGAAATCTATATTTATATTCGTCAAAATTTAAGTATCTAACTTATCGGGTCAATTCGTTGAATACTTTATTTTGTAAGTCGCCCTTGTATGCGCCAACATTTACTTTGGCAACATTTTTGGGTACAATGAATGGAATCAAAACATGTACACTAAAAAATATTCTAACTTTGAATAATAAGGGACAACGTAATGTACGTATATACGCTTTTCCAGTTATTGCCGATGCCGAAGAACTGGTCCGCCAATACCGAGTACGGAAAGACCGACCAAACGACTGGACAAGCTATCCCATTGCGCGGAACGATAGAGTGGGCGCCACCACGCCCCCAAATTATTTTCACTCCACATCCACCACCCGCGTAAGTCTCGTATCTATTCCCATTGTAGTCTGAAAAAATATCACCGATTTTATTGAAATGCTATTTTTGATTTTCATTTTTGAAGTAATTTTTTATTTGTTATTTCTATTTTTGTCATTTCCTACCTTTATTCCGATTTTCATAACATTCTCTATTTTTATTAAACCTTAAGATGAAAATAATAGAGAAAGGCAAAGATAAAGAAGAAGAAAAAGGGAAAAAATGATCTTTTATTAAATGTATGTAAACGAGGAAAATCTAAAAATGGAGGATTTACATGAAAAAAAGGCGCCATGTTAATACTGTTATTCTATTATTAAAAATAAAAATAAAAATATGATAATTAAGAACTCTATTTTTATCAAATATAAAAATGTGCTCATTAAAAATAAAAATGGAAAAGATAGATATCTATCTTCTTCGCATTGTTGTCCAGGCACTTACAAAAAAGTGAATTTTCCTTTCGTTTTGCAGGAAAAAAACTTTGATAGCGAAGCAGAATTACAGATGTGCAGGTTGCGGCATGAAAGTTGCGGTCGAATACGCGAACAGATTTCGTTACTGCGAATACCTGGGGAGGTATTTTTGCACCGGATGCCACACGAATCAGGTAGCACTGATACCTGGAAAGATATTGTCCAAATGGGACTTCAATAGGTGAGCGTCGGTTCGAAAATTTAAGTTACAATTCTCTATCTATAATAATGCGGAAAAACGCGAAATATCATTCCAATTTAATTATTTCATTTAATAATGAAATAAATTTAACAAAACTCGTAAAAGAATAAATTAATAATTACCTTTTTTAAATTTAACTAATACGTGATTATATTCATTAAGAAATTAATCGAAAAATCGAGAAATTAATTTTTCGCGCCTGAGAAAACACTTATCGCCAATTTATCAATTCTGGCTATTATTCAATTTGACGAGAATTTGCATAATTTTCCATTCGATGAATTAATGAAATCGACCATTCTTACAGATATCCGGTCTCCAATTTTTCGTATCGACTGCTGGATCAAATGACAGGCGATCCGCTCTTCCAAGTCAATGATCTGAATCCCCTCTTGTACAGGCGAGTCAAGCAACTCGAAAAGACAAGGTTACTGCGCATGCAGTTGTATTATCTCAAGGATTTCCTGCTCACCTGCAGATTCGCAATGAGGTAATAGCCGGTTTACCTCAGAGAACGAAAAAAAAACACTATTTCCATTATTAATCTTTTGTTGCATTTTCAGTATCCAGGAGAGCCTAAATAAGCAACCGAACTACTTACTGAACGATCCCCACGTTTATTCGATGCAAGATTTGGTGGCCGTGAAAATGGGCACGTTCACTAGTAAGCTCAACGAGTTGGTTGAACAGGGTTGCCTTCATGTTAACAAGTGTGTGGTAAGAAAATTTGTCGTTATTTTAAATTGGTCAAATAATATTTATCGGCGGTATGTCATCGATTTTCTTTTCATTTTCGGTCAGTTGTGCAAGGCTCGGGGATTCGTTTGCGAGCTGTGCTGTAAAGAAGGCAGCACGAAGGTGATATTCCCTTGGGAACTGTCCACAGTGACGCGTTGCGACGATTGCGGCTCTTGTTTTCATGTCGAGTGCAAAAAGATCTCGAGGAACACGTTAGAGTGCCGGCGTTGCGCAAGATTACGGAAGAGACGCGCGTTCAACGAATGATCCTTTTTGGCGAGCGATAAACGATAGAAAATGTAATAAAAATATTTTTTGTTGGTGTTCATAATGTTCCTTAGTTCGATCGTGTAGATGTTTTATTTTTACAATTCTGTAAGAGTCTCGATAGCCGACGGTACAAAATTCGGCACCAATTTACGTTTTGTATACTTATTGCAGAACATGGGATTTTTCTGTCGAACAAAAATAGGAATTATTAATTTGGGTTAATTGGAGAAATGAATAAGCGTAGGCTCCATGTTTTTTCTTTTGACAACTAACACAATAATTTTAAGGGAAATGAACGCTTCGAGACCGTAAATTCGTCAAATCAAACAAAGCTCCGGTTCGATTTCGAGGCGACAAAAAACATGCACGAAACAGGATAACTTTTTTCGTCCGATTCTGAAGCACGGGTGGAAACAGGAAAAGAAAAGGAAATGTTTCTGTAAAATCATAAATTTAGGATAGAGAAATTAAAAAAAGACTGAAGCTTTGTTAAATGTGCCTAGACATTTATATGGCAAGAATGTATATTTGTTAGAAAAAAAGAAAAATGAAGAAATCATGATGAAAAAATAATGAAAACTCGGCGGTTCGTGGTGGACATATGATTCGTATGTATCGCTCGGACTCTCGGTCATTGGGCTATATTAAGCCGGCGTTGCGTTATTTCACTTGGATAGTTAACTCATAATTATTGATAATTGGCGCGTGTTAACTAAAGTGGCTAGACATTGTTGATTTATCTGTTATCTATTTTACAGAACTTTATAATAAAACGTCCATCGACGAGTCATCAATTTATCATAATTGTTTTATTACTTTTAAATAGATCGTTCGTGATCTTCGCATACACACGCATTTTTTTTTTTTTTTTTATAAAAAAGGCTAATATCTATTACATTCACGGATGATAAAAAAGAAGATATATACGGACAGATATTTACAGATTTGAACGACGGTGATTTATTATGTACAAAGTGGTATTTCTTTTTTTCATTCTCTATTTTTCCTCTATTTTCTCCTTCGAATTCATTTTCTTCGCTCTTCTAAATTCTGGCAGATTGAGTCATCGGATATCTCGTCTTAATTTTCATTTGTTACACGACTCGTCGATATCGTCAATTTTATTCGGCGCTACAATAATCGATCATTAATTTTCTAACAATTCCCGGTTATCATCGATTGCGAACAACGCTCTCTTTTTTTTCGTCGTCGAACTCTGTGTCATCCCGATTAAAATATATTTTTCATTGGATGAAAGAGGAAATTCGTTCGAAATTTTCGTCTGTCATCGAACGTGCGAAGAACTCTTTGTTCCTGGATTCAGTCTGAGAGAAAATAGAATCGGAGATTTTCGAATTGTCACGTGGAAAAACATTAACGAGAGATGAAAGAATAATGTAGAGCATCAAGGAAAAAAATACGTGCGACGAATTAATAATTCGGTAAATACAATGGCACTGGGTTAAACATCTGCGAGGAACAGCGTATCTGTGGATCCTTTTTTTCCAATGAGAAAATCGAAAAAATTTGTCGACCACATCGAGTGGGGAACTCCGGTCTGAATATTTCGAAACTGTAATGATTCCATCAGTGAATTTTCGCACGTCTTTTTTTCTTTTTCATTTTCTTTCATTAAAAAAATCCGAATATGAGTATGTTGAATGAAATTCGGGGCAAATGGATAATTGTTCTAATTTTCTTTACCGCGTGCTTCTGCACGTTTCTTCGATTAACGAAAGAAACATATTTTTCTTCGATTTCCGAAAAAATGACTTTTCTTCTTTCAAGAAAAAATGGAAGGGAAAAATCTTGAAGAAAATATAATGATTATATTCTATAGAATAGATAATAAATAGATGAGGGTCGGAGTTCGTGAGCGCACATGCATCGAGACGAGAATCCTCTCGCCGTCGCGAGCACCAAATTTACAAAACCGATATCTCGTGCAATTTTCAATTTATTCCGGCGTCTAAAAAAAAATTATGCGTGATCCGTCACAGATAGTGATCATTATTATTACTATTATTGTATCGTTTATCGAACTATCGCGTATAAATATATAAATGGCTCGCGTTTTTATTCACCATCATCAGTCTATAAGGCGCAACACCGGATAAACAAATATGCGTTGCACTCTTCGAAAAGAATAAAAGAAGAAAGAAACAAGCAAACATTACAAAAGCAAAAAAGGAACAGTAAAAAAAAAAGGTAAAAGTTTGACAGTTCCGTCGCGTATCGGAAAGATTACACATCTCCGCAGGTTCAGCCATTTTTTTTTCTATAATATCTACGGGGCGTCTCGTTCGTAATGCCGAGGAAAGTTGTCGAAAAAAAAAAACACTTCACAAAAGTTTTGCTATGCCCTGAGTTTCCCAACTACTGTTGTTTTTTTACATTTCGACGTCGGTAGACGGCGACTTCCGACATTTCGAACTAGACACCCAGTGAATGAAACGGCGATATCTAGACATGCTACTTCGGGTCGTAACTTCGAATGCGGTGGATCGTTGCCACGTTGAGGGAAAGTTACCAAAAAGAGGGGTGTGGTGTTGGTGATGGTAGAGGAAAGTCTATGTCAACCGACAGGAGTATCAAAAAATAAAATAAAAAAATCATAACAAAAAAAACGGTTTAGTCAAAAGTTAACGACGGTATAAATCGAGTCTGTTAAAATTTGCGGATAAATAATAAATTACAGAAATAATAACGGGCACAGTCGACGGACAAACGAGCGTTGCTTGTTTGTCTTCTCTATCTCTCTTTTTTCCCCCCAAGATGCGCGAAAACTCCGCTTTCGCTTTGACGTTTTTCTCGTGAAAAGTCTTCCTACAAAATATTAAATGTAAAGGTACTAAATTGTGCTGGTCACGATTGCCCGACCGGTGATTGAGCGAGACGACGATGCGGCGCTTCCTGTCCGCCGATGAGGTCCTTTTGCGTTGTTGTCTTTTTCTTTGCTTCGCGTTTCGCTGTTTCTTTTTTTTTCGTTTCTTTTTTTTGCCTTCGCCCACGTGGGGAAGACGATGTCGAAATTTTTAGGTCGAGGGCTGTACATATCCGGCGCCGAACAGCCACGAGTCTAGCTACGGAATTTTTTCATACTTACCGCGCCCCGGGCGCAGGGCGAGGGGTGCGGGTCTATACTATATGTCTAGGACCTCTTTCAATGGGACCTTCGCCACTTCGAAGAATATCCTGGAAGAAAATTCAAAAACCGGGTTGATCAGTGGGCAGGAAATTCGTGTTTGCTGTTCATTGAATTAGGACGATTATTAAAGAAAATTTGCATTTTTTTAGAAGATTTGTAATAATGATACTTTTTTGTATTTGTGATTACGGAACGGATTGGCAAACCGGTTTTCTGCAGAAATAATTGTGTGATGATGTATTTTTACGTCCTTTCTAAATAAGATTAAAAATTGATTGCCTTGTAAATAAAAATGTTTTTGTTTAATAAAACAAAAAATAAGAGTTCGTAAGCGTATATTGCCACCCCCCCCCCCCCGAAAACACCCAAACACTCCGAAATGAACTTAAACCAGCTCAAACAAACCGAAAAACTTATAAACTAAATAAACTTCAAAATTCGATATCACGAAAAATTTAGCTGGTCGCCAAAAATCATTTAAGCGAGTCTCTTACAATACTGAAAGTAAAGTCTGTGAAAAATGTCGGCTTGCCCGGGGGAAGTGTTTCAGAATCTTCTCCAAAAATTGATGTAATGTTTATAAAATGTGAATATTCGTAATCGATGAATATCGTTTCTAGGACGGCAATTCTGCACTCACTTGTGGCTATATTTATTGCGTACGGTTGCGAGGGCGTCCTTGTGTTTCCTATGAAGTCCCTGATTGAGGACGATCACAATGTCCCTGATGTCATCGACCTTATAGCCGGTGTAATACTCTAGGGTGGCCGTCCAACCGCCGAGGTCCTTCATCTCCAGCGCCAGGAGAAGGGCAGCGGCCGCCATTTTGCTGTCGCTGTACATTATCGTCGAGTAGTCCATCAGGGAGTACTCGAGGATATAACGCGCCAGGGTCAGCGTCGGCATGGATACTTTTGCGCACTGTTTACGACGAAAAAACTTCATTTGAAAATAGCACTACTCCATTACTACTGAGGCCAGTTAGCAAAGAACCGGATAATAAATGAAAGAAAATCGCGATTAAAGTAAATGTACAGACCCTGGCGTATCGTCGTAGAAACCTGTAGGATAAGGGTATACCGAGGTCAAAGTCAACTATTTTGAGCACGTTCATTTCCATTCTGATGAGCTCTCTTTGGGAATAAGCACCGTCACATATGTACAAGAAATCCTCGACCATCGGAGGAATTCTTTCCTGTGAAGGTATTGCGACTATTTAGCGAAAAACCTCAACGAAAATTCCGTCTCGACTTTGTGGGCTGCACATTTGGTTAGATATTCAAAATATCTTGTAAAATTTATGTGAAACAGAAAAACGTGCTAAATAAAGGTTATGCATTTCGTTACGCGAAAAATGATGCTGAAATAAAATATATAGACTCCCATTTATTAACTTTCGCACAATTATAAATTTCAAAGCCATCTCAATATCAATTCTAGTTTGTTAAATAGCAACCCATATTGTTCATTCTCGAATCGTTTTCCACGTGACGAAATACTTAACCTTTGTTTAAAACTATTTTCCGTTTGACCTCATTTTCAATAGATTTGTATCAGTTCAAAACTATAATAGGAAGCTTACGTCAAATTTGCTAGCTATAAAGAGGCTCGCGGCCCCGAGGAGTTGTAACGTCTCTTTGCCGACCGTGACTTTCGTGAGATAGAGATCGACGAGTTTAACGGCGAGATAGAGGGTTTCGTGATTGAGCTCGAAGGATTCCTGAACCTCGACCATCCAATCGACCAGCAACGACCTCATCCACCGCGACAGGCAGACTTGTCTCTCCATGTAATCGCTTATGGGGAACAATTGTTCGCGTCCCTTGAGATACTCGAATATCTCCATCGCGTATTGGGAAACCTGGTAAGGATCGCGCCAATTTTCAACGTCGAAGTCCCATTGAACGCCTGGGGGCAATTCTCGCGTAGGCGGTGCGTCCAGTTTTTCCGATATCAACGGTTCGCTCGGGCTCACTGGCCTCAGTCGTTCCTTGCTCTCCGAGGTTTCTACCTTTTCCGTATCGATCTTGCTTTCCACCTGTGACAAACGGTAGGATGAACGTGTAAAGTTAAAAGATAGAGGGAATTTTTTTCGCCCAGAAGGGAAGCGATTTACTTACATTGCTGATTGTTGCCTTGGCTGACTTCTTAGCACTGTCGTCGGAGACATCTTCCAAAGCGCTCACGTAAAGAGATCCATCCTCGGACTTTTCAAGATCCAAACTGCGACGAACATTGAGATTCGCGTTTATCAACGGCACGTCAACCCTCTCATCGTCCTTCAGATTGCCCTTGGCCCGTGTGACGATTTTCGTTTTCGCTGTCGCGACGACGTTGCTGTCTGTGCGCACGCTCAGTTTCTCCAAAACGCGCAGTTGCGTGTTCTGACCTAGCGGTTTTAATTGCGTGATCGACACTTTTTTCGCTAACTTCTTCGGCTCCTGCTGCTGCACTCCCAGCGTTTTCCCGATAGCCTGCAATTTTTGTTTTCATTCTCTTACCGATTCAGCATAGCTTCATCCGATTTTTCATTCTTAATTAAACGTTACGCAGATATCGCTCAAGATAAGAATACATTTGTATTATTTGCTTTCAATGGAAATTTCAAGTGTGGTTTTGGGAAGCGTTTATTTTGTATATAAAGGTTTACGAAAGACCTTAACCATTCTGTTTTATTTTTTTAAAGAATCACAATTTTTTTAAATAATACTACGACTCTTTTTTTTAACAAGTTGGTTGTGTTTTTCATTGATTTATTTTTTGCATTTCCTATGAGAGGAAGTAAACTCACGTTTGTGATGTTCCCAAGCGCGGATCTCTTCGTCGTTTTGTCTTTGAGCGGTGAACCATCCGCTTTTCGTTTGATCCTTGGATCCTTCATGGGAACTGAGGGCTTAACCATTGGGTTGGTGGACAGCGCCTTCTGGTTTCTCGTTGTTATTCCTCGTCGTGTCGTCACAACAGGAACGTTCTGCTTATTCTGCGCAGCCAGCACTTTTGTGGGTGCCATTTTCTCTCTTACTCGCGCTTTTCGCAGGTAAAAAATAAAAAGTTGCCTCGACTCCTCGTGGCTTCCTGTGCACCATAATTATCAAGAATCAGTAATGTATATTGAAGAAATGACAAAAAATCTATTAAGCCATATTCAATAAAGTGACCATTCGCAATATTTTTTACTTACATTATATTTTATTTATTTCTATCTAGCGTTCTTCAAAGCGTTTATGAAAATAATTTTGTAATTGTTAATAACATAAAAACAGCTAATAAAATTAAAATGATTAATAACGTAAATGAATATGAGTATTTAATAATTTTACAATTTTTCGGTTTTCAATAGTTTCTTCAGATTTGTCCGATTTTCACGGGTTAATATTTATACTACGTAAATAACATGTCCACGTTTCGTTTTTCATGAAAAAAAAATTATTATTTATTTTCTCATATCTGTTTTTCTAATTTTCGTCTGAGATCGATAAATGGACATTTTTCGAGCAAAGGGAAAAAAAAATTTCTCCAAGACACGCGAGTTCCTGATTTCTCCAAGATACGGATTTTTTTTCGAAGTTCCGATGTCAGCGAGTGTATGGAAAACGTGGCAATATCGAAGGTTAGATCTTCGGACGTGTGCGAATATTGAAATGTTGGTGTGTTTAAGTCAGAAAACTTGAAAATTTTGAGTTTTTTTGGAGTCACGCAACGGCGTGTGTGGGAAAAACGCGGGAAGGAGCTCCCATCCACCCCCCTCATTACCGTTGTCGCTTCCCTCGCTCCGCGCCCGCGCGTTGCTCCAGACGCGAAGCACGCGAAGAACGCAAAATCGAAAACATTTATCGGACTAAACGCGAACGCGTTACGAATCGTTCATGTTTCTTTTTCTCGTTCAACTCCCATCGACGCACGAAACACCACGTACGTACACAGATTTTACACGTAATCGAAAAAATGCCCTCCATCTTTACTTCGAGATGGCCAAATAAACGGATTTTTTTTTCCTCAACACTCGTACGAAATTTCGATATTCCACCTATACGCTTGAACTTTTGATTCTTTCCAATATTTTCGTCTTACCTGCGTATTTATGTGGCCGTTTTGGTGCTCCAACCCGCAGTAAAATGTCTCATTTGTGACGAAAATCACAGCGAGTTAAGAGTAAAGAAAAACCGTTTCTCTCCTCCTCACACGAAGCTACGCTCACATTTACTTTCAGCTCGTCCTTCCTAGGAACAACTGAAGTTGACGCTGAGTTCAAAATATTCACGGTTACGTTGTGTCCTCCGGTCCCATTGGCCGAGCGCTCAGCCAATCACCGATGGGCGAATAGGCGTCACGGGAGGGATAGTGAACATGCCCGTGGTGCCATCCGTGGTTGACTCGATGCACTGTATTTTTTGCCTCACGCGAGCTTCACCACTGGTACTGTGGGATTATGTAGCGGTAAAAAAAGCGCAACATCGATAAACTTATATATATGCGATGACAATATTTCGTTCGGCGGTGCGACGTGACTATGCACACTTAACCTCTAAAACTTTCGCGGTAACGAAGCGTCGAAGTGCGTTATGTGCTTTCATATTCGCGGCCGATTCCGACGATGATTCTACATAACTCGTAAGAATTATCGTCGAATCTCAATTTCTCGGTCTTCAAAAACGAAAATCGCTCGTTTATGTGCGTACAATCGGTGATCGTTGGGTATTGTGAATTCTTTCGTATTCACGTTGACAAATAGTTGAAACGAGTGGCAAAAATATGCAGGACGAACGTTTCGTAGTAGAATATATCGCAATTAAAAATTGCTTTGTTTATCTACCAGAATTGTTGGCGAGAAGATTGGACCCTAAGGTAGGCGATCATATATTCAACTATTATGATTATTAACGTGATACTCTATCGACTGAATTAGCCAAGGCAGTCGTCGCGCTTATCGACTGTAGGAAATTATAATTTCTAAAACAATTCGGACGACAAGACGAGTGAAAGGCATATTGTCAAGATGGTGTTTCAAGCTAACAAACGCCATTTTCAGTGACTGATAAATAGCGGTGATTATTGAGCCCCAAATATTTCAGGTTAACGGTTTAATACTCTCGCATGATAAAAACGAATATTACGCGTCATGGCGTTCGATCCCAGGGATAAAGGATTCATTGCGGATTAGTGCCACGTTTGCTCGTATTCTAAACATTAAGGAAGGCGATGAAGTTATCGTTAATTCGGTGGTAAATGCACCCTATTTGTCTTCCATTATCGTCACTCCGTGGAGTGATGAGGATTGGAAAATTATGGTACGTCTTCATGATTTTTAGTAATAAATTATTTCCTTTGTACTATTTATCGAAGTATTGACTCAAAGGGACATAAACAATAAAAAGTTCAGATGAAATAATAGCTTCACGAGACAATACATACATTTTCAGGAATACCAAGCTGATAGGATACAATCAGTGATGTTGGATCAGATAAGTTTAGTAGCGAAAAATCAGTCAATCGTCGTTTGGATCTCTAAAGGTCTTTCGGTTACATTATCAATTGGTAAGACTCCTTGTTAAAATTTAAGATACCAACCGTCGGTAACATAACTTATTTATAAAAATAGATCAATGTACCAATAGTCAGTAAAAATAATTTCTCTGGTTGATATCGTCAACCAAATTCAATACGTATTCTCTATAAACATTTTTCAATTCTACAAAACCAAATTTCGCCTTTATTTTTAGAATTATGACTAAAACTAGATAGCCAGCATTCGGAATCGTTTTTTTTTATTCAGATGCAATCAGACCGGATTTCAAATACGGAAGGCTTGGCGATCGAACTGAAGTTCACGTCGAACTGCCCAAGCGTTCGAAAAGTTTACAAAAAGACTTATCGGCGCTCGATAAAATAAGAAACGATGTAGAAAGGTTTTTTAGTGGCACTCCATTGGCAAAGATGTTTGAAAAGAAGGACGTTAACGATAATTCGAATGACATGAAATCATGGATGGATAGCAATCAAAATTTGGGGTTACCTCAAGTTTATCGGGTTTACAGTTTAGCAGCAATGAAAAACATCTATTCTCCTGATCACAACGACTTGTCCGATGACTCCATCTATAATATTTACGTTCACGAATCTGACGTACCAACGTACCCAAAAAGATCGAAAGATGCGGAATGTCATTTTTTCAAGATTCGAAAATTACGAAACGATCGTCAAAACGTGGACGCCACGAGTACCAATTTTTTGCAAACGGAAAATTCCACAGTGCCGAAACAGTGCGCAGAGTTGGTAGTGAGGCTATTCGTGATAGAAACGTGCATGGAAAATAAATTAGACGTTGATGATGAAATGCTTTCGAAGATAAGTAACTCGATTCACAGAAGGATTTACGTATCGACGAATGTGCGGCGCAATTTGAAACTGGCCGTCGGTAGTAAGGTACTGTTGGAACCGTTACCAAGTCCGGGGCGATCGATAACCTCGATCACGATATTTCCCACTACTCAGTCGATAACAAGGGAAACATTCTGCAATTTTCTTCTCAAAACCGTTCATGGCGACGAAATTTTGCTAAACTCACGGTCGAGAATTTACTTTGAAGATGGCGCCAGTTGCATGGTGTTATGTTCACCCAAAGAATTGTCTCATACCCTCGTGAACTTCGTTGAATTCCAAAATATCGATATCACCGTAAACAACATCGCGTCGCCTGGTTCAGACCAGTCGAGCACCCTCTACGCAGAAACTATCGAACCTGAATCTGCTTCGATCTCATTGCCGTGAGTTTTGCATCCCAGGTTTCTCATATCTAGGATCTTCATGAAAATCATGTTGCGGAATTCCTAATGATGATGGAAAACTTTCAGACCTTTCCAATCAATAATAGCTGAATGTCAAATCGTTCTTGAGCTAAGTTTGGGCCTCGATGGAGTGAACAATTTGTGCTACGAACCAGGCAATATTCTTCTTTGCGGCGATGTTGGCGTTGGAAAAACGACGCTTTGCAAGGCTTTGCGAAGAATCATGCAGCAGTCACCCCATTTTGTGCACGTACATACTGTCGAATGCAAATCGCTCAAAGGCGAGAAATCGGGGTTTTTTAAATTTTCGAATAAATTAAATGTAAGTTAAATGAGTAAAACTAATTTTTCAAACACGTGGTTATTACGATTCCATCACAGGAAAGCGAGCGGAAGCGATACACAAAATTCTGTCCGCGTCTATGGCAGATTGTATATATCACCAGCCGTCCATATTAATTTTGGACGATTTAGAGACCATCACGAGTTCACCATCCGGTGAGGAAGAGAACACTCCGGATTCGATTAACGCCGCAAGGTGCGCTGCATCCAAGTATTCTTTTCACGCGAAGACACCATGTTGTAAACGTTGCGATTGAAAAACTAACCTAAACTTGATTCATTTTCAGAATTTTGGACGTGGTATTCAATATTTCCAGCGAGACTCAGCCCTCGCATTACGTTTCTATAATCGGGACGTGCACGAACATAAACAATATCGGAACGAAACTAAGATCACCGAGGGGCGTCCATTTGTTTCGAACAGTACTAAAAGTTCCGGAACTCGCGAAGGTAAGTCCCATTTTTCGGTGAGCGTAAACAGCGCTTGTGAAATTAGAATTAAAAGTGTTCTTCACTCCCGTCGTCAAGGAGCACCGGATCGATATACTGAAGCTTGCTCTGCAAAATCATATACACGTGCCATCAGCAATGAATTGGGATTATTACGGTAATAAGACTGAGGGATGGGTGGCGCAGGATCTTATCGATTTCGCTGAAAAAGCATCGTTCGCTGCATGGAAACGCCACTGTACGTTTTAAGCCCAAGTATACGACCTCTGTGACCTTACTTCAGACTTTCACGCCGAACGATATAATTCGCATCATTGAAGACGACCGAACCAACGAAACCGGAGTTCCTGCTGTATTGTTTTCTTCGAGTATCTTTGCTGTTCCGTTCGGGCTTCCGTCCCGTAATTGTCGTATTTTCCAAATATCCCACATCGGTCCTTGTAGGTTAGGATCACCGGATACGCCGTGATTCTTTCACGGCGCAAATCGAGGCTTCCTAACCTCACAACTTGTTTTCAGCGAAAAATCAGTACAACGAAGAGACTGCAGTCCTAACGGAGGACGATTTGGTTGCAACTTTGAACGATTACAAAACGATATCGTTGCACGGTGTGCAGTTGTACAAAAGTTCGGATCACGATTGGTCCAACGTCGGTGGTCTGGCAAAAGTTAAGCAGGTTCTCACTCAATTGCTGAAATGGCCTATGCAGTATCCAGAACTTTATCGTAACGCCCCCATCAAGAATCAAAACGGTGTACTTCTCTATGGCATGCCAGGCACAGGAAAAACTTTATTGGCTGGTGCAATATCCAAAGAGTGCGGCGTCAATTTGATCAGTGTGAAGGTACTCCCATCGCGGACATTTTCTTCATTTTGATCATCCTGCAACAATTCTACCACGTCATGAACGTCGTTTCGTTGAGTTTCGTGATTCCTGATAACTAGCATTGGATTGCAGGGGCCTGAACTACTCTCGAAGTACATTGGGGCTAGTGAAGAAGCCGTTCGAAACGTCTTTGACAAGTTTGTATTTTCCACCACTTTGTTAAAACGATGTTTTTGTTAATGTTTTTGTTACTAAAGGACTGTGCTAATGGCCAATATCAAAGAAATTTACTTGTTAGTATCCAACGCCACCTGTGCGTATCCTGTTGTACTTCCGCCTAGTTGCATATTTAAAAAAAACTCCATTTTGAAAAAATAAATATCAATTCGTTCAGAGCTCGTCGTGCCAAGCCATGCGTCCTCTTCTTCGACGAATTCGACAGTCTCGCACCAAGGTTAGTGATACCGTATTTACGGCACGCCCTAGTGATTTTCGAGCAAGTCGCTAGGGACATTTTTAATCCTTAATTATTATCCAATGTTTGCTTAGACGGGGTCATGACAGCACGGGTGTCACTGATCGTGTAGTCAATCAACTGTTGACGCAACTGGACGGGGTTGAAGGTAGGGAAGGGGTCGCGGTCGTTGCCGCTTCATCGAGACCCGACATGCTCGATCCAGCGCTCCTCCGGCCTGGGCGTTTGGACAAGTCTCTATTGTGCCCATTGCCCGATGAGGTGAGTAACATTTGTCCGAGACTGTACCGAGCCTGCCAGTGACGTTCCTGGTCGTAGCGAATTGAACTACTCTTACGTTCCAAACATTTACACGATTTTTTCTCAAGTTTTGAGGTTATGAACGTGTTTCCCGTCGCGCCTTTGTTTTTTTAGGCCGAACGGGAAGAAATTCTCACGGTTTTGTGCAAAGCTCAACAAATCGATGCCACTGGCCTCGACCTGACAAATCTCGCGAAAAGAGCGATCGGTTTTACCGGTGCCGATCTCAATGGCGTTTTGACACAAGCCAAGTACGATGCAATTGAGGCCGCTCTCGACAACGTTGTACCTGTAAGGACACCAACACTCATGTTTTTCCCACATTTTCATCCGCCACGCATTTTGAAGGTTATCTTTGTTGACGAAACACTTTTTTTGGATTATACTTTTTCTGGTTTCCGTCACTTTCAAGTTTACCAGTCACGGTCACTTTCTAGTTACCAATCACTTTTATTGGCGCTGGTCGCGAAATTTTTTTCCTGAAGTTTCTCCGCGTTCGCGAACGCCTACTTTCATGGCCTCTCCCATGGCGTTTGCATTTTTGTACATTAGTTTCCATACTTAGCTTACACCCCAGATGGCGCCCTTGCGAAAAATTCCCAAGAACTATATAGGACTAAACGTTATTCGCGATTGTCTTCGTCGGGTGGAGTTTTCGAAGCAGGTAGAGCGTAATTATGATACTGTCATTAGCGATCTTACAGAACGCGGGTTATAGGGAAGTTACGTGTATGCGTGTCCGGAGTTGCGAGAACGTGTTGGTTACGTACTAAGGAAGCGCAGGGAGCTTTATTAGCGTGAGCAACCCCATCTCGCTCCACTTGATTTCAAACTACGCTTCACTGAGCACCGAGGGGGTTATTATCTTATGCGTTATAATGATGCGCAAAGCGGATGAAACGGAGGGTCGGGCAATCACGTGAGATTGAAAGGCAAACGAGTAGTTACTCACTCGGTAGGAGCTAGACATTTTCCAAAGCGAATAATCATCATTCTCACTCTCGACACCGAAACCATTGTTTATCGCTTTCTAACGCAGATCACGTTTCCTTTGGAGGTTCACAAGAAACCGAGACGGAAAAAATCATTTAGACATTTCAAGGCAAATGCATTTTATGATTACCAGAATGGGAGCATCGACACGATCGACATAACCCAACAGGATCTTATCGACTCTCTGAATTCAACGAGTCCATCGTTGTCGAAGGTCGAGAAGGAAAAATATCGTCGAATGTGAGTAGAGCCAGGCTTTTTTCACTGTCTAATTAGTTTTGTACGAATTATTTGATGTTTGCTTCATCTGTGTGTTATATACGATGATTCGAATACTTTTGTTGCGATTTGATTGACTGGCACATTTTGAGGTTATGTCTACGCGCCTAATATGGGACACAATTTCGAATGTCCATCGTATATTTTGAATGTATTCCTTCATCTCCATTTCTCCCAAATATGTTTCAGTTACGACCAATTCTCTAGGGGCAATGTCCTAGAAAATGATGCCCTCCTGAAACAAAAAGCTACCCTCGCCTGATCATCCGGACACAACTCTGTAGACTTGGAGTTTGCAGGGGTTCGTGGGATGTAGAAATATAAATACGAATAAAGGGATCCTTCTAACAGCTTTTGGTCCTTCTTTCCACGTCTTGTCTTATCGTTCTGAAAACCGCTATTCTCGCCTGAACTGAGAACAAACCGTGCGAGAGTTCGATGTTAATTAGAAGTTCGTTGTAATTTTCACATGAAAATAAATCTATTTCCAAAGCAAAAGAAACTTCCTTTGTAATGAATTTCATCGTTTTAAAATGGGTAATTCGGACTTCTGATACCTAACCTCCAATATTGACGAAACGTCGATGAGATGGCAGAGCATCGCTATTTTGAAGATCGAACAAACAAGTTCAGTCTTTCCGAATACTTTACAAATTGTTTCACTGCTTGAGCAACTTACGGTTGTATTCGCACTCCAGACACCTTTCAGACTACCAGAATTATTAAAATCGTCGAATCCTTTCACCGCTTGGACGGAATTTGAACTTTTGTAAGGTTAATCCGCGGCGAATAAGTTCATAAGACTTCCGACGAGTGTCGAGGGTGCTGCACGAGCGCGCTGTGTAGCGGTGGGCTGCACGATAAGTAAGCATAATCCAGCGAGGCTTCGTATCAAGCCTTGATATAAACACGGCGTATCTTGTTGAACTCTTCGCGTTGTCTGGTACAGGATTGCTTCTCGCAAGTCCGCGTGCTCGCGGTCTCTTCTCAACGGTAACGAAAGTTTTCGTATTAATAATCGGTATAATAATTAGTATTTTCACGTGCGACTTAGCAGGAAGGATGCCCCGCCCCCTATCGCCCCTCGTGGCGTCGCTGCACCCCGAAGCGAGAGTAACTTCACGGGATCTTGATTTTAAGTTGGCTGGCGTGAAGGAGGGCATATTTCATCGTGCTAATGTCCCGCCAGATGTAAACTACAATATTAGCTGCCTTCGTACTGATTTAATTTAACTTTGGCTCGCGCGACATCCGCCTCCTTGCTTTCGAGTACACACTCCCGCCCGGGAACGCACACCCACGATATTATTAGCGTGTATTCGTGATAAACCGCCAACACGCTTTACCCGCACTTTTAACATGATCCGGGGTGTACTTTACTATATTGTTACATGCACGTGTAGAATGGAGTGATCTCGGAAAAGAATTCCATAAAAAGAACAGAAAATCGCTAAAAATAGATAAACATGGGGTATTGCGATCGTTGAGATACCAACTGAAGTGCGTCCGAGATAACTTCTAACCTATCGATAGAGTTCATTTACTTCCTGATGTGAAATCGATCTATCGATGTTTCCTGACACGAAATTTATTCTCCGAGTTGGCAGAAATGGACTTCATGATGATTCTATGGATTATCGAACTTGAGCTATTTCGTTGTTCTCGGGTTACGAGTGACATAGACTTGCGCAATAACTCTGTGCTGTAAGGTTATGAAAAATACATTCGATAGTTCTGTATGTGTATATAATAAGTTTTTGGTAAGTAACGAATCATGCCGGCGCGAGGCCTGTGGCAAATTTTATCACGGGAGACTTAATTTGATTGAGGATATAAAGTAATATCTCACTTTTGCACACGAACTTTCATTTTCATTCAATGTGGAATCATTTAGAGATAGAACTAGTCCAATTAATTACTGCGAGTAAAGCCAGCTTATTCTTAATTAAAATCAAATTATTTAGACGCGTTCATCATGCGGAATATTTAAATAAACAAGTATTTTCAAGCCCGATTCATATTCTGGCCGAGTATAGGGTCCCTAGAGACCTCGAGCCGTGTATTTTCTAATCTGAAACTTTCTAAACTCCGGAATGATTACCACTCATTTCACTTTTATGTTTAACTAAAAAAAGTGAGGTTATGTTTTCTTCCAAGTTTTCCCTCTCGATGAGTCTCGGCGATCGCAACGCTCATTTTCTCAGATTTCGTTAGCTCTTCTGACAAGGACGCCCTCTATCCTTCGTGTCGCGCAATTACGAACGTCGTGGAATGCGAGACTTTCGTACGCGTTGCACACGCATACACACAAGCAAGCTTGACGAGTGAAATTGTTCGCAAGTATATGCAAACGAGGGAAGAGGCGAAAGCACCTGATTCAATTTCGGATTGGCACTGCAGGATCTTTTTTTTAAAAATGGACGATTATTATTCGGCATGAATTAGAAGCCATTCAGTGTGAGAGTAAAATCATGCTATGATTGTCCCGATTCTACGCACTCTCTCTCTCTCTTTCTCCCGAAACTTTTGCAGAGCACTTGATTTCCGTCGAATCACTTATCGCTGACTTTTCTCCATAAATTTTCACGGCTTCGCTCGAGGAGCACCGGAAGTGTTGGTTGCGAGAGTATGACGGCAGGGCCTCGAACATTTCCCAGGTCCGCGTAAACAGGGTTAACTTTTCGCGAGAAACGGTAATCAGGCGGTAAGAAAGAGGAAGAAAAAAGAGAGAGAGAGGGAGAGTGGAGAAGATGCGGCAAGAAAACGCGCCAGGTATTTGCGCTTAACTAATGTTCTTCAAGCCTTATAACCACGTTAGGTCGCGAAATTTTTGCTCCGTGGCAGCAGTTTGTTAGCCGGATATAATTGGCCATTTTTATGCTAAAATGAGCGGTGCGTCTCGTTCGAGAGCCCGCCGTGACTTTAGCTCTGAGCCGAGTACTCTCGACCCCCTCCACCCCCCACCCTCCTCAACGCTGCCACCCTGAGGCGTTGTCGAGCAAAAACTTCGTGCCAGAAAGCTCGCCGGTCGCTACAAGATAAGACGCTAACGGGGTAAGGATTATTAAATGTACGGAAATGTATTTCACTCGGATCCCCTCCCTCTCCTCTTCTGCCGTCTAGGAATCTCGCTATGCCACCCACTCCTTGACGGTCACGCCCCTTTGTTTCAGATATTCTTCACAGCTCCGGAACAACGTTTAGAAGATTGTCCCGAAAGGATAAAAGCGCCTTTTCGTTCTCGGCTAAGAATGGTCACGTAATCGAAAGTCATTCGCGTTGCTTGTTTGGCAACGGAAGTACGCGGATTAAATCAGATGACCGATGTCCGCATGAGATATGAATTCTTCGGACCCTTATTTTCGGTGTTTCTTTAAAAAGACGAGAACTGTCTACGAATAAACAGGGTTTGAAAATTTGTGAGGTTATGTCGATGTACGTGCCATTACAACGATCGGGAAAAAAAACCACGCGAATAATTATAAAAACCACGAATCGTACTTTGCCATAACCTCAAAACCGCCACGATCATGTAAATGAAAAACAGGAATAGGCGTTATCCTAGGAAATACGAAAAGCGCCACCGCGTGACGGAAACAAGGAGGCGAAAAGGCCATCGTGTGATTTCACAGGCAATTATGTTTGGAACGCGAGGGATGAGGGGATGTGAGTCGGTTTACTCTTATTTAACGCCAATGTGAGCGTGTCTCACGCTTCGCCGCCCTTTCCCGCTATCTCGTTTGCCCCAAATTGTCAATGATAGAATGGCAGATTGAAAACTCTATATATTCAGAAAGCATCCCTTCAAGTCTTGTTATTCAACTTCTGCGGAACATCAGCGAAAGTAGCTTTTGTATGATATCGACATCCATAAACATTCACAAATTTTTATCAATAATTCATTTATTCATTGCGTTACCATAAATAATATATAACAAAAACATCATTTTCAATCGCCCATGGAAGATTGTTTTCCTCATGATTGTGAGGTTATGTAAGGAGTCGCGAATTCGCGTTGCAACGAGGCTTGCGTATTTATCTAAGATTTCGATAATCGAATTTTTGTTCTTTCGCGAATGCTTTCTTTTCATCCGTTTGACGAAATGGATCGAGCAGCCGAGACCGCAATAACGGCGGTGGCTCTTGACCTCTCGAGTGTGGTATCGTTCTGTTTGTGGCGGACGAGTGTCTAAGTTCGTTTCACGAGTGTGTCCGGTGGCGCCCTCCGTTGAGATCGGCGGATCAATTATTCCGACCGCTACAGCGGCGCACTCCCGTCATTTGTCTTTTGTTTGTGCTTACTGTTTTGCTAAACAGTAGAATTGGCTCGAGGGGACGATGATAGTACTTCCGTATGCTTCGTACGGGCTATCATGTGAAACCTATTGATGCCGTTCCGATTTAAAACTTAAAGCGCTGCAATCGGAACGACCGATTTATGGCACGGGAAGCGACATATCTAAACTAACCGAACCAAATGAGTCGCCCCGATACTAGCGACGTGACAAAATTTGGAACAAAATTGGCCTTGCGGTCACAAAACCTTGGCCAGTGTACAGTATTGTTTATACGACTACGACTGTGACTGAAGGAAAAATAGTGGAACTTGAAATGTTCTTGCTCGATCTTTTCTCATCAAGCCAATAAAGCTGGAAATTTCAGTTAAAAAATGACCGTAAGTTCCAACAAAAAAAGACACGGATGTTAAACAGTTATTACAAACTTTAATGACAGAGACACATTTAATCCCGGCCGCGATAACAGCGCTCCGAATCAATGTACAGAAACAAAAATATTGTCGCAATACTTCAATATCCATATTTTGAAATGAAAAACCCGGATGAAATTGGACGAATAATTCTCGAGATAAAAACTCGCAAAGTTTACCGATTTTTTTCATCGTCACGGGTATGGCGGTTTGATCGCGTAGCGCCTCGGAGCGTTAGTTTGGCGAGTCAAAGGTATTTCCCTCGTTAACCGACGAATGGCGCCACCGTGGTTCCAAGGCCTCGATCTGTACTCTTTTTCAGTCGTGTTCGCGTTCATCTTTTTGTTCGATAGAACCGGGTTTCCGTAACCTCACGGCGAGAAGGCAAACGTTCGCCCGAGGGCTTTTGCTTTTCAATCGCAACGTTGGCGTACACGACACGTCGGGCGTGTGCTATGGTGCGGCTCGGGCTTGATATTTACCAGGCGTCGAGGCGTGAGTAACTCTGTTTGTGGCAATTTCTTGTTTCCATTAGGTTGGCTGGCCTGCGGGGTGGATTCCCCCTCCAGTTTCCAACCTCCCCCCTCTCCTCCTGCTCCAGCACGACGGTTGCTCTGCCCCGAAGCGTTGCGGAACTTCGAGAGCGAGGCGATCGCGTCGAGCGCGTGGAAGTGAAGAGGTTATGACGGTATGGGTTGAAACGCTGCACACACGACCTTAGCTTCACTCTGTGCCCGATCAAATGATGCGCGCCACCGACCACAATAACCTTCCGATCCCCTCACCCTTACCGCCCCCCCTCCTTTGCCCTTCCCACCCTCGGAGCTTTTTTAGTCTCCCTTGCCCTATTCCGTTTTGATCTCACGCCTGTAGTGATCTTCTCTCGGATTATCGAAATTGTTGTAAAACATGCGTGAAACACTCGAGTGCGGCGAAGAACCGGGGGATATGAAATCGCTGAATAATTCCCGCTTACGGGCCACCGAATGTTTCTTTTTTTTGTTTCTTTTTCGATTGTTGGTGAATTCGACTGAGATTGGGATGGATGGATTATGGGGAAATTATGCATACGAGGTGATGTATTTTTTATCAATAGACCGGCTTTTTTATTTGCTTTATTATATATATTTGTATATATTTGTATTATATTGTTTTTATCGAACGTTGCTTTTGGCTTGGTTTAGGTTTTTGTTTAAAAAATATATGATTATTTCATCGTTAATAAATAAACAATGATTTATTCATCTATTTTAATACGCATGATTTTTCGTTTTCAATCAAATATATTTTGTATTTTTTTTTTCATCTAATAGAACGGAGTATAAATTTGAGTTTTTTGTCGTTTTTAATCTCGAATGTGTTGCGTCAGTGTTTCTTCATTTAGGAAATAATGAGAAGGAATGTACTCGGTAAAAATGATTTTGTACAAACTCAAGCGCGTTTGACCATTTTTGCACGCCCTCGCCCGAGTTCGTCACGCAGCGCTGAGAAATAATTCCTGACGGGAAGAACCAACTAGACAAGACTACGTTGACGCAGATACATCTACTATATCCACAGCTATTTTCCACAGCACAAAGTAACTAGTCCGCAGACCGTTTGTTTCGTAAAACATTTTAAGGTAAAGCTAGACCGTTACGGACGAGATTAATGGAGCGGGAAAGTTGGACAAACGATGAGTCGTTTATTGAATCGGTAGAAGGCTCGGGCGTACTAAGATGTGGCTCGGAGGCGCAAGACTATCCAGACATAACCTATACACCGGCCCGTCTATTCGACTCCACTATGACATCGTTTTATCCTAAAGCGAGAGTCTCGTAGTCAATTAATCCTTCTGTAAATGTGAGCGTTTTCATTTTCGCTGATGCTTCCGGCTGCGGAGAATAATCTGTCTTAAATAAGCCGGAGGCTAAAACCGCAGCGGCGGCCAGAACGCGGGTGACTACGTAACTGCGTACCTAAAGCTATCTTCCTTGGAAAATTCAATTACGAGCCGTAGAGGAACGAATTTAAAAAGCACAAATTATCTCGTCTCTCTCTCGATCTTTTTTCCCGTTCGTTCACCAGTCGTATTAGTTTTCGTTTAAGCAGGCCTTCTTGCCTGTGAGCCAAAGGAACTTAGACGGCATCGCATTAAAGTCTGCATTTAACTGGCGATTTTTTTTTTGCCGCGATTGGTCTGATTTTGCAGGTTACGTTTCTGCGGTTTTAACTGTACTTGCGCAGAGCGCAGTGCGCAGATGACCGTTGTCCCGGCTGCGATACGATTGGCACAGCGGTGTCCCCACCATCCGCTACGCTGATCAACTTCCAACGCTCATTGGTTGGCGTTTCTTCGAGCAATAACGCGATTGGTGCGGCAAGCCTGATCAATCAGCCCGGCAGTGGCGCCACTCAGCGGCGGTTCTTTGAACGACGTTTGAACGACTATTCGTATGCAGCTGAACGATCGAGAGATTACCAACGAGTGTCGAAACTTTTTTACCTTTCGGGCCATGAATCGAAGACATACGAAGACAAAATCCTCCCTTTGTCGGGAACGCGATACCGTATTGAATTTTTCTCGCTCGTGCTCATCGAGCCATGACTTCTGAGCCTGTATTCCACCTCGTAGAGAATCGTATGCATATACGCAACAAAAATGCATGCATGACGTGATTGAGGGAGGTCTTGAGCCCTGGTGACGAATACTGTAGATGGGCGAGGCAATTCGGAAGCGACAAAGCCAGCATTTTATTATAATCTAGAACCTCCCTTTTGGACTTCGAACCCGCGTGGTTCGATGAGATTTGTTTATTTCTTAAATCTAGAACCATCTCCAGAATTCGAAAACGTTTCTGGTATTCTCTTTAGAATGCGAAATCGTTTCTGAGATTTGTAAATATTTCTGGAATCTGGTAACATTTCTGTAATTTGGAATAATTTCTGGAATACGAGAGGCTGTTGTTTCGAAATATAAAAATGTGAATGCGGTTGTGAGATATAGAAGCGATCCTATCATCATATTTTTCGGATCGCGGATAGTTTCGGTGATTTGACGTTGAAGCAGCACAATCGAGTTTGGCGTTTGTCCGCCGTGGTGGACGGAATCGGCATCTCCCACGCTCCTCTTTCTCCTACCGTATTTACATCCATGCGCGATCTGGAAAAAAAAACGAGATTGGTTATACGTTTGAGGGTACGACGATAAGCGTGAATGCGGATTGGCACGAGGAATAAAATCAATTCCCGTAACTGTCCCTCTCTCTTTCTGGCTACGGATTTAGGTTAGGTCGTGCGAGAGACGGCGCGCAGAGGGCTCTGGACGCGAAAGGGAGAGACTTTCGAAATATCAATTTGAAACAGCCGGGGTATGCGTCATACTTTTCGCCTCTCATAATAGCCGGCTTTCCATTTTTATTTGTATTTACCAGGCAAGTGCATCGCTTTTTCCTCCATACAGTTCGAAAGCGACGCACACACGTGCCCCCCCCCCCCCCCTCCAACATCTACCAGTTTGTGCTTCGACGTGGAGATCGCTCCGTATCTCGAGTCGCGGTTAGACTCGATAAGTAGAAGGGGAACTCAATATTTTACGACATTTTGTTTCCAATCTCGGGCGACGCTAGATGGCGCTACCGCATTATTCGCGCTATCGTCGCCTTATACGACTTTTATTGCGCTAAATCGTCATGAATTATGGACGAAGTGTGCCCCCCACTTCTATTTCCCGAACGATGTTACATCGCCTTTTTCTTGAGATTATTGCTCTTTGGATCGATTTCGCTAAACTGGAGGGAAAAACGGGTACTTCCGAGTAGATTGGAAAAAGGTACGTTAATTGGAACGTTACCGGTTCCTTCTTCCTTTAACGCTATTTTCGTTGTTTATTTGCTCTGAAGTGGAATTCATCGCACGATGAGTCCCTCGATTTGTCTAGATACGAAAAATTTTTTGTTCCCAAATGTACGTATTTTCAAAAGATTTTTTGAAAATAAGAAGCGTCTTGAAAAATAAATGTGAAATATTGCTGTAAGGGAATGACGAACACGTTCCTAGCCACCTCGAAATTTTTAAATTCAATTTATCCCGTACTGTTCAACCGATTGGAATGAAATTTATTATGTGTATGCAGGACGCTTGCTCTAAGAGGAACATGGTCGGCATTTATTAACATTTTGAAAAAAATTGTGCAGATTGTGCTTACCATGGGAGATATTGCGAGCTACGATCCATCGTATTGCACTTTCACAAATTTCCCGAGCGGCGAAAAGTACACATTTTGAGCTTTGTTCCTTTTATTTTGATGAAGAAATTTCGAAGAAATTGGTTTTCGAAAATTATCACATAAATGTGACAAAAATGTACAACCAGAGCTCAAAATCTTATCGACCGTCAAGAAAATTCAGTTCAACCATTTTCTCACTGGCGGCGCAGCGGCTCGCATTCTCCGTTCTTACCGACTGCGCTTGCATCCTTCCGAAGTATCAATATATTTTTTGACTTGTCACTTCTCATTTGTGTAATACGTGAATTCGTAACGTCCGTCGCTACGATAGCTACTGTAAGCTGCAGCAGGGAAAAATGTCAACAAATATTCTAGAACCGTTTTGTGCATTTTCCCAGTCTAATTTTGCACTTTCGGCAAAAACTCGGGCATATTCGTAATCAGCAGAAAATTGCCGATTAAAGAGACCTTTTTAAGAGATTAAAGAGACCTTTTTAAAACGGAACAAAAATTCGACGCCCCCAGCCACATTTTCGGAAGCGATGTGAGGGGATATGTTTAAATAATATCCGTACAATGTTTCACCGTTATCCTGCCGAGTGAGTCAATTCGCCGAAGTGTATTACGTCCGGTACAGTAATACTACGGAGCTGTATATGCTACTTATATGTATGTAAATACGGGTTGACTGGTTTTCTCCACGCTGCGCTCGTAACGAATCCACACACACATACACACCCACACGCCCACGCTCAGCGCTCGGCAATTGTTCGGCCTCGAGTCTTCGCCCGAAAAGTCGAGGCTTCGTGGCCGAATTCGCGTGCGGCGCCATCCGTCGGTAGTGACTCGCAACGCAAAACTCAAAAATTGTCACTATCGATGGAACGATATTCTCATTCGTCATTCTCACGCGTGTGTGATTTTTCAAAATGTAATTTTTCAAAATGTCCGAATAACTACGATTGAAAACAGACATACCTGAGCAACCTGTAAAATCAGATCGAACAGTTTCATCAACCTCTAAAAAAAAAGTGTTTCGAAAAATCAACGATTTTATGTCGTACAAAAGTAATTATCGTTGCTCCTCCTTGACAATAGTACAATAATATTTTTAGTGACACAACCTACAACTAGGATAATTGTTAACGCTACTCTTCATCGATCATGGGGCCGTTTTGTCGTTCGACGCGTGTCGAAAATTTTGGTCAACGCTACGGAGCATTTTGCCTCCCGAATAGATTTCGGAAGAGTGAGATATTCGACGATGAGCTGGTGTGACAGGGGAGTTTACGGGAACACGTTCCACGGTCCATCATAGTCTGCTGACCGGAAATCGTGTATAGCCACCGCTTGATCGCGAGGTTAGGTATCTTGGTGCTTTTTCGGTTTTTCAATTTCGCATAATGTTCCTCTCGCCGGGTTAGCGTCTTGCGCGGAGGTCACCTCGCGATAAGATAAGGTTACGCGGGAATTTACGTTGGACATAAGTTTTCGTTATATATGAGCGTCCAAGGGAAATGCGACGATCCTATCAAGTGGGTTGAAAACGGCGACCCATCCTGTGAAATGTTGCCACCTAGTATTTTACCATTTTTTCGAGGGACGAAAAAACCTAACCTATACGGAGGACAAAGTTTTTTCACCTTCTCTGGTTCAAACGTCGCGCTCCCACACATCCCAAGTGAGATCGTGATTTCATCAGAAATAGAATTGGCAACGAAATCTCGAACGATCTCTTGAGCCATGGGCTCGAGTGACGCACGCCTCTTATCGATTCTCACTTTTTCGGGATCGATCGAACTTGCTAGTGAATTTTCCGAATTAATCACTTTCGCTTCTGATTTTTTTTTAGAAATTTGTCTCGTGCTCTAACCTCTTAACTTTGCTGGATTAGTCCAAGAATGGACGGTGTGATGGAGAAACCTGATCATTCGCATGAGCAGATTCGTCTAACCCTACTTAAATATGGAATCCGAAAACTGCGATCATTCAGTTAAGAGGTTAGGATTGAAACCCCATAAGTTTGATCCTTTCGCGTTCAGAGAACTTTCACATTATTTATGACTGCTTTAATCATTAACAACTTCTCGTAAATTTTTGTACACAATTTTGTCAATAACTTTGCGAATAAACAGTAAAACGAATTTCCAAACTTCATTCTTATTTTTGGCATTCCGAGATCAAATCTCATCGCATTCCGGTTGATAGTCCAATTACAATCAGCATCCCAAACAAATTGAGGTTAAGATCCCGTCAAAGTTTTTACGTGCACTAACGGAATTTCTGAAAGCCGACGCTTTCGAACTTAAAACACGATAGTGCGAAAGAGAGAGCTGGACTGATGCTTCGGGAGGTGGCGTTACGGACGGCTTTCCCATTGTACCGACAGATAGAAGCACCAGTCGGAAGGGGCTCGTGGCCCCTTCTTACAAGAGATCCATAACTGCGCGATAATGCTCGCCAACTTGCACCGCTTTTCACGCTCATAATGCGCCCAGATTTATGGCTTCGAGCGAAGAGAGTGAGCCTCGTAGGGTGAAGCGTAAACGTGACAGCGTGTTCGACAATAGGGGGCGCGGAAAGAAATCTATATACCGTTTTGTTATCCCCAAATGAGAGATTATTCGATACGTCGAAGCGAATTATCGAAATTATTATATCGACTTGTACCGAGTGGTGGATTCGCGAGTGAACACGCTAAGATGCGAAGTGAATTAAAAGATGAGTGAAAAGTTTTTTGACAATAGTTGTAAAAAAAACGGTAACTCATTTTTCAATGGAATTCTTTGAATGGTGATGCTTTGAATTTTAGCAAATTTAGTGGTTCGAATTAAAAAAAAAATTACGTAATTTATTTGTTAAGATTTTTGCTAGGACCGAGATCCTTCAACGGAATGTTATTAATTGATTAAAAATTTGAAATGAAATAATTCATCAAGATATTATTATTAAAGTAATTCAATTTCTGAAAATGTATTCGATCAATTCATGAATTAATTTAAAAAGTCAATTAAATCCCTACTAATTTACCCGATCAATTGTTAATCCATTAATTCAAAAATGATAATTATTATGGAATTCGAATACAATTATTGATTGAGTTAAGAAATTAATTACATTTCGAAGAATTAACCCGATCGAATTAATTAATTTTTCAAGAAAAAACCTGAATTATTTTTAAATTAAAATAAGAATTAATTATATCCTTAAAAAATGAACTCAATTCCGAAGAATTTAATCGTTTACGATTCCTAATTTTTTTCGTAAATAAAGTATTCTTCAAATACATCGCAATTTTTATAAGCTGTATTAATCATCAAAAACAAAAGGTAGTTTTGATATCTTTTTCGCGATGCGAATCCACCACTGATTGCCTTCAATTTCTGCCACCAGAGGGACCTGATTCGAGCGCCTCTGTTTCCATTTCTTTTTTTTTTTCAATTTTTATTATTGCGTTCGTTATTCGCATAATCGGATTTGGTAGGACGATAGACGGTGGTGATTTTCGGTTTGTCTACGATAATGCAGTTGTCCCGAGGCGTACAAAAGCTCCCTGAATGCCTCATTGTCCAGGGGACCGCGGTCTACGCAAAACTTGTACTAATACGCGACATTTTCGTTCCCCCTGCGCGGCCACCCTAGCGGCCCGGCAACCCCTGCTCAATAATAAAACTATCCTGTAGCCCGAACAAAACGAGAGATCGATTCCAACCGAGACTCGTAATTAGTTTATCCGTGTGTTTCCTCGATTATGTGCGAGCACGACCGATAAGCCGATACAATAAATGATCGCGTGAATAATACGATTCTTCCTCACAAATGACGTCTTGTTTGGCCATTCCGATCGTCATCAGTCATCGTTTGTTTCGTCCATTTTTTGTTTTCCGTCCAATCGTCAATTTACCGTCATTTTGACAGATCGGACGATTTATCGTTTCGGTAATGATAAATTGGGAAGAAACTTTTTTTTTTCTTACTCAATTTCACTTCTTTTTGTCCCGAAAATTTCATAAATCGAGAGAGAGAAAAATATCGTCGCGTTGAAAATATCACGGAATATTTTTTCGCGGTATTTGGAAATTCGAAACGCCGCAAACGTGACGCTGAAATAAAAACAAGTACCGCGTAGTTTTTAAGCCCTAATTATCAATAATTATTGAGGCACAGTAGTTTCCTTAGACTGGTTATATTACACCGAAGAAAAAACCGTAAATGGCTCAGGACCAAATTACGATGGATTTCTCGAGACCTTAATTAAAAACCTTCATTCTTTCCTAAAATTTCAAATATCAATCGTTTTTTGTCTAAAAAATAAAGGGATGCACGATTTTTTTTCAGAAAAAAATGAACGTGAAGAAAATGAACGCCTCGGCCCTGGAAAGTATAATTGAATAAAACAATAAACACGAAGACAATATATACGAAGTGCATAAAATGACCAGTTTTATTCCCGCAAAAGAGCCGTTTCATCATCGCGGTGATAACGCCTAAAAGTTGCAAAATCAGGCACTAGACACTCGCGCCGTGGTTCGGCGTTTTCCCGCACTAAATAACTGGAAGCCGATTGACGAACCGACTTTATCGGACGGCGAAAAATAAAAATAAATCAAACTAAAGGCTCCGGATAAAACTTCACAGCGTCAAACGCAGCGGTCCCATTGGGCGCTCTTCAAATTTTACTTTACTTCGTTTCAAGGCCCGTACGTGTTTGAACGTTTCGACAAATCACGTTATCGTGGTCTCTCTAACCCCGCACGGTTGTTCGCAATCGAGAATTCGCCGAGGAAATAGTCCACGTGGGGGCTTGCGGAATCCCGTTTATTCGCGAAGTAGCACGAGCAGACTCTCCCGTGGGTACGTACGGGACTCTTCCTCAGATGGGAGGGGAGAGGGAGGGGCAGGGAGGCGAGTCTAGGCGCTGTGTAGCCCCAGACAATGAGGACATTCTTCGGCTACAATGGCTGCCACAATCGGGCGCGAGGCACTTCCGCGCATACCAATGGATAATACTCGAACTCTGCGCTTTATTCTCGACTCCCTATCTCGATCTCGCACTTTCTGCATATATATATATATACCTGTTGGAGGGCGCTCGGAATGATGATACTTTGTAAAACTTGCGTGACACGCCGTGAGAAACGAGGGAGGCTTTTTCACTTCCGGTTATTCTCTGACCGGACGCCGAAATCACATCGATGCAAATTCTCGCAAATTCTTTCTTTGGTGGAGAAACGGTGAATGTTTGGTTTTCAATTTAGCGTGGATTTGACGAAATGTTCCGGAATTCTACGCGCGAGGTGAAGTTTGGCGAAACGATCGCCGTTACGTTGGTTCGAATTTTTATGCAGATATATTTTTTTTATCGCAAAAAAATTAGAATTTATTAATAATTTAGATGTATACAAAAAACTGTTTTTTTTTTATTTTTCACTTGTGCAGTACGAAATTTTGGATTTATAGAAATATTGATTTATCAATTATTATCTATATAAATAATAAATGAAATATCGTGAACTTTTCCTGTTGATTTTTGTATTCGTATGGAACGCAATTATTGTTTCGTCGAAATACTTACTGATCGTATTTTCGAAATGTTTTCAAGTCATGTCAAACCGCGAAATAAAAAAGAGTCGTAGTTCTGTGGTTGTCGGTCCAATTTTGAAAGCATTGAAAACATTAAACACGTGTAAACACAACAAAAAAATGTAAATCCTTGGGTTACTAAGATTTATGCAAAATTTCAACTGACAAGCGCCCACCGTATTAAAAAATTATTTTTTCAAATATTTCGCAGTGCAAAAAGTGTACGTTCTGAAAATTCTCTTTCCGAAGAATCGACGAAGTTACGTGACGCGCGCGGTCTTTGTTCCGCCATGTTGTTACACTCGGGATTCACGTTACACTTGGGATTTTTTTTCGATCGATCAACGTTCAGTTTCACTCCTCGAGATTCAGTTATTTTTCTAATTTCTATTATACATTAAAAAAAGACTTAAAATTGTGATGACCTTGATAAAAATGTACGTATTCATATATACAAATACGGTTAATAGTCAAAGCGTCGTTTCGAGACGCGAGGGAGAAACGAACGTTTCTAGAATTCACCGCGCGAACGATGAGGGCGGTGTATAATGGCTGGCTCTCACACGCGCCCACTTCTCATTCTCCATTCGGCATTCTCCTTCTGTTATCGCAGCGCGGAGAAAGCGTGATTGCCTTTATGGGGGAAGAAAGAGTCTTTTGCGGTGGCGATAATGTCCGTCGTCGTAGAGTTGGCCCAACGTCGGGGCCGTGGCATCAAGCGCGATGGGTTGGGGAGTTCGCTATCACGGGAGGGAAAAAAAAATAACGCGAAGAACCGAAAGTGTCGAGTGAAGCGCGCGCGGCGGGCAGCTACTCGTTCTCCCTTTCCGCGACAGTCGAGCTATCCCGCGATCTTCGGCTCTCCTTTCCCCCACCACCGCGGTCGCACGTCGACCCCCCCACCATCGGGCGCACCACCATCCCACCACTCCGATGTTCGCGAGTATCGCGTGAAGCGCTGGTAAAAACACGCGACGAACGATCGAGCCACTCCTATCGAGGTGACTTTCATCAGCACGCCGTGCGAGAGAGAGAGTGTGTGTTTTGGTCTTTCCGCGACGTTCCCTTTCTTAGAATTTGCACATTGGACGAGCTCCCGTTTTACCAACGACGAAGCCTCCAGTCGTGAACAATCTAACGAACTTTTCGTTCACCGCGGGTACGACGCGAATATTTTTTTTACACGAAATGCAGATTTGTTATTTCTGTATAAAATAATCGAACAGTTGAAGAAAAAAAGGAAAAAATGCAATGCACTTTATAATAGTTTGTTTTTTTTTACAAGTTTTCACTACATTCCGGGGGAGAGGACCGATCAAGGCGGATGATATATATGTATGAGAATTGGACACCGTGAGTTTTTTTCCTTTTATCTCCTTCCCCTACTTTTTTCAGGATATTCCAAAGGTACAATATCGATCAATGGCGAAGCGCTTTTTTGAGGTTATGGTAATGAATGAATAGAATACTTACCTCGTTTTTTTTGTGTTTCGAATATTTGAATCTGAGAACATGAATTCTTCAGGCAGGCGAATATTGTGTTCTTTTTTTTATTTTAGCCTCATTCATTAATTTTCAATGCGAAATTCGACGAGTAACATGTTACTTTAATAACGATCAATTTACTAATGTTTTATAAGAAACTTCGTGAGATAGGAAAATTTGAAGGGTTCTTCTGTCGAAAAATACTGTTCGACCGAATACATCATTAGCTTTCCGAGAATATTCGGGAATGTTTCCGATCACGAATAATCGCTCAAAGAACATTTCGCAAATATTTCATTTTTTAATTTTATTTGCCAGATTTTTTTCAAACTGCTTTTCCGTATCGCTCAATGGAAGCATGAAAAGCGATCTTCAAAATTCAATGTGGCAACCGGATTGAAGTCTGAAACTGGGTTTGGCGATCGCAACAAAGTCGCTTCGGTTTCAGGGATTTAAAAAAGTCCATCGGCACTTCGTATCTATTTCGACCCAAGATGGCGAAAATCTGATGCATTTGAATCGAATTTATCAGATCGATGAACAATAAACATTTGTTTACCGAAATTGCAAGTTTTACAAAATCTTTTTTTCTAAAAACTACGCGTGTTTGTAATTTCTGTTTCTGTAAAAAATAAATTCGTAATTGTTTTTTCTACAAAAAATCAATTCGTAATTCTTTTCTAGGAAAAATTAATTTGTAATTTTTTTCTCCGAAAAATAATTCGTAATAAATAAAAAAATTACGAATTGAGAGTTATTGAGGTGGATAAGACAAGGATTCGGTAGTTGTGCGGAAACGAAAGTTCATTGAGTCATTATCGATGTTGAAATTATTCATATTTCGTTTTATTTACAATTGGCACTTTATATTACAGAGGTTCATTCCGCGTGTGCTATTCAACAACTACATATTGCTAATGGCTCAATCATACAACGTCGATGACTAGGTCAATGATAGTGAAAATTAAAAAAGAAAACAACCATATTTCTTTAACGATAAATTCAAAATGAAAGGATCGAAAATCGTCGCGAGAGCGCAATAATTTCCGAGGTACAACATGGAATAACGCATGGAGTAGAATAGAAAAGACATATTGGCTATTTACAACGTTCGATGGATCGAATTGTTTTTTAAAATCTATCGCTTTTATTTTTCACCGTTGTTCGTCGCAGCGACTTTCCGATCTCGATGTTGACAGTAAAAACGCAATCGCGAA
Organism: Ophioninae sp. A BG-2022a; assembly: GCA_030523105.1. Classification (NCBI taxonomy): domain Eukaryota; kingdom Metazoa; phylum Arthropoda; class Insecta; order Hymenoptera; family Ichneumonidae; species Ophioninae sp. A BG-2022a. Next base: position 164,160 of record JAPYZI010000008.1, read on the forward strand.
AGTCGAGCCTGCAAAATTGCTCGATTAATTATTTCACAAAAATATAATTATTAAGTAAAACAAATTCATAAATATTCCCCAACGAGTGAAGCAAAATCAATCTTACATTCAATGATTTCAATTTTCCAGTCTTTATTCAACAGTTTTTTTCCAACGTAATGGGCAAATGCCAAAAAAAAGAGAAATCGAGAACGAACAAATTTTTGTTCGGCAAGACTTTGCGAGAATAATCGATCGACGATCGCTGAACATTTATCATCAATCGATAACGAACGAGGGCTCGTGCAACTCATTTATAAATAGATAAAAATATATGTAAACGATCTCTCAAAGAATTTTCCTAAAAAATAACAAAAATTAACAATTCGCGCGAATACTTCCTAATCTTCGTTATCATTTAATCGTTTGGGCGTCCTCAAAGTTCAGGAACATTCATCAGGTATAAAGCCAAGGAAGAATGATTTTCGAGTCGATCGCTCGAAACTTATCGATGAAATATCGAACTTTCCTTATCCCTCAAAATGTTGAGCTTCCAACCACTTCCGGTTTTACGCAAATTCGAATGAACAAAGATATTTGGGAAAAATCTTGTTTTTCTTTTTTCTAAATCACCGGACGTTCCTAAAGTATAATCATTTGCAACGTTACAGTAAATTTCGTCGTAAAATTTCGCAATCCCTTTGACTATAATATTTGACACGTAAGCACCCTTGAAACGGATTACGGGATGCGCGAAGAGCGTTCCAGTCCCTCGAGAGCAATGTATCAGCCAACTGATCGCGTAATCGAAATTCCCTAGCGACTTTCGTTGCTCGTGAAAAGGAGTAGAGTGATCGCTAGGGAATTTTTACCGAATGAACTGATCTCCCGGAAGTTAACGCCAAATGTAGCTAAATGTATACCTAGGAAATTATCTCGTGATAGATATTTATCCGTAGGAAATAATCCCCAGATTTTTTTCGCGGAGATGTTATCTTCAGTTAGGATGATCTTTATGGAATAATCCCCAGATAGTTATCACCATGTAGTCACCCGAGGGACGTTGTCCACAGAAATTTTGTCTCGTGTTATTGGATCGTGTTATCTTCGAGAAAGTGTCCCTAGATAGAGCCATCCTCAAGAAATTATCTTCACTTCGAATAAGGCCAATGGAATTTCCCCTAGATTTTTATCTTCAGTTAAAACGATAACCAGAAAAAATTTGATCGAAGAAAATGACTGTCGGATCGGTTCGGATCTACGAAGCTGATAGAATTGACCCCGGAAAATGATTCCCAGATTTGTCACTAGATAATTTAAAATTCGTCGATCGAATTCCACCGGGGGCAAGTTGACAGAAACGAAACGGAAAGAAAATTCATCGATTTTATAGTCGTCCCCTAGCGAGAGCATCGCGGCATAACTAATTGACGGAATAATTGAAACGTAAATTCGGCGATTCTGCGGTATCGCGATAGAGTCCACGGTAATGTGCGGATGATACGACGCTCTCCCGTATATAATATTACAAAGGGAGTCGATATATACGCGACACACGGTGAAAACGCATGGAATGATGAGCCCCCGTTCGTTCGTATCCACGTTAGTATTCAGAGAGAGCTTGGCTTATTTCACATGGCCGAGTCCCAAAGAAGAGATTTGCCTCGGTTGCGCCGGAGACATGGTTTTTTTTCCTCGCTTGTCGTTGTTGTTGTTGTTGTTTTTTTTTATCTTTCCACGGGGATGTGGCCCCGCTCGAGTTTTGTGACGGATACACGTGGACACTAACATAATATGTCGCGAGAGAGGGCTTTCGTTATCTCATCAAAATTGGACTTGGGATACGGTCCCTCGTTTGCGCATGCAGCCCCGCGTGAAACGCGTGCAATCTCTTTGTGGGATTTCGCTCGTATATTGGAAAGTCTATCGATTCGATTTAGACGGACTCGGGCTTCAAACCGCCTAAAGTTGTCGTCCCCTAGCGACCGTTCGCGTCCTTCAACGATTCGCAATCGCGTCGCGTTTCATTTCTCGGCACATCTGCTCGGGTATCCTCCTCCCAAATGTAGGTGAAAGATTGTCTTTGCGGAATATCGATCGATCCGTAACGTTTCGATCGCCTCGTTGGACTTGGGCGCTTCGGTGCGGCAAAAACCGATCCGATGAGAAACCTAACCTCAAAAACGAAAGCGCCATTCGTCTAAATTGTGGCAAAGTGTCTGGGTGGTAGATGGAACAGGTCGGGGAGGTTAGGAACGAGTGTACTGGACAATAGAGACGCGCACGCGCGATACGGAGATCCGTGGCGATACGAGCGCTCGAGGGTGGAACTACCGGAGAATATTTTCGATCCGAGAACGTGCTCGTCAATCAATCGATACAGTACCGGAGTGAAAAGTCCGAACGTCGTTGAAGACCTTAAGAAGAACGTGAAAAAAGTCTACCGCGATTGTGGCGCCGATACAAGCTACACGCGCACTCTTTATACAATCCGTGAACCATTTTGGCCTTGTTCGATGAACGGATGATCGCCCAACGGCCCATTAACGCGCGTCGGGACGCCCCGGAAGATTGGTAAACAGTAATTACCGACGTCACGGAATTTGAATTAGCTGGAGGACGACCGCGCGAGCTCGAACCTGATCTTCGCGGATCATCGAACTCCAGCAGCCTGGAATTTTCCAGTCTCATTGAACGCCACTGATGGATGGAATCTTGGTTGATCGCGAGGATGGAAGTTCCGGATCATTCTCCTCGTCGAAGGTTCTGCCGGTGGTCGTCGTTAGATTGGTAGCTGTCATCGTGGCTTGGGGGATCGGGGAGAGTATGGACGGGACTCTCCACCAGTCCGGTGGTGTCCAGCCGGTAATGAGGTTCCCCCGGAAGTTGAAATCCGGAAGAACCGGAAGCGGCCTTCATATGACGTGATTTCGAGGCTGTCCGGTTGCGCTCGCTGTCAAACTTTGCACCGAAAATGTGCTCTCGGGCCTGGCGGTGGTCGGGAACTTTTCCCTGTCACTGGAGGGCGAAGAAGGAGTGTAACGCTCGTCCGTATCGGTTTCGCTCGTGTGGCTCTTTTCCAAACTGGAGGCATAGGTCGTTTCCTCGTGTTTGCGGTAGCGATAGTCCGTTCTTGATAGATCCCTGGTCTCCGCCTGGTATCGGTCATCCTCCGGCTTCACTGGAGTTCCGAACGACCGCTCGTCCGGTTTCGCCTGGAGACCGTAAGAGGACGACCTCTTGCCGGAGTCCTTGGGCGAACTCGAAGGACATCCGCAGTTCGGTTGGACGCAAGTCGTGGGTGACAGAGACGGCCATCCGGTACCCACGGATTGATGGGTCGAGTAGAACGTGCCGCTGCCGTATATCGCTTGGAAGGCAAGATCCGCCGCCAATTTGCTGCCGTTCAAGTCGTCACCCAATTTGTGCTGGATCGGATAGAGCGGATAGGGAAATGGGGGAAAGAATCGGGGGATTTTGAGGTCTTCGTGACCCAGAAGATGATGAGTAGGGGGTGCTAGGGGTGGTAGCAAACCTCTGGATATGTTCAAAGTATCGCTCGTTGGCATCAACGGCGTCAGGGAGAAACCGAATTTGTTCTCCTTCTTCACCAACGACTTTGGCTTTCTTCGCGGACGGTACTTGTAGTCCGGATGCTCCTTCATGTGCAGCGTTCTGAAACGAAGAAAAAGATCGATGCTTGAGGCGAGATTTTTTGCAGTCTTGGCTGAGTAAAACCGACGATAGAGATCGTAGTTTAAAATGGCGACCTAGGCTTGTCAGATCGCATGAAATTACCGACTGATGGTAAGAGCGAATCGGAAACGATAAATCAGGTTAGGAACTACGGTGATGCAACGCTAGAAAAGTTTCATTTAAAATGGCCACTGAGGTACGGAAAATCGGGTGCTCTTATCGACTGATGGTAACCGCGGATCAAGAACGGCTAATCCCGTTAGGGGATAACCGAAAGTAAACGATTGGTCGGATTCGTCGCCATACGGCGGAATAAAGTACCAAGGGGATCCTCCGCCCTTTTGCGAAATGTCGATCGCGCGTGGAATTCAATGTCCACCGTTTCATCGCCACACTCGAGTGAGCTCTGCCGTTTTGTTATTTCGGTCTCTCGCGGGACAATGGCCTCCTATTTTTATGCGGGGGGGCTTTTCAACTCTCCCTCCACTCGACGGGCTCCCTATAATTGCACGTTTTTTTTTATGTTTACACTGCATTACCGATCGAGCAGCGAAAATCCCCATCCAATTATCTTACGATCGTTTCGTGCCGGAAACCAAAACGACAAAAATTTGTCCACGTTTCTTTTCTTATTTTGGATAGAATTCGATTATAGGTGAAAAACAACTTCGACATTGTCACGCCATCGCTCTTCTTTTTTTTTTTTCTTTTATCTTTTCCTTATCGTTTCGTTGTCGCGTCGAACGTTATCGCTCGACTCGGCCAAAAATATCCCATGGTCTGTTGGGGTAGGGCCCACAGGTAAAAGACAACAAAAAGGAGAACAGAAAAAATGAGATTAAAAAATCAGACGTTCGGTTCGAGCGTCGCGTTACCGCGTAAGCGACAATTCGATGGTTTCTTTTATCATCGAAAACGTTACGTTGAAAAGACGATGTTTTTTTTTTCTTTTTTTTTCTTCTAGGGACGTATTATCGCGGCTTTCGCCACGTGATAGGGTGGGAAGTATATTTGTAGTAAATATCTTGTGCACACAAGGTTGTAGGGTGTACGGGGCTCTCGGTATCTTCGGAGCATAATACTCCATTATGTTGCGAGAGGGCCGCACAAACGGTGCCCTTATTTATGTCTCGCCTCTTCTAGATAAAAGAAGCAGAAACGACATTTGTATTTATATGTATTCGCGCGTTTGGGAATTCGTTACTGCCCCTTGCGTTTTTCTCAAATATTTATAAATACGTACAACGTCTTTTTTTTAATTTCATCTATTACGAGTTCAAATATTTCAAAAGAGTTCGTTCTCGAACTCTTTTAGATCGAAACAATTTTTTTGTTCTACTTTCGTAATATATGAAACCCAAACAAAAAAAAACTGAATAAAATTTCTTTTGATAATTTCAAATTTATTTTTAAATTGAGGAGGTTAATAAAATTTCATTAGATTAGAAAGTTTAATGGAATTTTATCGATCTCCCCAATTCAAAAACAAATTTGAAATTATCAAATGAAATTTTATTTAGTTTTTTTTGTTTGGGTTTCATATATTACGAAAGTAGAACAAAAGAATTGTTTCGATCTAAAAGAGTTCGAGAACGAACTCTTTTGAAATATTTGAACTCGTAATATATGAAAATAAAAAAAAGAATAAAATTCCATTAGATTTTCTAAACTAACGGAATTTTATTAATCTCCCCAATTTAAATATAAATTTGAAATTATCAAAAGAAATTTTATTTAGTTTTTTTTTGTTTATTTAATTATATTAACATGTGAAAGACAAATATGGGAAAACAACGAAATTATTTAAACAAACGAACAGACAAGAAAAAAACATTACATTTCAAATCGTACGGGCATTTAAAATTTCCTGGATTAAAAAAACGGATCGGATATCGTTTTTTCGCCCGACACTCTGAAAAATGAAAATAAAAGTAAAAATAAATAAACAAATAAAAATAAAGGATGATGCAGAAGAAACGGCAAAAACGGAAAATGTATGGCATTTGTGAATAATTATGAAAGTATCAATTATGCATTTATGCTCAATATCGAAATAATTTATTTATGAACTTATAAAATTACGAAAAATTATGAAATTACTAATTATTCACTTATGAATTTATGAAAAATCATTAATGTACTCTTGTCAATTAAATAATTGCAATTAGTTACGTAATTATGCGGGATATTGAAATAATTGATTGTTGACTTTTATGAACTTATAAACATTGGATTATGAAATTATGGACAATTATGAAATTGTTAATTTAAAAGTTACGGATTTACAAACAATTAGGAAATCATTAATTATGAAGTCATAAATTTATGAACAATTACGATCAATGAAATAATTGATTACGAATCTACGAACTTATCAGCAATTTGGAAATAATTAAATATCACCTCACGAACATATGAATCAATTAACGATTATGATATTTATCTTACAATCACTTTTCATTTCCAGAAGGGTAGCGAGACAACAAAATTATGAATATGATATTTGCATTAAAAAAAAAACGTTCGATCGCTCGACGAATTTCAGAACGGTTGAGGATATTCTGGTTCCGTCCTAGGGATTTATAGAGACCGCAGTATTTTTTTTTTTACGTCAATGAATTTAACGGATATATTACGCTAGAGAGAGAGAGAGAGAGAGAGAGAGAGAGAGGTGGGTAAGGGAGGGCGAAAAAAGAGACACGTTGGCTGGTTTCAAACGCGGTTGTTCTTGCGAGTACGGTACGGGCGAGAAACGGAATAATAATTCCGCGACAGCGTGTCCCGGCAGATAGCACAATGCGTAAATCAGCATAAACACTGGTAAAGCTCCGCGACAATAATTCAGCATAAATGCATAAACATAGGGGGCGTAATCTTTAGAATTCACATTTGGCCGCGATCAACACCGACTTTATATCTTCCAACTGTGGGCAAAGCTTCGACGTAACCTGCCGCTACGAAACCGATCGGCGCGTTCCCGACCCGACGCTTAATCTAAATTATCGTTCGATTTGTCGTGTGAATTCCGATCGCACAACGAACAAAAATAAAAGGAAAAAGAAATAACATTCGGTTGATCGATACGAAGAGCCCAAAAAAGACATTTTCATACTTGTTTTTGACAATTTATTTGGTATTTTTTTTTTGTTTTTTTTTTATTTAATTAACATTTATGGAATTCAACAAATTTTTATGTGCCAAATTTGGACAGCGTTTGACGGATGTTTTCGATGATATTTATTTCCGCGAGAAAATGGAAAAAACTGAAATGAAAATTTAAAGAATTTTGCTTAAAGTAAGATTGAAAACCATTTCTAATATATGATTTCAAAAGTGTATAATTTAAAAAAAATGATTCTTTGAAAAATCGTATGAAGAAAATTTAAAGAATGTTATTTTATAAATTACGTGAATAATTATTTTCTTCATGATCGATCTTATTTGGATCGAGAAAATTTTCATTCAACTACAAAAGATACGATACAAATCGGAATTGGTTGAGAAATTTATTAATATTATTTTTGAAAACGTTCGGAAATTATCGTGTTATTAAAAATAAGATCGTTTTATTAGGAAAATTAAGAAATTATTTAATTACGAAAATTGAGAAATTATATTTACATATTCAAAGTTTATATTTTAAAAAATCCTTTAGTTTAGTTGTTTTTAATCCCGACTAGAAGTTGGCAGCAAAAAAATTAAGTTTTTTTTCAACTTGATCGAAATTTTCAGCTCAAAACTATATTTTTGTTGTTCGTTTTTACTCGTTCACTATTTAAATCTAGATCTATTAAGAAAAGAAAAAGAAAAAAAATTCATCAATAAAAGCGAAGAGCGGACGGTTTCGCGCATAGTCGAAGGAAACGCTAGCTCGGATCGGAGGGGGAGTCAGGGATTCTGTCCTCGCACGGGACTGGCGCGAATTACCGAACGCGTGTATGCCAAACGCGCGCGAAAGCCCCGATGAGACTTTACGAGCTAGTCTGAAGTCGTCCGAAGCGTGTAAACACGGATATTTTTTTCATCCTTTTACTTTCCGAAAAAGATGACTACGTTTCTTCATGTATATGAAAAAAAGTCTGTTGTTTTCGATTTTCGAATACGAACGTAAATTTTATAAATCAGACAGAAAAATTGATAAATAGATTTTTAAATCTAGAAAAAATTGATAGAATCGGTTTTAGAATTCAGATAAAATCGAAAGAAAAGATTTTAGAATTCAAAATGGAAATTAGAAAATTAAATTTGAATTTTTAGAAAGATAATACGAAAACCACATTTTTGAGTCTAGAAAGAAAATTTGAAAAATACATTTAAGAATTGAAACAAGTTAATTCGAAACGCTGAAATCTATTTTTTTTCAATCATGATTATCATTGATTTGCAAAAAGAAAACTCGATGCAAAATTTTAGAAAATAAATATCACAAAAATAGATTTTTAAATATAGAAAATAAAATTAGACAAATAGATTTTGTAATTGAAAAAAAAAGAAAAGTGAAAAAAAGATTCCGCAATACCGAAAATCTGAAAAACAAATGAAAATCTGAATCCCGATTAGAACAGCAAATTCGAAAGATAAATATCCGAATTTCGGGAGATACCAAAGTCAAGAATTATTGTTATTAGAATGTTGTGAATGACGAAAATCCATTTTGTGGTATATCGATCTACAAACCAAATAATTTTGTTTCCTCGTCTGTAAACATTCAAGCGTTACAGGAAGCTTAATTTCACTTCGGAAGTGTATCCTTAAAAAAAAAAAGGTTTGAACAATCCGTTTCGAAGAGTTGAAAATGTGAGAAAAAAAAAGATGGGCAAATTTTGGCGGCGTGAATTTTTGGTGGAGACCGGAAGTGAAGAGTCGGTAGAAAAGGTTACGCCCTGTACGATCGCGCCAGGGCTGGCCAACGAGGGTGACGAGAATAGGGAAAGGGCTGTAAGGGACGAAGGGCGCGGAGTTCTCGTTGTCCCCGAGGCGAGCGGGGGTTCCGACGGACGATCAGAGAGAGAGAGAGAGAGAGAGAGAGAGAAAGAGAGGGGCGCAAATCCTTTTAAATCCACACAATTGCGACAATGGGGCTTTATTTGTTATCTCGAGGGCCACATTGTGAGTCCCCGTGAACGAACGGACAGATTACGTCGGGCCAGTGACAGGGCGGCCTCAACGGAACGTTCTTCTTCCACGCATACAAATACTGTGTGTGTGTGTGTGTGTGTTTGTGTGCGAAGAAGACACATCTCACGTGGAAAGTCTCTCTCTTTTATACAGAACGACTTTATCATCCTGCTTTTTATTTTACTACCTCCGTCTCCCCGTAAAAATGGATTTGGTATCACCGCGTGCACAAAGCCCTTTCCGCCTCTTCTTCGCGAAGGTTCTCCGACTGGAGTCTTCAGTCTTGCGCTTCCACGTTTTTTTCCCCATTTTTTGCTTCTTCTCTTTTCGCCTTTTTCGGCGAAAGAGAAAGTGCCCTTTTTGCATCTTCTTGATTTTGCCCTTTCTGCCCTTTTCGTACCTACTTTTCGTTTGTTTTTCTTTTCCGCCCTACTCGCGTTTCGTTAATTTTACTCTTTTTGCATTTTCCGTACTTTTATTTATTTCGCCCTTTTTGCCCTTCTGGTGTTTACTTGATTTTGCTCTTTCTGCCCTATTCGTACTTTTTACATTTTATTTTTTTCGGCTTTTTCGAACTTTTGCTCTCTTTTTTGTTCTTTGTACCCCGTTCTGCCTTTTTTTTTATCGTTTTTTTTTTATTCGATACTTTTAGCCCTTTTTTATTTTGCCCTTTCAGCTCTTTAAGACATTTTTTTATTTGGATTTTGGAGTTTCGAACGTTTTTTGAGGCACAATCGAAGGGTGACAAAAATTATTGTCACCCTTCGATTGGCTGGCGATTATACTTCGCGGGGGAATCCGGAAGATGGATATTTTTGTCGGCTGCCAATTTCTAGGACTCTTTTTAGAGGATCATCGAAAAAGTGAAATTTTGAAACGACGTAAAAGGATTCGTGGAGCGGTATTATTTCGGTGAAAATACTTTTTTCATGGGTCATTAATTAAGCAATAGTAAGCTGGCAAGTTGCTGAATTTTTTTTATTACTTTTATAAACAATTTCGTTTTATCGATAATTTGACAATCGTAAAACCCGATATTTCTATTTTTATTTTCGATCCTTTTTAAAAATAATATTCCCAACTATATAAAATCAATTTTCTCATTTTCGAAATCGTACTTTCAATCGTCTCATTTTTCAAAAACAACTTTACCAAATTTTCAAATACGTTCCATCCTCTTTATAAATATAAATAAATTAACAAATATTCACGAATATTCAAAAACGTTTACTCAGCTATCGAAAATTCCAAACCCAAAGTATTTGGAATTTCGAAATTCCAAACCCAAAGTATTTGGAATTTCGAAATTCCAAACCCAAAGTATTCCAAACTTGCAAAACTCCAACGAATATAAATTCTCGGACCTAATATAATTTATTTTCCAATAAACGTCGTTTCCTATTCCGACCGGTAAGTCCCGGAGTGAAGGTGAAAAAAAAAAACAAAACACGATATTGCACAAGACTCGTGCGTCAAGGAGCATCAACCTTGAGAGAGAAAAAAGGGATAATGATGATACCAACGATACTTTGGGTAAGGTAGGGTGCTCGGTCAGCCAAATGAATTCATAACAGTGATTAAATATACTCAGGACCTTGATCGTGTACACTTGAAGTGTATATCGTTTTTACCCTCCCTGTATTTAAATAATGATGCCGGGTCTTTTGTACCCCTCGATATTGCATCCCTCGTGCACGCCCTTAAGATCAGCGTCAATGTAACGTATTATGCTACGCCTCCCCCCCCTCCCCCCCGACTCCATCTCTTTTCGATCCCCACGACGTAATAATTTCACCCTGGAGGATTCGTGACTAAAGGGCAATTAGGCACGAAAAAAACCCTCACGAATCACCGAAACGTTATTCCCGCCCCGACAATCGTCCATTAAATTGCACTTCTGCCGAAAAATTTTTCCGAGGCTAATCACTCGAACGATCTTTACGATCGTCGTTTCTGGCCGATCGAGAAGGGACGGCGCTTAAACGAAAGTCATACCATTGTCGTTTTGTTTTTGCGTCGGCAAACATTTTTATCTTGATCTGGCATAACGTTAATTTTTTTTGAGTAATTTGGGCTCTTCCCAACTGTTCCGCTGTAAATCGTTTCGTATCTGGGAAGGAACGAGGCACAATTCTTCTTTTCGGATTTTTATGGGCCCTTGAATTTTCTGGGGAATACAAATGTTGGGCGAAACATTATTTTTCTGGATTTTCCGGAAAGTATTTTTTAAACAAAAAATTCTGAGATTCGCACAATTTTTGAGGTACTTTTTGTATTTTTTTTTATTGTCGGACGGTTTTTTTGAATTTTTAAATGGCATTTAAATTATATTTTGTATTTATTCATGAAAAGTTATTTAGAAGTAATGGATAATTTTGAAAAAAAATCGTTGAGTTATTTATTTAATTATGAATTTTTTAATTCTGTGGTATTCAAAATATGAAATTTTTAAATCTTCGAATTTTTATTCACTGCCAAAGCTTTCTTCATGACGTATATGATTTTAAAAAGTTAACTTTTTTTAAAAATAAAATTACAAAAAATATTTCTGCAGTGCCATAATCCTATAATAAAGTTGGCAAGTGATTTTTTTGTAAAAGGCATCGATTTCCTTTTTACAATTTCTTTTCGTCATGCAATTGACGACGAAGAGTTAGCATTGACCGATTGCAACGATATTCTTTTTTCTTTTTTATTAACTTATTTTTATCATTATCCAGAATGCATTTTACGATTTTTGTTAAACAGATTTAGGTTATGAATTTTTAATAAAAAAAACGTAGATACCTATGGGCGATTTTTCAACGATCCAAACTTGAGTCATTGGGATTGTGTGTTCGATACGATTTTCATTTTTCGTAATCATAGAAAAAAATCTCCCAACTTTCGTACCTTTGAAGACACAGGTGTGATTTTCTTTTTCTAAACGCGAATAGTGATTGGAATATGCGTGCTGTAAGAGGGTGAAATTTGCATTGGCATTGACGGGTGGCAATAATTCGGATTTTTTATCACATTCTGGATTTTCCGAATTCTGAAAATTGATTGAGAGCTTTTGCTCACTTGTGTTTGAAATTACTCAGAAATGTTTACAACACGAAAAAATAGGATAATTTAATTATTTGAATTATACATGGAACTTATTACAATGATCAAAATTAAGAAACAAAAGTATTAAAATTACAATTGAAAATGATTAAAATTATTAATGAAAATCATAAAAGTGATCAATGAAAATTATAAAAATTATAAAACTTTTCCGGGGTAAAACAGATCGTACTAATTGAGAATCCGGAAAAGGCTTTCTCGTAATTTAATTGTGGAAAGTTTTCTCAATGAGGAAGCCGCGATTGACTCTCTCGTAGGGAAAACTTTTCGAATTAAATTAAACGTGAAATCACTGTTTCCTAAATTTATTTGGGTTTGTTTCGAACGAGGAATAACTGAAAAAAAAGAAACAGAAAAAAAAGTACGAAATGCAGATGACCATACCTCAACCTTTTGGCTTCATCGATGAACGGTCGTTTTTCGCTCTCGCTCAGCTGTTTCCATTCGGCGCCCAGTCTCTTCGATATTTCCGAGTTGTGCATTTTGGGATTTTCCTGTGCCATTTTTCGTCTTTGGCCCCGGGACCATACCATGAAGGCATTCATGGGTCTTTTGACGTGTTCATTCTGGAGAGCTTTGGATGACATCATCGATAGCGAATGCCCGAAAGGACTTGATTATCTCCGGCTGCGTAAGACGACTCAACTCTTTTTTTTTAATTCCCCCCTAAAGGCACAGTCCTTGGTCGATTTTATAACCGATAGATCGAACCGATCGTAGATACCTCTCACGAAACAAAAACAAAACAAAAAACGACTCTTTAAGTTTCTTTGATTCCTCAAATCGACGAGTACGTCCGAGTCCAATGATATCACTTTGCTCACACGAATTTCCAACTTCCGGAGCAACCCGATTCTACGAAATCAACTTTTGGACTATCGAAAAGTTGATGAATTCGCGCCCTTATTTTACGAACCGTCACGTCGTCCACGGTATCGGTTCTTCGAATCGCCGCTTCGTGGACATCTTCAATGATGGATTCGATGATTGGCTCCACCAAAAATTCAACTTTTGCAAAAGCAGTTGTTCAGTTGAAGTAACCGTCCGCAGAAGCAACTGCAAAATGAACTTTCAAGAAGTTCCAACTTCCGTTCAGCACTATCACATTCGTCCAAATACCGAATTCAGCGTGCAAAACCTCTAGGTTCTGCAGGAACTCTATCCATCCAGCAGACCCCGATACAACACTGGTAACTCAGCCATTTGGCTTGGAAAAGTTCAGTCGGAACACCTCGGTCGATTTGCGAACAAAAAAAAAAACAAAAAGAAAACAAAAAACCAATCGTGTCACCCAACGGTTGATGAAGTCCGCAGTGAATAAAAAAGGACGAACATCAACGAGGTTTTTTCCTCGAAGGACACTAAACCCAACGAATCGCGGGAACGATTCTGGTAGCGGAGTTCGGCGTTTGAGTGCAGTCGAATGCACGCGCCTCTCGTAGGACGAGGCACGAAGTGAGTCGCCGTTTGGGTTTACGAACCGGCTGAAAGCGGGTCGTGAAAGGACACAACGTTGCTCCTTTCGGCGATGAAACGGAGGGGGCTAAAGGGACGCGGTAAATGAGAGTGCCGAGCGAATCAGAAGGTAGAGAATATCTCCCACTGCGACAGCTATCGAGCCAAAGGACCTCATTGGTTGGTTCCTGGACATGGCGGCTGGTGTACTTTAACTCCGAAAGCTCCGGCGCGCAACAGGTGGGGATTGTGTTCTGCCAGCTTCTCGTCTTCTCTCCTGCTCTTCGCGTCTAGTGTCTTCACCGTCTGCCTCGGTTTCAGCTTCTCGTGACATCGATACCGATCCAACCGCCAGTTTAACCCGAGCCTTTCTCTAGGCTATCCTGCTATTATTGCCGGAACGAATCCGTTGCCGTTCTTTCCTTTTCGACCGCTTCTTCGTTCCTACTTTCTCCGTTCCCGAAGGAATTCGATTTTGAGGCTTCTGTGAGCTGCTATCAATGAGCCGGTGTTCCAGAACTCGTTCGATGACGGTTTGTCGGGCTGCGTACGACTGATGGACGGATTATGACTGTCCACTTACTGGAAGGTTGCACTGGATATTCACTGATGTTCCAGTTATTTAGATTTGGTTTGGGTATAATTGGCAGGCGGCCAGAGCTGTCGAGTTCGTTGATATGACTGTTTGTACCATTTGGTATCGTAGTAATATCGGTAATTCGGTATTCAGTGATGACAGGAATTGGCAACCCTAGTTTTAGTTTTCTGTCTACGCAAAATAATCATTTATATTGTTTTTTTACAAATCGGAGTTATGGATGTCTAGTAACAAAATGTAAGAACGATTGGATGCTTTTGCACACTCGTACTTGAAGTCAATTAAAAATATTTAAATAAGGAACATGTGTAATAATTTTTCATTACGAAAACGCGCGGAAATGATTTAAATTACTAGAACTCTTATTGCTTTGCAAGATCTAGCCTGATTAGACGTTACCATAGTCAAGGAAAGGCCTGCTCTGGGTCTCCAATAATTGAAAATTGATATTCCTTATCCTGTCCTAAGAAAAACCTCATTAATTAATATTGAATCGATTGAAACGCCGATTTACAATTTTCGATGAATTTTGTCGACGAAATTTTCGAATATAACAAAATTAAATAAATTCCATATTGTTTGTTTGGGTTAACCTTCAACTTTCATTCGAATGCAATCGAAGGCTAATAGTCTGCCTTATGTGTACCAACAAAAATAATTAAAACGAAGGACGAAAAGAACAATTTTCGCCATATTTCTGTTCATTTCCGGTGATCAAGATCCTTTCAAGATCAGCAATGATTTGGACGACCTTGAGCCGACATTGACGAAGAAATCGAAGCACTAATTTTGTCTGACCATCGTATAACGGAACGAGGACTTACGGAGAAGTTCAACGTACCAAAAATTATTATTCTTGATCACGCATGGTTGATGTCGAAGTTTCTTTTATGAAAACAAAAACTCGATTATATTTTTCGATAAACGTAATAGATCCTAGTTTACTGATATAACGTCTTCGATGTTATACTAGCCGTGATATCCTCGTCTATCCAACAGTCCAAGCGAACAATCAAACGTACTCTGATCGGTTTTCTTTTTAACGAGAGTTTAGATCAGACGTTAGGGATACCTAGACTGAACAATTCAACGAATCACCGAATGAAAAAAAAAAGAAAACGTCACTTCTCGACTCCGGTGGAGCTTTTATTCGGTTCAAGCTGCTCCGCCAGTGAAGGCAGTTTCTTTCGTTCCTCCGTTGCGTATCACGAAACATGTACACGGGAACGGGGATGGTATACGTACCACCGGTAATAAATGTTATCGGGCAGGCCAGGGGAGGGTGAGCGGAGCGGGCGGAACGAGTCAGGGAGCTGGTAGGGTCGAAGACGGGAGTCTGCGGTGACGACTCTCGTGATAAGACGATAAAGTGAGAAGAAGGCGAAACGGGAGATGGAGAGAAACGATTATTGCGGCAGCAGGACTTTTCTCAACCGCGATAAAGATATCACGTATATACATCCCTACGAGCTCCGAACTACTCCGGAAATATCACGAAACTCAAGGGCTCCAAGGGTACCCCAAAAACTGTTGGAACTTTGCGGATTCAATTGTAACAAAGCTACCAGTAACCCACGTACTTTTTGGCAAGTCAGAAGTTACTTGACGAAAAAAAGAACGGATCAACTTTAGTCAACGTGAATCGACATACCGGTGTGTCATCGATGAGTAACCCAAACAAATCCAATCACTGTGACTTCCTTAGTGTGTGCTCAATCAAAGAGAGCTTTCATTGACAACTGCCAAACTTCCACACAATTATGAAGATTTATTACGCGAAGCGGTCTGATGGAAGTTTTCAGATTTTGCTGTATCAAAAGTACCTATTAGCTCGCGTCATATTGGCAAGCGTGCGCATCAACTCCAACGGTGTAAAACTCAAATCAGTGGAGTATCGTAAACAAGCCCAACGACTCGCTTCACGTTTGATACTCAACTGTGGCTTCAATCCAAACGAACTCAGTATAGTGGAACGTCATCAGCGTAAACAACTACTCGCTTCCTAGTTCTTCACCATTCTCTTCGTCATTCGCAAACCTTTCAAGAAAAAATACGTAATTGATGACATCATTCCCGTTGTCCGAAACATATGAAACTACTACATTGTCTCAACGCTGCCAACGTCATTGGCAAACTTTGCCAAAGAGTTGACTAAATTTTTCATCCAGCCTATCTATACTTCGTCATTCGCCGAGTGAAACTTGAGTACGTCTACGTCCGTTGAGATCAATTCGCGATAGGCCTCTCGCGAATTAGGTTCTTTTATTGAAACGATAAACGGTGGAGGTAGCGTGACAATGGAATTGAAATAAAAAAAAAAATAATAAAATAGAAAAAAAAAGAAAAGTGGTCGAAAGAAAGGCACAACCCTGATCGTTGGTTAGGTCTCATGAACCGGCTCGCCGTGCGCGATTATTATCTCGGGACGAATGATCCATTATATACGTAGAGATGAAATCAGGACCAGCCAAGAGGGTTCAATCGAGGGTGGGCGCCGCAACTTTTCAACAATCGTTTCGTTTCACTCGAATCTGATGATAGCGGAGGAGGTGTGTGTGGATATTGTGAGTTTGGGGGTCCGGGTGAGAGCCCGTGCGGAGGATAAGGACGAAAGATTGGAACGGCGCGAGATATTGTTGGGAGCAAGGGAGAGAGAGAGAGAGAGAGAGAGAGAGCGGTGGGGTTTGGGGATGCCACGCGACCGCTGATTATACCATTCATCGCCCAGCGGAGCGAAAGAGGGTTCGAGTCATAAACGCCGTCGCACCCATCGCTCCTGAATGCTCGCTCATCAATGGAAACAATCCAGCTTTTCGTCCCCGGTGGCCAGACATCCTGGCAGGATGTATACCGCCTCCACCGTCACTTTTTTCCTATAACCGTTTTTTTTGTGTCTTTTTATTCCCACTAAACAACGCAACGGTCCGACGCTTTTGGAGAGTGTCCGAACACTGAACAAGTTTAGCATTAGTATCCTATTTTTCTCTCTTCAATTGCTGGACGTTTGGGCTTGCGATCGAATGATAGTCGATGGTTATATCGGCTGCATTGTGCGAAACGTTCCTTCGGAAAACGTCTCCAAAAGTATCCTACACCTTTTCCCTTCATCCTTGGTGCCTTAAGTTCGGAAAAAGTCTTTGGGTTGGTTGTTTTTAATGATACCATTAGTGGTTTATCTAGATTTGCATTCAAATCGTGAAAAAGTCTCCTCCCGAAATCTTTGATGAGGAGTCGTACTCCTTTCGGGAAATGCAGCAGTTTTAGCGTCTGCAACAGTTTTAGCGTTTTTAGGTACTTCCGTTTGTTTCGGTTGAATTTTAGTTAATTTTGATGCAAACACAATTCAAAGATAGCACTGATAAGTGTAGGGAATTTTTTGTGATAATCCGTTATAAAATTTCGATTCTATAATTCTCTACGTTTTGGAAAGTGCACATGCTGACACTTTTATTCTTTTTTTAACTAATCACGTTATCGAACGTTCAAGTTTACCGAAGAAAATCTAAAACTTCGTTCTCGACTTGCAAATTTTTTTTGCGACTTTGATAGTGTTGTACCTTCAAGAAAAACGTTTATGGGTTACTATCTCACAGGCATAAAAAAACCCGGCGTTTTGGGAATTCACAAACAGCATGAAAGCAGTATTTCAGGATTTCTTTGTCAAGTTGTGCTTTTAGGTTACTTTATCAGTATACTTGTGCGTTGATCTTCCACATGCAGCAGAAAAGTAGCGTTTCAGGGGGTTTACGCCTAGATCCTTCTGAGTTCAGTATTTTTATTACACGCTTTTATTTAGCTCACACTGTTTGTTGTTGGCGTTGTTGTACGCGTCAAAATTTGTAATCGATTTTTCGACCACTTCGGATCATCGGATCGACCTGAAATTTCTCATGCAGTCTTGTTGTCGGTGACGATGCATGATTATGATAAGCATAACGCGACGCTGCTGCCAGGATTGGCTCCAGACGAGGAAACTCCTCAACGGTCCCATCTTTTTACAACTTGAACCATGGTTGAAAAATCGATAGGTACAAATATTTGAGAAGACTAAAAAGGAGAAAATAAAAATATTTTTAAAAAAGTTTTTTAATGAGTACGCTTTTATTTATGCGTAGAAAGTGCACAAAAAACTAGAAAATAATTTTTTTCTTTACACCAAAATGTGGTCCACAATTTTTATGACTAAAAATAAAAGCGCGGGGCCCTGTATACGTGATAAATAAATGAATTCTAGTGAGGGCCCCACGCT